>JAIRCJ010000148.1:0-236211 GCA_020883675.1 Bruguiera gymnorhiza
TGCATTGTGGTAATGGAGACAGTTAAAAAAATTATAAAATTTAATTACTTGATATTAACGAAGAAATTTCTCCCTATAAGACTTTTTCAATTCTAAAATAAAATAATCCAATCCTTTTATTTTTATATAATTTTTATCCACTTTTTTTCCCACAGCCTTGTAGGGTTGTAATTGTTGTCAACTAGGGTTAAGTGTGCAAGAGAGTAAAGTCATATGGAAGGCAGTAAAGTCACATGGGAAGGCAAGAAAGTAAATCTGCCGCGTAAGGGCAAGAACGTAAATCCGCCATGTAAGCCCTATTGGGTTTTATGAAGAGAGTATAAAGGCCTTGGAAGACAAAACTAGGGCAGAGGGCCAACACAATTGAATAAACAGCAACCCTACAGCAACCGGCCAAAAGGAGAGAGAGCAGAACGGCAAGAGATCAGAAACAACACCACCAGGAGAGCAAACAGAAACGTCACCACCGGAGAGCAAACCAGAACGTGCAACCTCCTGCAAGCAAACCAGAAACACGTCCTGCAAGCAAACCAGAAACACGTCCTGCAAGCAAACCAGAAACACATCCTGCAGGCAAACCAGAAACGCCTCCTGCAAGCAAACCAGAAACACATCCTGCAACCAAACCAGAAACGCACAACCAGCAAGAGGAGAAATAAGAAACAGACCACCCGGAAGAGAAGACAGCAGACCTGGTATCCGTGAGACCACCCGGAAGAGAAGACAGCAGACTAGAAGCGTGAGGCAGGGCAAGAGACGTGAACCAGAAAAACCAGTAGTGTAAGGCAGGCCAAGAGACGTGAAACAGCAGACCAGGAGCGTGAGACCAGAACGTGCAACGGCGTGACTGATCAGAAGCGTGGGGCAGGCCGTGAGACGTGAAACGGCAGACCAGAAGCTTGAGTGCAAGCTGTGAAACCTTGAGACGGTGAAAGCAGGAGCTGTGTGAGACAACCTAGAGAAGGAATTTGGCGAAGCATCGGAAAGAACTCAACGTATTTCTAGATTTCTTCAAGAGAGGTTAGAGAGCGTTGCGGTGAACTTCTAAGCGGCAGTGGAGCAGCCTTTCAATTCAACAGAGGCAAGACAAGCTAGACGAAGGGTAGACACAGTAAGTGACACTCTTTGTATTGTACTTGCTTAGTAATTGCAATAGTGAAAGGAGCAGAAGATTAAGACATCCATTGTAACTGGAATTCTCAAGTATAGTGGATAGTCTCGGTAAGGGAGAGTCCCTACCACCGTGGATGTACGTCACGTTGACGGAACCACGTAAATCTCGTGTGTCCTTAATTTGCTTTACGTTCTGTGTTTTGAATTGAGTTGTGAACGCAGCTAAAGTATCAGCCAACCCATAACCTAACGAAGACCTAAACAAGAACATCCGAATTGTCTATTAGGCAAGGTGTCTGAAAGGTGACTTTGGGGACTATTGTGATTAGTAGGTAGCAATAGATCTACCTTAGTCGAATCTGAGAAAGAGTTCGCTTTTAAGAAGAGATTGAAGTTGTTCACTTTCCTGCGAATTGCGAATTGTGGTGATACTGATTCACCCCCCCTCTCAGTATCACAAACTAGTAGATCCTAGGGTGAAGTTGGGAACTTCAATTGGTATCAGAGCACAGGTTCACCAGGATAAAGCTTAACAGCTTGGTGTACTAGTTTGAAGAGCTCCAGAAGTTTTAACTTGTTTAGCATACTGAGAAATGGACGCCGGTACCAACACCAGCACTACTTACAGCAAGAAGGTTCCAATCTTCAACGGAACCAACTACCATATGTGGAGAGCGAGAATGCAGGTGGTATTTGCAACCATGGGCATGAACGTGGTGAAATCTGTACAGGAGGGTTTTGAGCCTCCAGAAGAAGGTAAAGATCCAACCCCAGAGGAATTAAGACAGTTTGAGATAAATGGGAAGGCCTCAAATGTCATCATTTCAGCATTGACAGATGCTGAATATGCTAAAGTTATGGACTGCAAATCTGCCAAGGAGATATGGGACAGATTGCAGAAAGTCTATGAAGGTGATGGCAGAATGAAGGAGGCCAAGCTTCAAGTTTTCAAGGAGAGATATGAATCTCTCAGAATGCAGAAAAATGAGACAGTCCAAGAGTTCTTCACCAGGGTTATTGATGCTGTAAACGATCTTAGAAGTCATGGGAAGAACAAGAAGGACTCATCTATTGTGAAGAAAATTCTGAGAATTCTGCCTGAGAGGTTTGCCTCAAAGGTGGCAGCCATAGAGGAGAGTAGAGATCTCAATTCTATATCTCTGCATGATCTCCAGTGCAATCTCATTGCATATGAGATGAGAATAAAGTCAACTGAGAGCTCCTCAACGTCAAAGGTATCAAAGGAGGCAGCTTTCAAAGCTATGAAACACTTGAAGATAAAAGAAGAGGAAGAATCATCCAGCGAGGATGATGATGATGATGAGGAAGAAAGTGAAGGTGAAGTGTTGGCATACTTCACAAGGAAATTCAAAAGGGGGTCTAAGAAGGGAAAAGGACAGTTGTCCTTGAGATGTTATCGTTGTGGACAGACTGGACACTTTGCTTCTCAGTGCAAAGTGAAACTTGATGATGAAGATGAGGATGGTGATGATGAGCAGAATTCAAAATGGAGAAGACCATCATTCAAGTCAAGGAAGTCCAGCAAGAAGACTGCTAGCCCACAGAAGAAGAAGAGAGGCTCATTCAAGAGTTATGTGAGCCAGACAAAAGAAGCCGATGAGGAGGAAGATGTAGACTCATCAGATGAGCATGCCTTTATGGCATCAACTCAAAGTGGTAGTTCAACCTCTGAAGAGGAAGAGGAGGTTGATGAAGAAGAACCAGATTTTGAAGCTGAGTTGGAAGCAGCTTCAAAGGAGATAATCAGAAGGGGCAGAACCATAAGAAGGTTAGAGGCCCACATAAAACAAGTTGAAGCAAAGTCTGAGGAAGCTGAAAGTCAAAAGGATGAAATAAGGGCTGAACATATTGACTTGAAGAGAAGATTTGAAGAACATATCAAAATATGTGAAGACCTTACTATGGAGCTTGGCTCAAGGACTTCAACAATTGAAGAAATGGAGATAGAGTTGCTGAGACTTCAGCAACAACTCAAAAGGAGTGAAGAGAACGTGCAGAAGCTTGAAATGATAGGAGAAACAAGTTCTGCAAGAGAAAAGAAGAATGAAGAGAAAGTGCAGCAATCTGAGGCTGCATTGCCTAAAGATAATAAGAATGTGCCACAGAAGTTGAAAGAGAAGGTTGTGACTCAGGAGAAGATAGCTGAGAATAAAGAGGATTTGAAGAAGCAACCTAGGGTGGCAAACAAAAATGAAGAAAAGAAGATCAGCCAGCAAAGGGCTATGGCTGAACAGAAGAAGGAGAAAAAGGTAGCTGAAATGAAAGCCACACAAGCAAAGAAGCCAGCCACGTTGCCTACACAGCAAGTAATGAACAAAAGAAAACAAGCTGTGATTAGACCCAAGAAGAGGCAGTTTCAAGGTCACTGTCTTTATTGTGGAGTTTGGGGTCATAAGGCAAGTAACTGCTGGTGGAGAAGGCCAGTATATGTCTCCAACTTGAGAAGATATGATGCTGTATACAGGGGGAGACAATACAAAATTCAGAGGAGAACACCTGTCGTGAGTTCTTGCACATACTGTAAAAAGCAAGGACACACTGACAAGGATTGTTGGTGGAAGCCCAAACCAGTGGTTTCAAAGAACAAGTTTGCTATATTGGGAGACTTGGAACAGTGTGAAAGGTGTGGGCAGGATGACCATAATGCCAAGAGATGCATGACACTTCTCCCTGAGCAAGAGAAGGCACTCAATGGCATAATGAAAACAAGCGGTGTAGTCAAAGCTGAGAAAAAGGAGAAAGCTATCTTCCAGCCAATTCAAAAGAAGGAATATAAAGCTAAAAGGGAGGTGGCTAATATAGCTGAAATTGCACTCAAAGCTGACTACAAGGATAAGCAGTGGATCCTTGACAGTGGATGCACTTCACACATGACGGGAGACAAGAGTAAATTGTCAAAGCTAAACAAGTCAAGAGAAGGCAGAGTCAAGTTTGGCAATGATGATTCACTCAACATCAGTGGTCAAGGGTCAGTAAATATTGGAAAAGGAAAGCTGAAAGATGTTCTGCATGTTGAAGGACTCAGATATAATCTAGCATCTGTCAACCAACTATGCAATGAAGACCATAAAGTGATATTCACAAAAACAGGTTGCCAAGTAAAGAGTAAAGAAGGCAATACTGTTGCAGCTGGGAAAAGAACAGCTGGAAATTTATATGTAATTAATGAGGACAAGACAAACAGCTGTTTACTTACAAAAGAAGAAGAAAATCAACTCTGGCATCGGAGGCTGGGACACTTAACACAGAAGAACATGAGGAAGCTGACCACTACTCATGCAATCAGAGACATTCCAGACCTTAAGAGAGAGAGGGAGTATGTCTGCTCAGCATGCTCTAAAGGAAAATAGGTCAGAAAGCAGTATAAGACCAAAGAGGTCAGTTCTAAAGCAGTGCTTGACATTGTGCATACTGATTTGTGTGGGCCGATGAGAACAAAAGGGTTGAATGGTGAGAGGTACTTCATCTTGTTTGTTGATGATTATTCTAGAAGGACCTGCATCATGCACCTCACACATAAGTCAGAAGTTTTGAAATGCTTCAAGAGATACAGAAGATTGGCTGAAAATGAGAGTGGAAAGAAGATCAAAGTATTGAGGTCAGATCAAGGCACTGAATTCACAAATGGAGCTTTTGAAGATTACCTTGAGAAGCATGGAATTCATCATCAGATGGCAGCAGCAAGAACTCCTCAACAAAACGGGGTGGTAGAGAGGAAAAATAGAGCTGTGGTTGAAATGGCAAGAACTCTACTGCTGGAATCCAAGCTTCACACAAGATTTTGGACAGAAGCAACATTTACAGCTGTGCACCTATTGAACAGAGTTTCACTAAGGCCCAATACTGATAAGACTCCATATGAGCTATGGAGTGGGAAGAAGACAACAGCCAAGTATCTTAGAATCTTTGGCAGCCCATGTTTTGTGAAGAACAAGGAGCAAAACTTGGGAAAATTCCATGCTAGGTCAGATGAAGGCATCTTTGTGGGATACTCAGCAAAGACAAAAGGTTACAGAGTTTTTCTACATAAACTGGGAAAAGTGGTCACTTCCAGTGATGTGAGAATAGATGAAAACTGGAAAACAACGCATAATGGAGAAGCTGAGGATAGTGAAGAAGATGACTTCAAGATAGATGAAGAATCTGACCAACATGAAGAAGTGGGAAAAGAAGTAAGTTCAGACTCAGAGAAGAGTGAGTCTGAAGATGAAGAAGGAGATTCTCTTGCAACTAAGACTGTGCAAGAAAGAAAGACAAAGAAGACATGGACCAGTGCTCATCAAGGAAATCAGATAATAGGTGACCCATCAGCAGGAGTTACAACAAGAAGAAGAATTGTGGGAGCTACTGCTTTACTCTCACAAGTTGAACCTAAATCTGTTGAAGAGGCTGCACAAGACAAAGCATGGATCAAAGCTATCAATGAGGAGCTAGATCAAATCGAGAAGAATGAAACATGGGAGCTAGTTCCAAGACCCACTAACAAGAATGTCATAGGAACAAAATGGGTGTTTAAAAATAAACACAATGAGGATGGCAAGGTGGTGAGGAACAAGGCTAGGCTGGTTTGCAGAGGCTACACTCAGATAGAAGGAGTAGATGTTGATGAAACTTTTGCACCAGTAGCAAGGTTGGAAACTATCAGAATGTTCTTAGCTTTGGCAGCACATAAGAGGTATAAAGTTTACCAGATGGATGTGAAATCAGCCTTTTTGAATGGGCTCCTAAAAGAAGAAGTGTATATTGAACAACCCGATGGAGTACAAATCAGTGAGGATGAGACACATGTGTGCAAGCTGAAGAAAGCCTTGTATGGCCTTAAACAAGCCCCAAGAGCATGGTATAGCAGGCTAGACGCGTATTTGAGAAGGTTGAACTTCAAAAGAGGAACAGTTGATAATAACCTATATGTGTTCAACTCAGAGAAAGGCCAACTGATAACCATAGTATATGTAGATGACATCATCTTTGGAGGGGATCACTCTGCGCTATGCCAAGAATTTGCACAGAAGATGAGTGAGGAATTTGAGATGTCATTGATTGGAGAAATGACTTACTTTCTTGGATTACAAATAAAACAATGTGAAGAAGGTATTTTTATTTCTCAAACAAAATATGCCAAAGAGATGCTGAAAAAGTTTGGCATGGAGGATAGCAGACCTATCAGTACCCCTATGACAGTGGGCTGCAAGTTAACAAAAGATCAGGAAGGAAGGAGTACAAGCCCTACAGAATACAGGAAGATGATAGGGAGCCTTCTGTACCTTACAGCATCAAGGCCTGATCTCATGCAAGCTGTGTGCATCGCCAGCAGATTCCAAGCTGATCCTAAGGAATCTCATGTGTTGGCAGTGAAAAGAATCCTAAGATACCTCAAGGGGACACTGGAAATGGGCTTGTGGTATCCTGCCATGGATTCTGTAAAACTACGAGCATACACTGATGCAGACTGGGCAGGAAGCACAGATGATAGAAAATCAACCAGTGGTTGCAGCTTCTACTTGGGTTCAAAGTGTGTTGCATGGCTAAGTAGAAAGCAAAACAGTGTTGCTTTGAGCACAGCGGAGGCTGAGTATATGGCTGCTTGTGCAGCATGTACTCAGGTGATATGGATGCAAAGACAATTGGCCGATTTGGGTGTTGAAGTGAAGTTACCAGTGAGTGTACTTTGTGATAATCAAAGTGCAATTGATCTTAGCAAGAATCCAGGTCAACATTCAAGGAGCAAGCATATTGACATCCGGTATCACTTTATCAAGGATCAAGTGGAAGAGGGCACAATTCAGTTGGAGTATGTCGGTACTAAAGATCAAATCTCAGATATTCTAACTAAACCTTTGTCCACAGAGCTGTTTGAAAAGCACAGAATGAGTCTGTCTGTGCAAATGCCTCCTCAAGCCTGAAGTTCAGGTGAATCCTCCATCTCTACTTTGCAAGTTTTTCAAATTTGTAATTGGTTGGCAAAGGGGGAGAGAAGCAACAGTGCAGGGGGAGTTGTTAAGGAAGGGGGAGTGCATATTTAGGGGGAGTTGTAATCCATCTGCTTCTGGATTGTTACTCCAAGAAGATTATGAAAGACTGCTGCATAATGGCTTTTGTTATGAATGTTGCCAACAATTACAAAGGGGGAGATTGTTGTTCCCACAGCCTTGTATGGGTTGTAATTGTTGTCAACTAGGGTTAAGTGTGCAAGAGAGTAAAGTCATATGGAAGGGCAGTAAAGTCACATGGAAGGGCAAGAAAGTAAATCTGCCGCGTAAGGGCAAGAACGTAAATCCGCCATGTAAGCCCTATTAGGGTTTTATGGAAGAGAGTATATAAAGGCCTTGGAAGACAAAACTAGGGCAGAGGGCCAACACAATTGAATAAACAGCAACCCTACAGCAACCGGCCAAAAGGAAGAGAGAGCAGAACGGCAAGAGATCAGAAACAACACCACCAGGAGAGCAAACCAGAAACGTCACCACCGGGAGAGCAAACCAGAACGTGCAACCTCCTGCAAGCAAACCAGAAACACGTCCTGCAAGCAAACCAGAAACACGTCCTGCAAGCAAACCAGAAACACATCCTGCAGGCAAACCAGAAACGCCTCCTGCAAGCAAACCAGAAACACATCCTGCAACCAAACCAGAAACGCACAACCAGCAAGAGGAGAAATAAGAAACAGACCACCCGGAAGAGAAGACAGCAGACCTGGTATCCGTGAGACCACCCGGAAGAGAAGACAGCAGACTAGAAGCGTGAGGCAGGGCAAGAGACGTGAACCAGAAAAACCAGTAGTGTAAGGCAGGCCAAGAGACGTGAAACAGCAGACCAGGAGCGTGAGACCAGAACGTGCAACGGCGTGACTGATCAGAAGCGTGGGGCAGGCCGTGAGACGTGAAACGGCAGACCAGAAGCTTGAGTGCAAGCTGTGAAACCTTGAGACGGTGAAAGCAGGAGCTGTGTGAGACAACCTAGAGAAGGAATTTGGCGAAGCATCGGAAAGAACTCAACGTATTTCTAGATTTCTTCAAGAGAGGTTAGAGAGCGTTGCGGTGAACTTCTAAGCGGCAGTGGAGCAGCCTTTCAATTCAACAGAGGCAAGACAAGCTAGACGAAGGGTAGACACAGTAAGTGACACTCTTTGTATTGTACTTGCTTAGTAATTGCAATAGTGAAAGGAGCAGAAGATTAAGACATCCATTGTAACTGGAATTCTCAAGTATAGTGGATAGTCTCGGTAAGGGAGAGTCCCTACCACCGTGGATGTACGTCACGTTGACGGAACCACGTAAATCTCGTGTGTCCTTAATTTGCTTTACGTTCTGTGTTTTGAATTGAGTTGTGAACGCAGCTAAAGTATCAGCCAACCCATAACCTAACGAAGACCTAAACAAGAACATCCGAATTGTCTATTAGGCAAGGTGTCTGAAAGGTGACTTTGGGGACTATTGTGATTAGTAGGTAGCAATAGATCTACCTTAGTCGAATCTGAGAAAGAGTTCGTTTTTAAGAAGAGATTGAAGTTGTTCACTTTCCTGCGAATTGCGAATTGTGGTGATACTGATTCACCCCCCCTCTCAGTATCACAAACTAGTAGATCCTAGGGTGAAGTTGGGAACTTCACATTTCATTTTCAACAGTAGGATAAATCTAATATTTGAATATATTAATTTACAAAAATAAAAGCAGTGGACTTAAATGTGTGAAATACACTTTTGGGGATGACTATTATAAGTTGCAATCTCAAGTTTCAATGTTGATTCAAACATATAGCTCTAGAGTGTAGTGGGCTAACTTCTTATTAGAGTCCTTTAAATTCACTTTTATTTAATTAACATATGTGCATACTAAAATTATATAAATCATCTCAAATTGCATTGTAGTAATGAAGGTAATGAAAAAAAGAACAAAATTTAAACTCACTTGAGTATTAATGAAGAATTTCTCCCTATAAGACTTTAAAATTTTAGAAATTAAAACAATGCAATGTTTTTATTTTTTAAATTTTTTTAATACCATTGAATTTTGAATGGTGGGATAAACTTAATATTTGAACATGTTAATAAAACAAAAATAAAAGTAAGGCACTCAATTATACAAAATACACTTTAGTGAATGACTATTATAAATCCCAATCCCGAGCTCCAATGTTGGATCAAGCATATAGCTCTAGAGGGTAGTGGACCAACATTTTTTTCTCATTAACATGTTTATATACTAAAATTATACAAATCATGTCAAATTGCATTATGGTAATGGAGACAATTAAAAAATTAAAAAATTTAAATTCACTTGAGTGTTAATGAAGAATTTCTCCCTGTAAGACTTTAAAATTCTAAAAATTAAAATAACGCAATGTTTTTATTCTTCAAATAATTTTTAATACCATTGCATTTTCAACGGTGAGATAAACCTAATATTTGAATATGTTAATTTACCAAAATAAAAGCAATCGACTTAAATGTATAAAATACACTTTAGTAGATGACTATTATAAATTGGAATCTCAAGTTTCAATATTGGGTCAAGCTTATAACTCTAAAGCATAGTGGGCTAACTTCTTATTAGAGTCCATTGCATTTATTTTTAATTCAATAACATGTTTGTATACTAAAATTATATAAATCATGTCAAATTGCATTATGGTAATGGAGGCAATTAAAAAAATTACAAATTTAAATTCACTTGAGTATTAATGAAGAATTCTGCCCGTAAGACTTTAAAATTCTAAGAATTAAAATAATGCAATGTTTTTATTTTATAAAATATTCATAATACCCTTGCATTTTGAACGGTGAGATAAACATAATATTTGAATTTGTTAATTGAACACAAATAAAAGTACTTGACTTAATTGTACAAAATACATTTTAGTGGATGACTATAATAAATTCCAATCTCAAGTTTTAATATTAGGTCGAGCTTATAGCCCTAGAGCGTAGTGGGCTAACTTCTTATTAGAGTCCATTGCATTCCCTTTCATTTAATTAACATGTTTGTATACTAAAATTATATAAATCATGTCAAATTGCATTTGGTAATGGAGACAATTAAAAAAATTATAAAATTTAAATTCACTTGACTATTAATGAAGAATTTTTTCCTGTAAGACTTTAAAATTCTAAAAATTAAAATAATGCAATATTTTTATTTTTAAAATTTTTTTTTTTACCATTGCATTTTGAATGGTGAGATAAACATAATATTTGAATATGTTAAATGAAAAAAGATTAAAAGTAATGGACTCAATTGTATAAAATATTCTTTAATGGATAAATATCATAAAGAGCAATGCCAAACTTTAATGTTAGGTCTAACATATAGCTCTATAAGGGTGTAGGCTAATTTCTTATTAGTATCCATTGTATTTGAGTTTTTTTTTAATTAACATGTTTATATACTAAAATTATGAAAATCATGTAAATTTGAAAAGTGGTAATGGAGAGAATTAAAAAAAATTACAATATTTAACTCCACTTAAGTATTAAAAATGCATTTATCCCTCGAAAATTTTAAGATTCTAATAATTAAAAAAATGCAATGTTTTTATTTTTTAAATTATTGTCAATAGGATTGCATTTTGAATGGTGAGAAAAACCTAATATTTGAATTTATTAATTGAACAAAAATACAAGTGATCAAATCAATTGTATAAAATACACTTTAGTGGATGAATACTATAAATAGCAATCCCAAGCTTCGATGTTGGCTCAACTATATTGCTCTAAAGCGGATTGGGCTAACTTTTTATTAGAGTTCATTGCATTCACATTATTTTACTGAACATGTTTGTATCCTAAATTATATAAATCATGTCAAATTGCATTGTTGTAATGGAGAAAATTAAAAAAATTACGATATTTAACAGAGCATTTATAGTTGTAAGATTTTAAAATTCTAAAAACATAAAAAAATGCAATGTTTTTATTTTTTAAATTATTGTTAATACCATTGCATTTTGAATGGTGAGACAAACTTAATATTTTAAGATGTTAATTGAACAAAAATATAAGTGATGAACTCAATTGTGTAAAATACACTTTAGTGGATGAATATTATAAATAGCAATCCCAAGCATTAATGTTGGGTGAACATATTGCTCTAGAGAGGAGTGGGCTAACATCTTATTAGAGTCCATTGAATTCACATTTACTTAATTAACATGTTTGTATACTAAAATTATATAAATCATGTCAAATTGCATTGTGGTAACGGAGACAATAAAAAAATTATGAAATTTAAATTCGCTTGAGTATTAACGAAGAATTTTTCCTTATAAAACTTTAAAATTCTAAAAATTTAAATAATGCAATGTTTTTAATTTTTAAATATTTTGTAATACCATTGCATTTTCAACAATGAGATAAACCTAATATTTGTATATGTTAATTTGCTAAAATAAAAGCAATGGACTCAATTGTACAAAATACACTTTACAAGATGACTATTATAAATTGCAATCTCAAGTTTCAATGTTGGGCCAAACATATAACTTTAAAGCGTAGTGGGCTAACTTCTTACTAAAGTCCATTCTATTCACATTTCCTTAATTAACATGTTTGTATACTAAAATTATATAAATAATGTCAAATTGAATTATGGTAATGGAGACAATTAAAAAAATTGCAAAATTTAAATTCACTTGAGTATTAACGAAAAATTTCTCCTTGTAATATTTTAAAATTTTAAAAATTAAAATAATGCAATGTTTTTATTTTTCAAAATTTTTTTTAATACTGTAGCATTTTGAATGGTGGGATAAACGTAATATTTGAATATGTTAATCGAACAAAAATTGAAGTAAGGCACTTAATTGTACAAAATACACTTAAGTGGATGACAATTTTAAATTTCAATCCCAAATTTCAATGTTGGGTCAAGCATATAGCTCTAGAGCGCAGTGGGTTAACTTCTTATTAGAATCCATTGCTTTCGCTTTTATTTAATTAATATGTTTGTATACTAAAATTATATAAATGATGTAAAATTGCATTGTGATAATGGAGACAATTAAAAAAATTATAAAATTTAAATTCACTTGAGTATTAACGAAGAATTTCCCCCTATAAGACATTCAAATTCTAAAAATTAAAATAATGCAATGCTTTTATTTTTTATATAATTTTTAATACTATTGCATTTTTAATGATGAGATAAACCTAATATTTGAATATGTTAATTTCCCAAAATAAAAGCAATCGACTCAAATGTCTAAAATACACTTTAGGGGATGACTATTATAAATTGCAATCTCAAGCTTCAATGTTGGGTCAAGCATATAGCTTTAGAGCGTAGTGGGCTAACTTCTTATTAGAGTCCATTACATTCACTTTTATTTCATTAACATGTTTGCATACTAAAATTATATAAATCATGTCAAATTGCATTACGGTAATGGAGACAATTAAAAAAATTACAAAATTTAAATTTACTTGAGTATTAACAAAAAATTTCTCTCTCTAAGACTTTAAAATTCTAAAAAGAAAAATAATGCAAGGTTTTTATTTTTTTAAACAATTGGTAACACTATTGCATTTTCAATGGTGAGATAAACCTAATATTTGAATATGTTAATTTACCAAAATAAAAGAAATGGACTCAATTGTACAAAATACACTTTTGTGGATGACTATTATAAATTGCAATCTTAAGTTTCAATATTGGGTCAAGCATAAAGCTCCAAAGTGTAGTGGTCGAACTTCTTATTAGAGTCTAATGCATTTGCTTTTATTTTGTTAACATGTTTACATACTAAAATTATATAAATCATGTCAGATTGCATTGTGCTAATAGAGACAATTAAAAAAATTACAATATTTAAATTCACTTGATTATTAACAAAGAATTTCTCCCTTTAAGACTTTAAAATTCTAAAAATTAAAATAATGCAATGTTTTAATTTTTAAAAAAATTTTTAATACCATTGCATTTTGAATGGTGAGACAAACGTAATATTTGAATATGTTAATTGAATAGAAATAAAAGTAATGGACACAATTGTACAAAATACATTTTAGTGGAAGACGATTATAAATTCCAATCCTAAATTTCAATGTTGGGTCAAGCATATAGTTTTAAAGCGTAGTGGACTAACTTCTTATTAGAATCCATTGCATTCGCTTTTCTTTCATTAACATGTTTGTAAAATAAAATTATATAAATTATGTTAAATTGCATTATGATAATGAAGACAATTAAAAAAATTACAAAATTTAAATTCACTTGAATATTAACAAAGAATTTTTCCTTGTAAGACTTTAAAATTCTAAAAATTAAAATTATGCAATGTTTTTATTTTTAAAATTTTTTTAATACCATTTCATTTTGGATGGTGGGATAAACATAATATTTGAATAATTTAAGTGAACAAAAATAAAAGTAAGGCATTCAATTGTACAAAATACACTTTAGTGGATGACTATTATAAATTTCAATCCCAAGCTTCAATGTTAGATCAAGCATATAGCTCTAGAGCGTAGTGGGCTAACTTCTTATTAAAATCCATTGCATTCACTTTTATTTCATTAACATGTTTATATACGAAAATTATATAAATCATGTCAACTTGCATTATGGTAACAGAGATAATTAAAAAAATTAAAAAATTTAAATTCACTTGAGTTTTAACGAAAAATTTATCCCTACAGAACTTTAAAATTCTAAAAATTTAAATAATGCAATGCTTTTATTTTTTAGACAATTTTTAATACCATAGCATTTTTAATGGTGAGATAAACCTAATATTTGAATATGTTAATTTACCAAAACAAAAGCAATGGACTCAAATGTGTAAAATACACTTTAAGGGATGAATATTATAAATTGCAATCTCAAGTTTTAATGTTGGGTCAAGCACATAGCTCTAGAGCGTAACAGGCTAACTTCTTATTAGAGTCCATTGCATTTACTTTCATTTCATTAACATGTTTGTATACAAAAATTATATCATTCATGTCAAATTGCATTATGGTAACAGAGACAATTAAAAAAATTAAAAAATTTAAATTCACTTGAGTGTTGACAAAGAATTTCTCCCTGTAAAAGTTTCAAATTCTAAAAATTAAAATAATGCAATGCTCTTATTTTTTAAATAATTTTTAACACCATTGCATTTTCAATGTTGAGATAAACCTAATATTTGAATATGTTAATTTACCAAAATAAAAGCAATGGACTCAAATGTGTAGAATACACTTTAGGGATGACTATTATAAATTGCAATCTCAAGGTTCAATGTTGGGTCAAGCATATAGCTCTAAAGCGTAGTGGGCTAACTTTTTATTAGATTCCATTGCATTCACTTTTATTTAATTGACATGTTTGCATACTAAAATCATATAAATCATGTAAAATTGCATTGTGGTAATGGAGTCAGTTAAAAAAATTACAAAATTTAAATTCACTTGAGTATTAATGAAGAATTTCTCCCCGTAAGACTTTTAAATTTTAAAAATTAAAATAATGCAATGTTTTTATTTCTTAAAAAATTTATAATACCATGTTATTTTTAATGGTGAGATAAACTAATATAAAATATGTTAATTGAACACAAATAAGAGTAATGGACACAATCGTACAAAATACACTTTAGTAGATGACTGTTATAAATTCCAATCCCAAGTTTCAATGTTAGGTCAAGCATATAGTTCTAGAGCGCAGTGGGCTAACTTCTTACTAGAGTCCACTGCATTCGTTTTTATTCAATTAACATGTTTGTATACTAATATTATATAAATTATGTCAAATTGCATTTTGTTAATGGAGACAATTAAAGAAATTACAAAATTTAAATCCACAGGAGTATTAATGAAGAATTTCTCCCTATAAGACTTTAAAATTCTAAAAATTAAAATAATGTAATGTTTTTATTTTTTTTAAAATTTTTTATTACCATTGCATTTTGAATGGTGAGATAAACATAATATTTGAATATGTTAATTGAACAAAAATTAAAGTAGGCACTCAATTGTACAAAATACACTTAAGCGGATGACAATTATAAATTTCAATCTCAAGCTTCAATGTTGGGCCAATCATATAGGTCTAGAGCACAATGGGCTAGCTTTTTATTAGAGTCCATCTTATTCACTTTTATTTAATTAACATGTTTGTATACTAAAATTATATAAATGATGTAAAATTGCATTGTACTAATGGAGACAATTAAAAAAATTATAAAATTTAAATTCATTTGAATATTAACAAAGAATTTCTCCCTATAAGACTTTCAAATTCAAAAAATTAAAATAATGCAATGTTTTTATTTTTTAAATAATTTTTGATATCATTGCATTTTCAATGGTGAGATAAACCTAAAACTTGAATATGTTAATTCACCAAAATAAAAGCAATGGACCCAATTGTATAAAATATTCTTTAGTGGATGACTATTATAAATTCCAATCCGAGCAACTTCTTAGTAGAGTCCATTACATTCATTTTTCCTTAATTAACATGTTTGTATCCTAAAATTATATAAATCATGTCAAATTGCATTGTAGGCATGAAGACAATTACAAATTTTAAATTCACTTGAGTATTAATGAAAAATTTCTCCCTGTAAGAGTTTAAAATTCTAAAAATTAAAATAATGCACTGTTTTTATTTTTTAAAAAATTTTTAAATCCATTGCATTTTCAATGGTGAGATAAACCTAAAATTTGAATATGTTAATTTACCAAAATAAAAGCAATGGACTCAATTGTACAAAATACACTTTAGTGATGACTATTATAAATTCCAATTCCAAGCTTTAATGTGGTGTCAAGCCCATAACTCTAGAGCGTAGTGGACTAACTTCTTAGTAGAATCCATTGCATTCGCTTTTCTTTAATTAACAAGTTCGTATCCTAAAATTATATAAATCATGTCAAATTGCATTGTGGGCATGGAGACAATTACAAATTTTAAATTCACTTGAGTATTAACGAAGAATTTTTCCTCGTAAGAGTTTAAAATTCTAAAAATTAAAATAATGCACTGTTTTTATTTTTTAAATAATTTTTAAATCCATTGCATTTTCAATGGTGAGATAAACCTAAAATTTGAATATGTTAATTCACCAAAATAAAAGCAATGGACTCCATTGTATAAAATAAACTTTAGTGGATGACTATTATAAATTCCAATCCCAAGTGTCAATGTGGGATCAAGCACATAACTCTAGAGCATAGTGGACTATCTTCTTAGTAGAGTCCATTGCATTCACTTTTCCTTAATTAACATGTTTGTATCCTAAAATTACATAAATCATGTCAAATTGCATTGTGGGCATGGAGAGAATTACAAATTTTAAATTCACTTGAATATTAACAAAGAATTTCTCCCTGTAAGAATTTAAAATTCTAAAAATTAAAATAATGCACTATTTTTATTTTTTCAAATGATTTTTAAATCCATTGCATTTTCGATGGTGAGATAAATGTAAAATTTGAATATGTTAATTCACCAAAATAAAAGCAATGGACTTAATTGTATAAAATACACTTTCGTGGATGACTATTATAAATTGCAATCTCAAGCTTCAATGTTGGATCAAACATATAGCTCTAGAGCGTTGTGGACTAACTTCTTATTAGAGTCTATTGCATTTTCTTTTGTTTAATTAACATGTTTATATGCTAAAATTATAGAAATCATGTCAAATTGCATTGTGGTAATGGAGACAATTAAAAAAATTACAAAATTTAAATTCATTTAAGTATTAACGAATAATTTCTCCCTGTAAGACTTTAAAATTCTAGGAATTAAAATAATGTAATATTTTTATTTTTTAAATAATTTTGAATCCAATTGCATTTTCAATGGTGAGATAAACCTAATATTTCAATTTGTTAATTCACCAAAATAAAAACAATAGACTCAATTGTATAAAATACACTTTAGTGGATGACTATTACAAATTGCAATCCCAAGCTTCAATATAGGGTCAAGCACATAACTCTAGAGTGTAATGCGCTAACTTCTTATTAGAGCTCATTATATTCCCTTTTATTTCATTAACTTGTTTATATACGAAAATTATATAAATCATGTCAACTTGCATTATGGTAACAGAGACAATTAAAAAAGTTAAAAAATTTAAATTTACTTGAGTGTTAACGAAGAATTTCTCCCTGTAAAATTTTAAAATTCTAAAAATTTAAGTAATGCAATGCTTTTATTTTTTAAACAATTTTTAATACCATTACATTTTCAATGGTGAGATAGACCTAATATATGAATATGTTAATTTACCAAAATAAAAGCAATAAACTCAATTGTGTAAAATACACTTTAGGGGATGACTATTATAAATTGCAATCTTAAGTTTCAATATTGGGTCAAGCATATTGATCTAAAGCGTAGTAAGCTAACTTCTTATTAGAGTCCATTGCATTTGCTTTTGTTTAATTAACATGTTTGTATACTAAAATAATATAAATCATGTCAAATTGCATTATGGTAATAAAGATAATTAAAAAAAATACAAAATTTAAATTCACTTGAGTATTAACGAAGAATTTCTTCATGGAAGACTTTAAAATTCTAACAATTAAAATAATGCAATATTTTTATTTTTAAATAATTTTGAAAGTAATTGCATTTTCAATAGTGAGATAAACCTAATATTTGACTATGTTAATTCACCAAAATAAAAACAATGGACTCAATTCTATAAAATAAACTCTAGGGGATGACTATTATAAATTCCAATCCCAAGTATTAATGTTAGGTCAAGCATGTAGCTCTCAAGTGTAATGGGCTAACTTCTTATTATAGTCTATTGCTTTCACTTTTGCTTAATCAACATGTTTATATACTGAAATTATATAAATCTTGTGAAATTGCATTGTGGTGATGGAGGCAATTAAAAGACTTACAAAATTTAAATTCACTAAAGTATTAATGAACAATTTCTCCCTATAAGACTTTAAAATTATAAAAATTAACATAATACAATGTTTTTATTTTTTAAATAATTTTGAATTCCATTGCATTTTCAATGGTGAGATAAACCTAATAGTTGAATATGTTAATTCCCCAAAATAAAAGCAATGGACTCAAATGTGTAGAATACACTTTAGTGGATGACTATTATAAATTGCAATCCCAAGTTTTAATGTTGGGTCAAGCATATAACTCTAGAGCATAATGGGTTAACTTCTTATTAGAGTCCATTTCATTCCTTTTTATTTCATTAACATGTTTGCATACTAAAATTTAAATTATCATGCCAAATTGCATTATGGTAATGGAGACAATTAAAAACGTAACAAAATTTAAATTCACTTGAGTATTAACAAAGAATTTCTCCCTCTAAAACTTTAAAATTCTAAAAATTAAAATGATGCAATACTTTTATTTTTTAAATAATTTTTAATACAATTGCATTTTAAACGGTGAGATAAATTTAATATTTGAATATGTTAATTTACCAAAATAAAATCAATGGACTAAAATGTATAAAATAAACCTTAGGGGATAACTATTATAAATTGCAATCTCAAACTTCAATGTTGGGTCCAGCATATAGCTCTAGAGCGTAGTGGACTAACTTCTTATTAGAGTCCATTGTATTCACTTTTATTTAATTAACATATTTGTATACTAAAATTATGTAAATCATGTCAAATTGCATTGTGGTAATAGAGACAATTAAAAAAATTTCAAAATTTAAATTCACTTAAGTATTAACAAAGAATTTCTCCCTATAAGACTTTAAAATTTTAACAATTAAAATAATGCAAGCTTTTTATTTTTCAGATAATTTTGAATCCAATTGCATTTTCAATAGTGAGATAAACCTAATATTTCAATAAGTTAATTCACCAAAAAAAAAAAAAAAACAGCAATAGAGTCAACTGTATAAAATACACTTTAGTGAATGACTATAATAAATTCCAATCCTAAGCTTCAATGTTGCGTCAAGCATATAACTCTAGAGCCTAATGGGTTAATTTTTCATTAAAGTCCATTGCATTTGTTTTTATATAATTAACATGTTTTTATACTAAAATTATATAAATAATGTCAAATTCCATTGTGGTAATGGAGATAGTTAAAAAAATAACAAAATTTAAATTTACAATAGTATTAATGAAGAATTTCTCCCTGTAAATCTTTAAAATTATAAAAATTAAAATAAAGCAATATTTCTATTTTTTAAATAATTTTTAATGCCATTGCATTTTCAATGGTGAGAGAAACCTAAAATTTGAATATGTTAATCCACCAAAATAAAAACAATGGACTCAATTGAATAAAATACACTTTAATGGATGATTATTATAAATTCCACTCCCAAGTTTTAATATTAGGTCAAGCATACAACTCTATAGAGTAGAGGGCTAACTTTTTATTAGAGTCCATTGCATTCACTTTTATTTAATTAACATGTTTTTATACTAAAATTATGTAAATCATGTCAAATCGCATTATGGTAATGGAGACAATTAAAAAAATCACAAAATTTAAATTCACTTGAGTATTAACGAAGAATTTCACCCTGTAAGACTTTAAAATTCTAACAATTAAAATAATACAAGGTTTTTATTTTTTAAATACTTTTGAATCCAATTGCATTTTCAATAGTGAGATAAAGCTAATATTTGAATATGTTAATTCACCAAAATAAAAGCAATGGACTTAATTGTATAAAATACACTTTAGTAGATGTCTAATATAAATTGAAATCTCAAGTTTCAATGTTGAACCCAGCATATAGCTCTAGAGCGTAGTGGGCTAACTTTTTATTAAAGTCCATTACATTCACTTATTTTTCTTTAACATGTTTTTATACTAAAATTATATAAATAATGTCAAATTGCATTGTGGTAATGGAGACAGTTAAAAAACTAACAAAATTTAAATTCACAATAGTATTAATAAAGAATTTCTCCCTATAAGTCTTTAAAATTATAAAAATTAAAATGATGCAATATTTTTATTTTTTAAATAATTTTTAATTCCATTGCATTTTCAATGGTGAGTGAAACCTAAAATTTGAATATGTTAATCCACCAAAATAAAAGCAATGGACTCAATTAAATAAAATACACTTTAGTGGATGATTGTTATAAATTCCACTCCTGAGTTTCAATGTTGGGTCAAGTATACAACTCTATAATATAGTGGGTTAACTTTTTATTAGAGTCTATGGAATTCACTTTTATTTAATTAACATGTTTGTATACTAAAATTATATAAATCATATCAAATTGTATTGTGGTAATGGAAAGAATTAAAAAAAATTACAAAATTTCACTTGAGTATTGCCAAAGTTTTTCTCTCAATAAGACATTAAAATTCTAACAATTAAAATAATGCAATGTTTTATTTTTTTAAATAATTTTGAATCCAATTGCATTTTCAATAGTGAGATAAACCTAATATTTGAATATGTTAATTCACCAAAATAAAAGCAATGGACTTAATTGAATAAAATACACTTTAGTGGATAACTATTATAAATTCCACTCTCGAGCTTCAATGTTGGGTCAAGCATACAACTCTACAGTATAGTGGGTTAACTTTTTATTAGAGTCTATTGAATTCACTTTTATTTAATTAACATGTTTGTATACTAAAATTATATAAATCATATCAAATTGCATTGTGGTAATGGAGAGAATTAAAAAAAATTACAAAATTTCACTTGAGTATTGCCAAAGTTTTCTCCCAATAAGACGTTAAAATTCTAACAATTAAAATAATGCAATGTTTTATTTTTTTAAATAATTTTGAATCCAATTGCATTTTCAATAGTGAGATAAACCTAATATTTGAATATGTTAATTCACCAAAATAAAAGCAATGGACTTAATTGAATAAAATCCACTTTAGTGGATGACTGTTATAAATTCCACTCTTGAGTTTCAATGTTGGGTCAAGCATACAACTCTACAGTATAGTGGGTTAACTTTTTATTAGAGTCTATTGAATTCACTTTTATTTAATTAACATGTTTGTATACTAAAATTATATAAATCATATCAAATTGCATTGTGGTAATGGAGAAAATTAAAAAATTTACAAAATTTCACTTGAGTATTGCCAAAGTTTTTCTCCCAATAAGACATTAAAATTCTAACAATTAAAATAATGCAATGTTTTATTTTTTAAATAATTTTGAATCCAATTGCATTTTTAATAGTGAGATAAACCTAAAATTTGAATATGTTAATTCACCAAGATAAAAGCAATGGACTTAATTGTATAAAATACACTTTAATGGATGTCTATTATAAATTGCGATATCAAGTTTCAATGTTAAGTCAAGCATATAGCTCTAGAGCGTAGTGGGCTAACTTTTTATTAGATTCCATTGCATTCGCTTTTATTTAATTGACATGTTTGTATACTAAAATCATATAAATTATGTAAAATTGCATTGTGGTAATGGCGACAGTTAAAAAAATTACAAAATTTAAATTCACTTAAGTATTAATGAAGAATTTCTCCCCATAAAACTTTCAAATTTTAAAAATTAAAATAATGCAATGTTTTTATTTCTTAAAAAATTTTTAATACCATGTTATTTTTAATGGTGAGATAAACCTAATATAAATTGAACACAAATAAGAGTAATGGACACAATTGTACAAAATACACTTTAGTGGATGACTGTTATAAATTCCAATCCCAAATTTCAATGTTGGGTCAAGCATATAGCTCTAAAGCGTAGTGGGCTAACTTCTTATTATAGTCCACTGCATTCGTTTTTGTTCAATTAACGTGTTTCTATACTAAAATTATATAAATTATGTCAAATTGCATTTTGGTAATGGAGACAATTAGAAAAATTACAAAATTTAAATTCACTTGAATATTAACGAAGAATTTCTTCCTATAAGATTTTAAAATTCTAAAAATTAAAATAATGCAATGTTTTTTATTTTTTAAAATTTTTTTAATACCCTTGCATTTTGAATGGTGAGATAAACATAGTATTTGAATATGTTGATTCACCAAAACAAAAGTAATGGACTCCATTGTATAAAATAAACTTTAGTGGATGACTATTATAAATTCCAATCCCAAGCTTCAATATGGGGCCAAGCACATAACTCTAGAGCGTAGTAGACTTACTTCTTAGTAGAGTCCATTGCATTCATTTTACCTTAATTAACATATTTGTATCCTAAAATTGTATAAATCATGTCAAATTGCATTGTGGGCATGGAGACAATTAAAAAAATTACAAATTTTAAATCCACATAAGTATCGATGAAAAATTTCTCGCTGTAAAACTTTAAAATTCTAAAAATTAAAATAATGCAATGTTTTTATTTTATAAATAATTTTTAATTCCATTGCATTTTCAATGGTGAGAAAAACCTAAAATTTGAATATGTTAATTCACCGAAATAAAAGCAATGGACTCAATTGTATAAAATACACTTTAGTGGATAACTATTATAAATTTCAATCCCAAGTTTCAATGCAGAGTTAAGCATATAGCCCTAGAGCATAGTGGACTAATTTCTTATTAGTGTTCATTGCATTCACTTTTTTTTTAATTAACATGTTTGTATCCTAAAATTATATAAATCATGTCATATTAAATTGTAGGCATGGAGAAAATTAAAAAAATTACAAAATTTAAATTCACTTAAGTGTTAATGATGAATTTCTCCCTGTAATACTTTAAAATTCTAAAAATTAAAATAATGCAATGTTTTTATATTTTAAAATATTATTAATACCATAGCATTTTAAATGGTGAGATAAACATAATATTTGAATATGTTGATTGAATACAAATAAAAGTAACGGACTCAATTGTACAAAACACACTTTAGTAGATGACTATTATAAATTACAATCCTAAGCTTCAATGTTGGGTCAACCATGTAGCTTTAAAGCGTAGTGGGCTAATTTCTTATTAGAGTCCATTGCATTCACTTTTATTTAATTGACATGTTTGTATACTAAAATTATATAAATCATGTCAAATTACATTGTGATATTGGAGATAATTAAAAAAATAACAAAATTTAAATTCACTCGAGTATTGATGAACAATTTCTCCCTCTAAGACTTTAAATTTCTAAAAATTAAAATGATGTATTGTTTTTATCTTTTAAAACCATTACATTTTGAATAGTGAGATAAACATAATATTTAAATATATTAATTGAACAAAAATAAAAGTAATCAACTCTACTATACAAAATACACTTTAGCCGATGACTATTATAAATTACAATCCTACACTTCAATATTGGGTCAAGCATATAGCTCAACAACGTAGTAGGCTAAGTTCTTATTAGAGTCCATTGCATTCGCTTTTATTTCATTATCATGCTTGTATACTAAAATTATATAAATCCTGGCAAATTGAACTGTGGTAATGGAGACAATTAAAAAACTTACAAAATTTAAATTCACTTGACTATTAATGAAAAATTTCTCCCTATAAGACTTTCAAATTCTAAAAATTAACATAATACAATGTTTTTATTTTTAAATAATTTTTGATACCATTTCATTTTCAATGGTGAGATCACTTTAAAATTTGAATATGTTAATTCACCAAAATAAAAGCAATGGACTCCATTGTATAAAATAGTCTTTAGTGGATGATTATTATAAATTCCAATCCAAGCAACTCCAATGTTCGATCAAGTATATAACTCCAGAGGGTAGTGGGCTAACATCTTCTTAGAGTCCATTGCATTCACTTTCATTTCATTAACATGTTTGTATACTACAATTATATAAAGTATGTCCAATTGTATTGTGGTAATGAAGACAATTAAAAAATTTAAAAAATTTAAATTCACTTGACTATTAATGAAAAATTTCTCCTTATAAGATTTTAAAATTCTAAAAATTAAAATAATGCAATGTTTTTATTTTTTAAATAATTTTTAATTCCATTATATTTTTAATGGTGAGATAAACCTAAAATTTGAATATGTTAATTCACCAAAACAAAAGCAATGGAGTCAATTGTATAAAATACACTTTAGTGGATGACTATTATAAATTCCAATCTCAAACTTCAATGTAGGGTCAAGCACATAACTTTAAAGAGTAGTGGACTAACTTCTTAGAAGAGTCTGTTGCATTCACTTTTCCTTAATTAGCATGTTTGTATCCTAAAATTATATAAATCATCTCAAATTGCATTATGGGCACGAAGACAATTAAAAAAATTACAAATTTTAAATCCACTTGAGTATCAATGAAAAATTTCTCATTGTAAGACTTTAAAATTCTAAAATTAAAATCATGCAATGTTTTTTTTAAAATAATTTTTAAATCCATTGCATTTTCAATGGTGAGATAAACATAAAATTTGAATATGCTAATTCACCAAAACAAAAGAAATGGACTCAATTGTAGAAAATACACTTTAGTGCATGACTATAATAAATTCTAATCCCAAGCTTCAAAGTGGGATCAAGCACATAACTCTAGAGTGTAGTGGACTAACTACTTAGTAAAGTCCATTGCATTCACTTTTCTTCAATTAACATGTTTGTAACCTAAAATTATATAATTATGTCAAATTGCGTTATGGGCATGGAGACAAAAATTACAAATTTTAAATTTACTTGATTATTAAGGAAGAATTTCTCCTTATAAGACTTAAAAATTCTAAAAATTAAATTAATGCATTGTTTTTATTTTTTAAATAATTTTTAATTCCATTGCATTTTCAATGGTCAAAAAAACCTAAAATTTGAATATATTAATTCACCAAAACAAAAGCAATGGATTCCATTGTATAAAATAAACTTTAGTGGATGAATATTATAAATTCCACTCCCAAGCTTCAATGTTAGGTCAAGTATATAACTCTACAGCGTAGTGGGCTAACTTCTTATTAAAGTTCATTGCATTCACTTTTATTTAATTAACATGTTTGTATACTAAAATTTTATAAATCATATCAAATTGTATTGTAGTAATGGAGACAATTAAAAAAATTACAAAATTTCACTTAAATATTACCAAAGACAATCAAATTGCATTGTAACAATTAAAATAATGCAATGTTTTATTTTTTTAAATAATTTTGAATCCAATTGCATTTTCAATAGTGAGATAAACCTAATCTTTGAATATGTTAATTCACCAAAAAAAATGCAATGGACTTAATTGTATAAAATAAACTTTAGTGGATGTATATTATAAATTGCAATCATAAACTTCAATGTTGAGTTCAGCATATAGCTCTAGAGCGTAGTGGACTAACTTCTTATTAGAGTCCATTGCATTTGTTTTTCTTTAATTAACATATTTGTATACTAAAAT
This sequence comes from Bruguiera gymnorhiza, assembly GCA_020883675.1. Classification (NCBI taxonomy): domain Eukaryota; kingdom Viridiplantae; phylum Streptophyta; class Magnoliopsida; order Malpighiales; family Rhizophoraceae; genus Bruguiera; species Bruguiera gymnorhiza. Next base: position 25,366 of record JAIRCJ010000148.1, read on the forward strand.
TATATACATCATGTCAAATTGCATTGTGATAATGGAGACAATTGAAAAAATCACAAAATTTAAATTTATTTGATTATTAGTGAAGAATTTACCCCTTTAAAACTTTAAAATTCTAAAAATTAAAATAATACAATATTTTTATTTTTTAAAAATTCTTAATACCATTGCATTTTGAATTGTGAGATAAATGTAATATTTAAATATGTTAATTGAATACAAATAAAAGTAATGAACTCAAATGTATAAAATACACTTTAGGGGATGACTATTTTAAATTGAAATCTCGAGCTTCAATATTGGGTCAAGCATATAACTCTAGAGTGTAGTGGACTAACTTCTTATTAGAGGCCATTGTATTCACTTTTGTTTAATTAACATGTTTGTATACTAAAATTATATAAATCATGTCAAATTGCATTGTGGTAATGGAGACAATTAAAAAAATAAGAAAACTTAAATTTATTTGAATATTAGTGAAGAATTTCCCCCTCTAAAACTTTAAAATTCTAAAAATTAAAATAATGTAATATTTTTATTTTTTAAAAAATTCTTAATACCATTGCATTTTGAATGGTGAGATAAATGTAATATTTAAATATGTTAATTGAATACAAATAAAAGTAATGAACTCAAATGTATAAAATACACTTTAGGGGATGACTATTTTAAATTGAAATCTCGAGTTTCAATGTTGGGTCAAGGATATAGCTCTAGAGTGTAATGGACTAATTTCTTATTAGAGTCTATTGCATTCGCTTTTATTTAATTAGCATGTTTTCGTACTAAAATTATATAAATCATGTTAAATTACATTGTGGTAAATGGAGATAATTAAAAAAAATACAAAATTTAAATTTACTTGAGTATTAATGAAGAATTTCTTCCTGTTAGACTATAAAATTCTAACAATTAAAATAATACAATGTTTTATTTTTTTAAATAATTTTGAATCCAATTGCATTTTCTATAGTGAGATAAACCTAATATTTAAATATGTTAATTCACCAAAATAAATGCAATGGACTTAATTGTATAAAATACGCTTTAGTGGATGACTATTATAAATTCCAATCCTAAGTTTCAATATGGGGTCAAGCACATAACTCTAGAGTGTAATGGACTAACTTTTTAGTAGAGTCCATTGCATTCATTTTTCCTTAATTAACATGTTTGCATCTTAAAATTGTATAAATCATGTCAAATTGCATTGTGGGCATGGAGACAATTAAAAAAATTATGAATTTTAAATCCACTTCAGTATCAATGAAAAATTTCTCGCTTTAGGAATTTAAAATTCTAAAAATTAAAATAATGCAATGTTTTTTTTAAAAATAATTTTTAATTCCATTGCATTTTCAATGGTGAGATAAACATAAAATTTGAATATGCTAATTCACCAAAACAGAAGAAATGGACTCAATTGTACAAAATACACTTTAGTGCATGACTATAATAAATTCTAATCCCAAGCTTCAAAGTGGAGTCAAGCACATAACTATAGAGTGTAATGGACTAACTACTTAGTAAAGTCCATTGCATTCACTTTTCTTTAATTAACATGTTTGTATCCTAGAATTATATAAATCATGTCAAATTGCATTGTGGGCATGGAGACAATTAAAAAAATTACAAATTTTAAATTTACTTGATTATTAAGGAAGAATTTCTCCTTATAAGACTTAAAATTCTAAAAATTAAAATAATGCAATGTTTTTATTTTTTAAATAATTTTTAATTCCATTACATTTTCAATGGTCAAATAAACCTAAAATTTGAATATGTTAATTCACCAAAACAAAAGCAATGGACTCCATTGTATAAAATAAACTTTAGTGGATGACTATTATAAATTCTAATCCCAAGCTTCAATGTGGGGTCAAGCACATAACTCTAGTGCGTAGTGGACTAACTTCTTAGTAGAGTCCATTACATTCACTTTTCCTTAATTAACATGTTTGTATCCTAAAATTATATAAATCATGTCAAATTGCATTGTGGGCATGGAGACAATTAAAAAATTACAAATTTTCAATTCACTTAAGTATTAAAGAAGAATTTCTCGCTGTAAGACTTTAAAATTCTAAAAATTAAAATAATGCAATGTTTTAATTTTTTAAATAATTTTTAATTCCATTATATTTTTAATGGTGAGATAAACCTAAAATTTGAATATGTTAATTCACCAAAACAAAAGCAATGGACTCAATTGTATAAAATACACTTTAGTGGATGACTATTATAAATTCCAATCCCAAACTTCAATGTAGGGTCAAGCACATAACTTTAAAGAGTAGTGGACTAACTTCTTAGTAGAGTCCGTTGCATTCACTTTTCCTTAATTAGCATGTTTGTATCCTAAAATTATATAAATCATGTCAAATTGCATTATGGGCATAGGCACGATTAAAAAAATTACAAATTTTAAATTCACTTGAGTATTAACGAAGAATTTCTCCCTATAAGAGTTTAAATTTTTAAAAATTAAAATAATGCATTGTTTTTATTTTTTAAATAATTTTAAAATGCATTGCATTTTTAATGGTGAGATAAACCTAAAATTTGAATATGTTAATTCACCAAAACAAAAGCAATGGAATCCATTGTATAAAATAAACTTTAGTGGATGACTATTATAAATTCCAATCCCAAGCTTCAATATGGGGTCAAGCACATAACTTTAAAGAGCAGTGGACTAACTTTTTAGTAGAGTCTGTTGCATTCACTTTTCCTTAATTAACATGTTTGTATCCTAAAATTATATAAATCATGTCAAATTGCATTGTGGCATAGGCACAATTAAAAAAATTACAAATTTTAAATTCACTTGAGTATTAGCGAAGAATTTCTCCTTATACGAGTTTAAAATTTTAAAAATTAAAATAATGCATTGTTTTTATTTTTTAAATAGTTTTTAAATCCATTGCATTTTCAATGGTGAGAAAAACCTAAAATTTGAATATGTTAATCCACCAAAATAAAAGCAATGGAATCAATTGTATAAAATACATTTTAGTGGATGACTATTATAAATTCCACTCCCAAGTTTCAATGTTAGGTCAAGTATACAACTCTACAACGTAGTGGGTTAACTTATTATTAGAGTTCATTACATTCACTTTTATTTAATTAACATGTTTGTATACTAAAATTTTATAAATCATATCAAATTGTATTGTAGTAATGGAGACAATTAAAAAATTACAAAATTTCACTTGAGTATTACCGGAGATAATAAAATTGCATTATAACAATTAAAATAATGCAATGTTTTATTTTTTTAAATAATTTTGAATCCAATTGCATTTTCAATAGTGAGATAAACCTAATATTTGAATATGTTAATTCACCAAAATAAAAGCAATGGAGTTAATTGTGTAAAATAACTTTAGTGGATGTCTATTATAAATTGCAATCTCAGACTTCAATGCTGAGTTCAGCATATAGCTCTAGAGCGTAGTGGACTAACTTCTTATTAGAGTCCATTGCATTTGCTTTTCTTTAATTAACATATTTGTATACTAAAATTATATAAATCATGTCAAATTGCATTGTGGTAATGGAGACAATTAAAAAAATTACAAAATTTAAATTTATTTGATTATTAGTGAAGAATTTCCCCCTCTAAAACTTTAAAATTCTAAAAATTAAAATAATGCAATGTTTTTATTTTTTAAAAAATTCTTAATATCATTGCATTTTGAATGGTGAGATAAACATAATATTTAAATATGTTAATTGAATACAAATAAAAGTAATGAACTCAAATGTATAAAATACACTTTAGGGGATGACTATTTTAAATTGAAAATCTCGAGCTTTAATACTGGGTCAAGTATATAGCTCTAGAGTGTAGTGGACTAACTTCTTATTAGAGTCCATTGCATTCGCTTTTGTTTAATTAACATGTTTGTGTACTAAAATTATATAAATCATGTTAAATTGCATTGTGGTAAATGGAGATAATTAAAAAAAAATACAAAATTTAAATTCACTTGAGTATTAATGAAGAATTTCTTCTGTAAAATTTTAAAATTCTAACAATTAAAATAATGCAATGTTTTATTTTTTTAAATAATTTTGAATCCAATTGCATTTTCTATAGCGAGATAAACCTAATATTTGAATATATTAATTCACCAAAATAAAAGCAATGGACTTAATTGTATAAAATACACTTTAGTGGATGTCTATTATAAATTGCAATCCCAGGTTTCAATGTTGGGTTAAGCATATAGCTTTAAAGTGTAATGGGCTAACTTCTTATTAGTGTCCATTGCATTCAGTTTTATTTCATTAACATATTTGTATACTAAAATTATATAAATAATGCCAAATTGCATTGTAGTAATGGAGACAATTAAAAAATAATAAAATTTAAATTCACTTGAGTATTAATGAAAAATTTCTCTCTTAAGACTTTAAAATTCTAAAAATTTAAACAATGCAATGCTTTTATTTTTTAAATAATTTTGAATATTATAAATTGCAATCTCAAGTTTCAATATTCGATCAAGCATTTAGCTCTAGAGCGTAGTGGGCTAATATTATATAAATCATATTAAATTTTATTATGGTAATGGAAACAGTTAAAAAAATAACAAAATTTTAATTCACAATACTATTAACAAAGAATTTCTCTCTGTAAGACATTAAGATTCTAAAAATGAAAATAATGCAATGTTTTTATTTTTTTAAATAATTTTTAATTCCATTTTATTTTCAATGGTGAGATAAACTTTATATTTGAATATGTTAATCCATCAAAATAAAAGCAATGGACTCAATTGTATAAAATACACTTTAGTGGATGACTATTATAAATTGCAGTCCAAGTTTCAATATTGGGTCAAGCATATAGCTCTAGAGCATAATGGGCTAACTTTTTATTAGAGTCCATTGCATTCCCCTTTATTTCATTAACATGTTTGTATACTAAAATTATATAAATCATGCCAAATTGTATTGTAGTAATGGAGACAAAGAAAAAATTACAAAATTTAAATTCACTTAGGTATTAACGAAAAATTTCTCCCTATTCGACTTTAAAATTCTAAAAATTTAAATAATGCAATGTTTTTAATTTTTAAATAATTTGTAATACCATTGAATTTTTAATAGTGAGATAAACTTAATATTTGAATATGTTAATTGTACAAAATATACTTTAGTGGATAACTATTATAAATTGCAATCTCAAGTTTCAATGTTGGGTCAAGCATATAGCTCTAAAGCGCAGTGGGTTAACTTCTTATTAGAGTCCATTGCATTCACTTTTGTTTAATTACCATGTTTGTATACGAAAATTATATAAATCATGTCAAATTACATTGTGGTAATAGAGACAATTAAAAAAATTATAGAATTTCAATTGACGTGAGTACTAACGAAAAATTTCTCCCACTAAGATATTAAAATTTTAAAAATTAAAATAATGCAATGCTTTTATTTTTAAATAATTTTTAATACCATTGCATTTTCAACAGTGAGATAAACCTAATATTTGAATATGTTAATTTACCAAAATAAAAGCAATGGAGTCCAATGTATAAAATACACTTTAGGGGATGACTATTATAAATTGCAATCTCAAGCTTCAATGTTGGATCAAGCATATAGCTTTAGAGCGTAGTGGGCTAACTTCTTATTAAAGTCCATTTCATTTGCTTTTATTTAATTAAAATGTTTGTATATTGAAATTATATAAATCATGTCAAATTGCATTGTGGTAATGCAGAAAGTTAAAAAAATAACAAAATTTTAATTCATAATAGTATTAATGAAGAATTTCTCCTTGTAAGACATTAAAATTCTAAAAATTAAAATAATACGGTGTTTTTATTTTTTAAATGATTTTTAATTCCATTGAATTTTCACTAGTGAGATAAACCTAAAATTTGAAAATGTTAATTCACCAAAATAAAAGCAATGGACTCAATTGTATAAAATACACTTTAGTAGATGACTATTATAAATTGCAATCTCAAGTTTCAATCTTGGGTCAAGCATATAACTCTAGAAAGTAGTGGACTAACTTCTTATTAGAGTCCATTGCATTCGTTTTTGTTCAATTAACATGTTTGTATACTAAAATTATATAAATCATGTCAAATTGCATTGTGGTAATGGAGACAACTAAAAAAATTACAAAATTTAAATTCACTTGAGTATTAACGAAGAATTTCTCCCTGTAAGACTTTAAAATTATAAAAATTAAAATAATGCAATGCTTTTATTTTTTAAATAATTTTTAATACTATTTTATTTTCAACGGTGAGAGAAACCTTATATTTGAATATGTTAATTTACCAAAATAAAAGCAATGGACTTAAATGTATAAAATACATTTTATGGGATGACTACTATAAATTGTAATTACAAGTTTCAATGTTGGGTCAAGCATATAACTCTAGAGCGTAATGGACTAACTTCTTATTAAAGTCCATTGCATTTGCTTTTATTTCATTAACACGTTTTTATAGTAAAATTATATAAATCATGTCAAATTGCATTGTGGTAATGGAGACAGTTAAAAAATTACAAAATTTAAATTCACAATAGTATTAATGAAGAATTTCTCCCTGTAAGTCTTTAAAATTATAAAAATTAAAATAATGCAAAGTTTTTATTTTTTAAATAATTTTTCATTCCATTGCATTTTCAATGGTGAGAGAAATCTAAAATTTGAAAATGTTAATCCACCAAAATAAAAGCAATGGACTCAATTGTATAAAATACACTTTAGTGGATGACTATTATAAATTGCAATCTCAAGCTTCAATGTTAGGTCAAGCAAATAGCTTTAGAGCGTAGTGAACTCACTTCTAATTAGAGTCCAGTGCATTTGCTTTTATTTAATTAACATATTTGCATACTAAGATTATATAAATCATGTCAAATTCCATTATGGTAATGGATACAATTAAAAAAATATCCAAAATTAAATTCACTTGAGTATTAATGAAGAATTTCTCCTTGCAAGATATTAAAATTCTAAAAATTAAAATAATGCAAAGTTTTTATTTTTTGAAAAATTCTTAATACCATTGAATTTTGAATGGTGAGATAAACATAATATTTGAATATGTTAATTGAGCACAAATAAAAGTAATGGACTCAATTGTACAAAATACACTTTAGTGGATGACTATTATAAATTCCAATCTCATGTTGCAATCTTAGGTCAAGCATATAGCTCTAGAGCATAGTAGGCTAACTTCTTATAAGAGTCCATTGCATTCGCTTTCATTTAATTCACATATTTGTATACAAAAGTTATATAAATCATGTCAAATTGCATTGTGATAATTGAGACAATTAAAAAAATTATAGAATTTACATTCACTTGAGTATTAACGTAAAATTTTTTAAATAATTTTTAATTCCATTGCATTTTCAATGGTCAGATAAACCTAATAATTAAATATGTTAATTTGCTAAAATAAAAGCAATGGACTCAATAGTATAAAATACACCTTAGTGGATGACTATTATAAATTCTAATCACAAGCATCAATGGGGGTCATGCATATAGCGTTAGAGTGTAGTGGGCTAACTTTTTATTAAAGTCTATTGCTTTTGCTTTTATTTAATTGACATGTTTGCATACTAAAATTATATAAATCACATTGTGGTAATGGAGACAATTAAAAAATTACCAAATTTAAATTCACATGATATTAAAATTCTAAAAATGTAAATAATGCAATGTTTTAATTTTTTAAAAAATTCTTAATACCATTGCATTTTGAATGGTGAGATAAACATAATATGTGAATATGTTAATTGAACACAAATAAAGGTAATGGACTCAATTGTACAAAATACACTTTCATGGATGACTATTATAAATTCCAATCTCATGTTTTAATGTTGGGTCAAGCATATAGCTTTAGAGTGTTGTGGGCTAACTTCTTATTAGATTCTATTGCATTCGTTTTTATTTAATCAACATATTTATATACCAAAATTATATAAATCATGTCAAATTACATTGTGGTAATGGAGACAATTAAAAAAATTACAGAATTTACATTCACTTGAGTATTAACATAAAATTTCTCTTTATAAGACTTTAAAATTCACTTGAGTTTTTATTTTTTAAAAAAATTTTCATACCATTGCATTTTGAATGGTGAGACAAACATAATATTGGAATATGTTAATTGAACACAAATAAAAGTAAGGGACTCAATTGCATAAAATACACTTTAGTGTATCACTATTATAAATTCCAATCCTAAGCTTCAATGTTGGGTCAACCATATAGCTCAACAGCTTAGTGGACTAACTTCTTATTGGAGTCCATTGCTTTCGCTTTTATTTAATTAACATGTTTGCATACTAAAATTATATAACTCATGTCAAATTGAATTATGGTAATGAAGACAATTAAAAAAATTACCAAATTTAAATTCACTTGAGTATTAACAAAGAATTTCTCCCTCTAAGACTTTAAAATTCTAAAAATTAAAATAATGCAATGTTTTTATTTTTTAAAAAAGTCTTAATAAAAAAAGTCTTAATAACATTGCATTTTGAATGGTGAGATAAACGTAATATGTGAATATGTTAATTGACCACAATTAAATGCAATGAACTTGATTGTACAAAATACACTTTAGTGGATGATTATTATAAATTCCGATCTAGAGTGTTGTGGACTAACTTTTTATTAGAGTCCATTGCATGCGCTTTTATTTAATTCACATGTTTTTATACTAAAATTATATAAATCATGTCAACTTACATTGTGGTAATGGAGACAATTAAAAAAATTACAAAATTTAAATTCATTTGACTGTTAATGAAGAATTTCTCCTGGTAAAACATTTGAATTCTAAAAATTAAAATAAAGCAGTGCTTTTATTTTTTAAATAATTTTTAATACCATTGCATTTTCAATGGAGAGATAAACATAATATTTGAATATGTTAATTTACCAAAATAAAAGCAATAGACTCAATTGCATAAAATACACTTTAGTGGATGATTATAATAAATTCCAATCTTGTGTTTCAATGTTTGATCAATCATATAGCTCTAGAGCATAGTGGGCTAACTTCTTATTAGGGTCCATTGCATTTGCTCTTATTTAATTAACATGTTTGTATACGAATATTATATAAATCATGTCAAATTGCATTGTGATAATGAAGTCAATTAAAAAAATTACAGAATTTATATTCACTTAAGTATTAACGTAAAATTTCTCCCTATAAGACTTTAGAATTCTAAAAATTAAAATAATGCAATGTTTTTAGTTTTTAAATAATTTTTAATTCCATTGCATTTTCAATGGTGAGATAAATCTAATATTCGAATTTGTTAATTTGCCAAACGAAAAGCAATGGTCTCAATAGTATAAAATACACCTTAGTGGATAACTATTATAAATTCCAATCCCGAACTTTAATGTTGTGTCAAGCATATAGCTCTAGAGCATAGTAGGCTAACTTCTTATAGGAGTCCATTGTGTTCGCTTTTATTTAATTAACATGTTTGTATATTAAAATTATATAAATAATGTCAAATAGAATTATGGTAATGGAGACAATTAAAAAAATTACCAAATTTAAATTCACTTGAGTATTAACGAAGAATTTCTCTCTCTAATACTTTAAAATTCTAAAAATTAAAATAATGCAATGTTTTTATCTTTTAAAAAAGTCTTAATACCATTGCATTTTGAATGGTAAGATAAACGTAATATGTGAATATGTTAATTGACCACGAATAAATGCAATGGACACAATTGTAAAAAATACACTTAGTAAATGACTACTGTAAATTCCGATCCCATGTTTCAATGTTAGGTCAAATATATAGCTTTAGAGTGTTGTGGACTAACCTCTTATTAAAGTCCATTGCATTTGCTTTTATTTAATTAACATGTTTGTATACTAAAATTATATAAATCATGTCAACTTGCATTGTGGTAATAGAGACAATTAAAAAAATTACAAAATTTAAATTCACTTGACTATTAATGAAAAATTTCTCTCGGTAAAACATTTGAATTCTAAAAATTAAAATAATGCAATACTTTTATTTTTTAAATAATTTTTAATACCATTGCATTTTCAATGGTGAGATAAACATAATATTTGAATATGTTAATTTACCAAAACAAAAGCAATAGACTCAATTGTATAAAATACACATTAGTGGATGATTATAATAAATTCTAATCTTGCATTTCAACGTTTGATCAAGCATACAACGCTAGAGCGTAGTGTGCTAACTTCTTATTAGGGTCAATTGCATTCGCTTTTACTTAATTAACATGTTTTTATACAAAAATTATAAAAATCATGTCAAATTGCATTACGATAATGGAGACAATTAAAAAAATTACAGAATTTAGATTCACTTGAGTATTAATGTAAAATTTCTCCCTCTAAAACTTTAAAATTTTAAAAGTTAAAATAACGCAATGTTTTTATTTTTTAAATAATTTTTAATTCCATTGCATTTTTAATGGTGTGACAAATCAAATATTTGAATTTGTTAATTTGCCAAACTAAAGCAATGGTCTCAATAGTGTAAAATACATCGTAGTGGATAACTATTATAAATTCCAATCTCGAGTTTCAATGTTGTGTCAAGCATATAGTTTTAAAGCATAGTTGGTTAACTTCTTATTTGAGTCCATTACGTTCGCTTTTATTTAATTAATATGTTTTTATATTAAAATTATATAAATCATGTCAAATTGCATTGTGGTAATGGAGACAATTAAAAAAATTACCAAATTTATATTCACTTGAGTATTAACGAAGAATTTTTCCCTGTAAGATATTAAAATTCTAAACATCAAAATAATGCAAGGTTTTTATTTTTTAAAAAATTCTTAATCCCACTGCATTTTTAATGGTGAGATAAACCTAATATTTAAATATATTAATTAAACACAAATAAAAGTAACGGACTCAATTGTGCAAAATAAACTTTAGCAGATGACTATTATAAATTCCAATCCCAAGTTTCAATGTTAGGTCAAACATAAGCTCTAGTGCGTAGTGGGTTAACTTTTTATTAGAGTCCATTGCATTCACTTTTATTTAATTAACATGTTTGTATACTACAATTATATAAATCATGTCAAATTGCATTGTGGTAATACCAAATTTAAATTCACTTGAGTATTAACGAAGAATTTCTCCCTCCAAGACTTTAAAATTCTAGAAAAGAAAATAATGCAATGTTTTTATTATTTAAAAAGGTCTTAATACCATTTCATTTTGAATGGTTAGTTAAACATAATATGTGAATATGTTAATTGACCACAAATACATGCAATGGACTCAATTGTACAACATACACTATAGTGGATGACTATTATAAATTCCAATCCCATGTTTCAATGTTGGGTCAAATATATAGCTCTAGAGCGTAGTGGACTAACTTCTTATTAGACTCCATTGCATTCGCTTTTATTTAATCAACATGTTTGTATATTAAAATTATATAAATCATGTCAACTTGCATTGTGGTAATGGAGACAATTAAAAAAATTACCAAATTTATTAAAAAATTTTGAATACCATTTCATTTTTAATGGTGAGATAAATGTAATATTTGAATATGTTAATTGAACACAAATAAAAGTAATGGACTCAATTGTACAAAATAAACTTTAGTAGATGACTTATAAATTCCAATCTTGAGGTTCAATGTTGTGTCAAACATATAGCTCCAAAGCGTAGTGGGGCTAACTTCTTATTAGAGTCAATTGTATTCGCTTTTATTTAATTCACATGTTTGTATACTAAAATTATATAAATCATGTCAAATTGCATTGTTGTAATGAAGACAATTAAAAAAATTACCAAATTTACATTCACTTGAGTATTAATAAAGAATTTTTTCTCATAAGATATTAAAATTCTAAACTTTAAAATAATGCGATGTTTTTATTTTTTAAAAAATTCTTAATACCATTTCATTTTTAATGGTGAGATAAATCTAATATTTGAATATGTTAATTGAACACAAATAAAAGTAACAGACTCAATAGTACAAAATAAACTTTAGCAAATGACTATTATAAGTTCCAATCCGGAGGTTCAATGTTGTGTCAAGTATATATCTCCAAAGCGTAGTGAGCTAACTTCTTAGTAGAGTCAATTGCATTCACTTTTATTTAATTAACATGTTTGTATACTAAAATTATATAAATCATGTCAAATTGCATTGTGGTAATGGAGACAATTAAAAAAATTACCAAATTTAAATTCACTTGAGTATTAACGAGGAATTTCTCTCTCTAATACTTTAAAATTCTAAAAATTAAAATAATGCAATGTTTTTATTTTTTAAAAAAGTCTTAATAACATTGCATTTTGAATGATGAGATAAACGTAATATGTGAATATATTAATTGACCACAATTAAATGCAATGGACTCGATTATACAAAATACACTTTAGTGGATGACTATTATAAATTCCAATCCCATATTTCAATTTTGGGTCAAATATATAGCTGTAGAGTGTTATGGACTAACTTCTTATTAGAGCCCATTGCATTTTCTTTTATTTAATTAACATGTTTGCATACTAAAATTATATAAATCATGTCAACTTGCATTGTGGTAATGGAAACAATTAAAAAAATTGAAAAATTTAAATTAACTTGACTGCTAATGAAGAATTTCTCCTAGTAAAACATTCGAATTCTAAAATTAAAATAGTGCAATGCTTTTATTTTTTTAAATAATTTTTAATACCATTGCATTTTCAATGGTGAGATAAACATAATATTTGAATATGTTAAATTACCAAAATAAAAGCAATAGACTCAGTTGTATAAAATACACTTTAGTGGATGATTATTATAAATTCCAAACTCGTGTTTTAATATTTGATCAAGCATATAGCTCTATAGCGTAGTGGGCTAACTTCTTATTAGGGTCCATTGCATTCGCTTTTATTTAATTAACATGTTTCTATATGAAAATTATAGAAATCATGTCAAATTGCATTACGATAATGGAGACAATTAAAAAAATTACAGAATTTATATTCACTTGAGTATTAGCATAAAATTTCTCCCTGTAAGATTTTAAAATTCTAAAAATTAAAATAATGCAATGTTTTTATTTTTTAAATAATTTTTAATTCCATTGCATTTTTAATGGTGAGATAAATCTAATATTTGAATTTGTTAATTTGCCAAACTAAAAGCAATGGTCTCAATAGTATAAAATACACCTTAGTGGATAACTATTATAAATTCCAATGCCCAGCTTCAAAGTTGTGTCAAGCATATAGCTCTAAAGCGTAGTGGGTTAACTTCTTATTTGAGTCCATTGCGTTCGCTTTTATTTAATTAACATGTTTATATATTAAAATTATATGAATCATGTCAAATTGCATTGTGGTAATGGAGACAATTAAAAAAATTACCAAATTTACATTCACTTGAGTATTAACGAATAATTTTTCCCTGTAAGATATTAAAATTCTAAATATCAAAATAATGCAAGGTTTTTATTTTTTAAAAAATTCTTAATTCCACTGCATTTTTAATGGTGAGATAAATCTAATATTTAAATATGTTAATTGAACACAAATAAAAGTAATGGACTCAATTGTACAAAATAAACTTTAGCAGATGACTATTACAAATTCCAATCCCAAGTATCAATGTTAGGTCAAGCATAAGCTCTAAAGCGTAGTGGGCTAACTTTTTAAAAAATTTACCAAATTTAAATTCACTTGAGTATTAACGAAGAATTTCTCCCTCTAAGACTTTAAAATTCTAAAAATGAAAATAATGCAATGTTTTATTTTTTTTAAAAGGTCTTAATACTATTGCATTTTAAATGGTGAGATAAACGTAATATGTGAATATGTTAATTGACCACAAATACATGTAATGGACTTGATTGTATGAAATACACTTTAATGGATGACTATTATAAATTCCAATCTCATGTTTCAATGTTGGGTCAAATATATAACTCTAGAGCATAATGGACTAATTTCTTATTAGACTCCATTGCATTCACTTTTATTTAATCAACATGTTTGTATACTAAAATTATATAAATCATGTCAACTTGCATTGTGGTAATGGAGACAATTAAAAAAATTACAAAATTTAAATTCACTTGACTGTTAATGAAGAATTTCTCTCAGTAAAACAATTGAATTCAAAAATTTAAAATAATGCAGTGCTTTTATTTTTTAAATAATTTTTAATACCATTGCATTTTCAATGGTGAGATAAAAATAATATTTGAATATGTTAAATTACCAAAATAAAAGCAATAGACTCAGTTGTATAAAATACACTTTAGTGGATGATTATTATAAATTCCAATCGCATGTTTCAATGTTTAATCAATTATATAGCTCTAGAGAATAGTGGGCTAACTTTTTATTAGGATCTATCACATTCGCTTTTATTTAATTAACATGTTTGCATATGAAAATTATAGAAATCATGTCAAATTGCATTACGATAATGGAAACAATTAAAAAAATTATAGAATTTATATTCACTTGAGTATGAATGTAAAATTTCTCCCTATAAGACTTTAAAATTCTAAAAATTAAAATAATGCAATGTTTTTATTTTTAAATAATTTTTAATTCTATTGCATTGTGGTAAGGGAGATAATTAAAAAAATTACCAAATTTAAATTCACTTCAGTATTAACGAAGAATTTCCCCCTTTAATACTTTAAAATTCTAAAAATTTAAATAATACAATATTTTTATTTTTTAAAGAAGTCTTAATACCATTGCATTTTGAATGGTGAGATAAACGTAATATGTAAATATTTTAATTGACCACAAATAAATGCAATGGACTTGATTGTGCAAAATACACTTTAGTGGATGACTATTATAAATTCTGATCTCATGTTTCAATGTTGGGTCAAATATATAACTTTAGAGCATGGTGGGCTAATTTCTTATTAGAGTTCATTGCATTTGCTTTTATTTAATTAACATGTTTGGATACGAAAATTATATAAATCATGTCAAATTGCATTGTGGTTATGGACACAATTAAAAAAATTACAAAATTTAAATTCACTTGATTATTAGTGAATAATTTTTCCTTATAAGACTTTAAAATTCTAAAAATTAAAATTATACAATGTTTTTATTTTTTTAAAAATTCTTAATACCATGGCATTTTCAATGGTGAGATAAACGTAATATTTGAATATGCTAATTAAACACAAATAAAAGTAATGGACTCAATTGTACAAAATACACTTTAGTGGATGACTATTATAAATTGCAATCTCATATTTCAATGTTGGGTCAAGCATATAGCTCTAGAGTGTAGTGGGCTATCTTCTTATTAAAGTCCATTACATTTGCTTTTATTTAATTAACATGCTTGTATACTAAAATGATATAAATCATGTCAAATTGCATTATAGTAAAGGAGAGAATTAAAAAATTACAGAATTTACATTCACTTGAGTATGAATGTAAAATTTGTCCCTATAAGACTTTAAAATTATAAAAATTAAATAATGCAATGTTTCTATTTTTTAAATAATTTTTAATTCCATTGCATTCTCAATGGTAAGATAAACCTAATCTTTAAATATGTTAATTTGCCAAAATAAAAGCGATGGACTCAATAGTATAAAATACACCTTGGTGGATGATTATTATAAATTCCAATTCCAAGCGTCAAGGTTGGGTCAAGCATATAACTCTAGAGCATAGTGGACTAACTTCTTATTAGAGCCCATTGCATTCAATTTTATTTAATTGACATGTTTTTATACTAAAATTATATAAATCATGTCAAATTGCAATGTGAAAATGGGGAAAATTAAAAAAATTACCAAATTTAAATTCACTTGAGTATTAATGAAGAATTTCTCCCAATAATACTTTAAAATTGTAAAAATTAAAATAATGCAATATTTTTATTTTTAAATAATTTTTAATTCCATTTCATTTTCAGTGGTGAGATAAACCTAATATTTGTATATGTTAATTTGCCAAAATAAAACCAATGGACTCAATTATATAAAATAATCTTTAGTACTTGACTATTATAAATTTCAATCCTAATCTTCAATGTTGAGTCAAGCATATAACTCTAGGTTCCGTTGCATTCGCTTTTGTTTAATTAACATGTTTGTATACTAAAATTTTATAAATCATGTCAAATTGCATTATGGAAATGGAGAAAATTAATAAAATTACAGAATTTACATTCACTTGAGTTTTAGCGAAGAATTTCTCCCTGTAAGATTTTAAAATTCTAAAAATTAAAATAATGCAATACTTTTATTTTTTATATAATTTTTAATTCCATTTCTTTTTCAATGGTGAGAGAAACCTAATATTTGAATATGTTAATTTACCAAAATGAAAGCAATAGACTCAATTGTATAAAACACATTTTAGTGGATAAATATTATAAATTCTAATCTCAAGTTTCAATATTAGGTCAAGCATATAGCTCTAGAGCATAATAGACTAACTTCTTATTATAGTCCATTGCCTTCACTTTTATCTAATTAACATGTTTGCATACTAACATTATATAAATCATGTCAAATTGCATTGTGGTAATGGAGACAATTAAAAAAATTACCAAATTTAAATTCACTTTAATATTAATGAAGAATTTCTCCCTGTAAGATATTAAAATTCTAAAAATTAAAATAATGCAATGTTTTTATTTTTTTAAAAAAATTCTTTATGCCATTGCATTTTGAATGGTGAGATAAATATAATATTTGAATATGTAAATTGAACACAAATAAAAGTAATAGACTCAATTGTACAAAACACACTTTAGTGAATGACTATTATAAAGTCCAATCCCAAGTTTCAATATTGGGTCAAGCATGTAGCTCTAAAGCGTAGTGGACTAACTTCTTATTAGAGTTCATTGCATTCACTTTTATTTAATTGACATGTTTGTATACTAAAATTATATAAATCATGTCAAATTGCATTATGGTAATGGAGACACTTTAAAAAATTACAAAATTTAAATTCACTTGAGTATTAACGAAAAATTTCTCCCCGTAAAATTTTAAAATTCTAAAAATTTAAATAATGCAATTTTTTATTTTTGAAAAGGATTTTAATACCATTGCATTTTCAGTGGTGAGATAAACCTAATATTTGAATATGTTAATTTGCCAAAATAAAACCAATGGACTCAATTATATAAAATAAACTTTAGTGGATGACTGTTATAAATTCCAATCCCAAATTTCAATGTTGGGTTAAAGCATATAGGTCTAGTGCGTAGTGAACTAACTTGTTATGAGAGTCCATTGCATTCGCTTTTGTTTAATTAACATGTTTGTACACTAAAATTATATTAATCATGTCAAACTGCACTGTGGTAATGTAGACAATTAAAATAATTAACAAATTTAAATTCACTTGAGTATTAACCAAGAATATCTTCATGTAAGAGTTCAAAATTCTAATAATTAAAATAATGCAATGTTTTTATATTTTTAATAATTTTTATTACCATTGCATTTTCAATGGTGAGATCAACATAATTTTTGAATATTTTAA
This sequence comes from Bruguiera gymnorhiza, assembly GCA_020883675.1. Lineage (NCBI taxonomy): Eukaryota > Viridiplantae > Streptophyta > Magnoliopsida > Malpighiales > Rhizophoraceae > Bruguiera > Bruguiera gymnorhiza. Next base: position 42,894 of record JAIRCJ010000148.1, read on the forward strand.
TTGAACAAAAATAAAAGTAAAGGACTCAATTGTACAAAATACAGCTTAGTAGATGACTATTATAAATTCCAATGCCAAGTTTCAATGTTAGGTCAAGCATGTAACTCTAGAGTGTAATGGACTAACTTCTTATTAAAGTTCATTGCATTCGCTTTTATCTAATGAACATGTTTGCATAATAAAATTATATAAATCATGTCAAATTGCATTGTGATAATGAAGACAATTAAAAAACTTACCAAATTTAAATTTACCTGAGTATTAATGAAGAAATTCTCCTTGTAAGATATTAAAATTCTAAAAATTAAAATAATGCAATGTTTTTAGTTTTAAAAAAATTCTTAATACCATTGCATTTTGAATGGTGAGATAAATGTAATATTTGAACATGTTAATTGAATACAAATAAAAGTAAGTAACTCAATTTTGCAAAAGACACTTTAGTGGATGACTATTATAAATTCCAATCCCATGTTTCAATATTGTGTCAAGCATATAACTCTAGAGTATAGTGGGATAACTTCTTATTAAAGTCCATTACATTTGCTTGTATTTAATTAACATGTTTGTATGCTAAAATTATATAAATCATGTGAAATTGCATTATGGTAATGGACACAATTAAAAAAATTATAGAATTTACTTTCACTTGATTATTAATGTAAAATTTCTCCTTCTATAAATTAAAATAATGCAATATTTTTATTTTTTAAAAAATTTTTAATGCCATTTCATTTTGAATGATGAACACGTAATATTTGAATATGTCAATTGAACACAAATAAAAGTAATGGACTCAATTCTACAAAATACATTTTAGTGGATGACTATTATAAATTCCAATCCCAAGCTTTAATGTTGAGTTAAGTATATAGCTATAGAACGTAGGGAACTTACTTTTTATTAGAATCCATTGCATTTACTTTTACTTAATTAACATGTTTGTATACAAAAATTATATAAATCATGTCAAATTGCATTGTGGTTATAGAGACAATTAAAAAAATTCCAAAATTTAAATTCACTTTGGCATTAACGAAAAATTTCTCCCTAAGACTTTAAAATTCTAAAAATAACAATAATGCCATTTTTTATTTTTTAAATAATTTTAAAATCATTGCATTTTGAATATGAAATAAACGTAATAGTTGAATATGTTAATTAAACACAAATAAAAGTAATAGACTCAATTGAATGAAATACACTTTAGTGGATGAGTATTATAAATTACAATCCTAAACTTCAATGTTAGGTGAAGCATATAGCTCTAGAGCGTAGTGGGCTAACTTCTTATTAAAGTTCATTGCATTCATTTTTATTTAATTGACATGTTTGTATATTAAAATTATATAAATCATGTCAAATTGTATTGTCGTAATGAAGACAATTAAAAAAATTACAAAATTTAAATTCACTTTAGTATTAACGAAAATTTCTCCGATAAGACTTTGAAATTCCAAAAATTAACATATTGCAATGTTTTTATTTTTTAAATAATTTTTAATTTCCGTTGCATTTTCAATGGTGAGACAAACCTAATATTTGAATATGTTAATTTACCAAAATAAAAGCAATGGACTTAATTCTATAAAATACACTTTAGTGGATGACTATTATAAATTCCAATCCCAAGCATCAATGTTAGGTGAACCATATAGCTCTAGAGCATAGTAAACTAACTTCTTATTAGAGTTTATTGCACTCGCTTTTATTTAATTAACATGCTTGCATACTAAAATTATATAACTCATGCAAATTGCATTGTGGTAATGGAAACAAATAAAAAAAGTACAAAATTTAAATTCACTTAAGCATTAATGAAAAATTTCTCCCTAAGACTTTAAAATTCTAAAAATTAAAATAATGCAATGTTTTTATTTGTTAAAAATTTTTTAAAACCATTGCATAACGAATGATGAAATAAACGTAATATTAGAATATAATAATTGAACACAAATAAAAGTAATGGACTCAATTGTACAAAATACAGTTTAGTGGATGACTATTATAAATTCCAATCCCAAGTTTTAATGTTGGGTCAAGCATATAACTTTAGAGCTTAGTGGACTAATTTCTTATTAGAGTCCATGGCATTTGCTTTTGTTTAATTAACATGCTTGTATACTAAAATTATATAAATCATGTCAAATTGCATTGTTGTTATGGAGATTAAAAAAATTACTAAATTTAAATTCACTTGAGAATTAATGAAAAATTTCTCCCTGTAAAACTTTAAAATTCTAAAAATTAAAATAATGCAATGTTTTTATTTTTTAAAGAATTTTTAAAGCCATTGCATTTTGAATGGTGAAATAAACGTAATATTTGAATATGTTAATTGAACACAAATAAAAGTAATGGACTTAATTGTACAAAATACACTTTAGGGGCTGACTATTATAAATTCAAATCACAAGTTTTAATGTTGGGTCAAGCATATAGCTCTAGAGTGTAATGGGCCAACTTCTTATTAGAGCCCATTGTATTCGTTTTTATTTAATTAACATGTTTGTATACTAAGATTATATAAATCATGTCAAATTGCATTGTGGCAATGGAGACAATTAAAAAAATTGCCAAATTTAAATTCACTTGAGTATTAACGAAGAATTTCTCCCTGTAAGACTTTAAAATTCTAAAAAATAAATGATGCAATGTTTTTATTTTTTTAAAGAATTTTTAAAGCCATTACATTTTGAATGGTGAAATCAACATAATATTTGAATATGCTGATTTAACACAAATAAAAGTAATGCACTCAATTGTACAAAATGCACTTTAGTGGATGACTATTACAAGTTCCAATCCCAAGCTTTAATATTGGGTCAAGCATATAGCTTTTGGGGTTGGTGGACAAACTTCTTATTAGAGTCCATTGCATTTGCTTTTGTTTAATTAACATGTTTGTACACTAAAATTATATAAATCATGTCAAATTGTATTGTGGTAATGGAGACAATTAAAAAAATTGCTAAATTTAAATTCACTTGAGTATTAATGAAGAATTTCTCCTTGTAAGGCTTTAAAATTCTAAAAATTAAAATGATGCAATGTTTTTATTTTTTAAATAATTTTTAAAGCCATTGCATTTTGAATGGTGAAATCAACATAATATTTGAATATGCTAATTGAACACAAATAAAAGTAATACACTTAATTGTACAAAATGCACTTTAGTGGATGACTATTACAAGTTCCAATCCCAAGCTTTAATATTGGGTCAAGCATATAGCTTTTGGGTTTGGTGGACAAATTCTTATTAGAGTCCATTGCATTTGCTTTTGTTTAATTAACATGTTTGTCTACTAAAATTGTATAAATCATGTCAAATTGCATTGTGGTAATGGAGACAATTAAAAAAATTACCAAATTTAAATTCACTTAAGTATTAACTAAGAATTTCTCCTTGTAAGACTTTAAAATTTGAAAAATTAAAATAATGCAATGTTTTTATTTTCTAAATAATTTTTAAAGCCATTGCATTTTGAATGGTGAAATAAATGTAATATTAGAATATGTTAATTGAATACAAATAAAAGTAATGGACTCAATTGTACAAAATACACTTTAGTATATGACAATTATGAATTCCAAACCCAAGCTTCAATCTTAGGTCAAGCATATAGTTTTAGAGCTTAGTGGACTAACTTCTTATTAGAGTCTATTGCATTTGCTTTTGTTTAATTAACATGTTTGTATACTAAAATTATATAAATCATGTCAAATTGCATTGTTGTTATGGAGATTAGAAAAATTACTAAATTTCAATTCCCTTGACTATTAGCGAAGAATTTCTCCCTAAAACTTTAAAATTCTAAAAATTAAAAAAATGCAATGTTTTTATTTTTTAAAGGATTTTTAAAGTCGTTGCATTTTGAATGGTGAAATAAACATAATATTTGAATATGTTAATTGAAACAAATAAAAGTAATAGACTCAATTGTACAAAATACACTTTAGTGGATGACTATTATGAATTCCAATCTCAAGCCTCAATGTTGGGTCAAGCATATAACTTTAGAGCTTAGTGGACTAATTTCTTATTAGAATCCATTGCATTTGCTTTTGTATAATTAACCTGTTTGTATACTAAAATTATACAAATCATGTCAAATTGCCTTGTGGTAATGGAGACAATTAAAAAAATTATCAAATTTAAATTCACTTGAGTATTAACGAAGAATTTCTCCCTGTAAGACTTTAAAATTCTAAAAATTAAAATAATGCAATTTTTTTTATTTTTTAAATATTTTTAAAGCCATTCCATTTTGAATGGTGAAAACAACATAATATTTGAATATGTTAATTGAACACAAATAAAAGTAATGTACTTAAATGTACAAAATACACTTTAGTGGATGACTATTATGAATTCCAATCCCAAGCTTTAATGTTGGATCAAGCATATAACTTTAAATCTTAGTGGACCTACTTCTTATGAAAGTCCATTGCATTTGCTTTTATTTAATTAACATGTTTACATACTAAGATTATATAAATCATGTCAAATTGCATTGTGGTAATGGAGACAATTAAAAAAATTGCCAAATTTAAATTGACTTGAGTATTAACGAAGAATTTCTCCTTGTAAGATTTTAAAATTCTAAAAATTAAAATAATGCAATGTTTTTATTTTTAAAATATTTTTAAAGCTATTGCATTTTGAATGGTGAAATCAACATAATATTTGAATATGCTAATTGAAAACAAGTAAAACTAATGCACTCAATTGTACAAAATACACTTGAGTGGATGACTATTACAAGTTCCAATCCCAAGCTTTAATATTGGGTCAAGCATATAGCTTTTGGGGTTGGTGGACAAACTTCTTAATAGTGTCTATTGCATTTGCTTTTGTTTAATTAACATGTTTGTATACTAAAATTATATAAATCATGTCAAATTCCATTGTGATTATGGAGACAATTAAAAAATTATTAAATTTAAATTCCCTTGAGTATTAACAAAGGATTTCTCCCTAAGACTTTAAAATTTTAAAAATTTAAATAATGTAATGTTTTTATTTTTTAAATAATTTTTAAAGCCATTGCATTTTGAATGGTGAAATCAACATCATATTTGAATATGTTAATTGAACACAGATAAAAGTAATGGACTCAATTGTACAAAATACAATTTAGTGGATGACTATTATAAATTCCAATCCCAAGTTTTAATATTGGGTCAAGCTTATAGCTTTAGGGGTTAGTGGACTAACTTCTTATTAGAGTCCATTGCATTTGCTTTTCCTTAATTAACAAGTTTGTGTACTAAAATTATATAAATCATGGCTAATTGCACTGTGGTTATGGAGACAATTAAAAAAATTACAAAATTTAAATTCAATCCAGTATTAGCAAAGAAATTCTCCCTGTAAGACTTGAAATTTCTAAAAATTAATATCATTCAATGTTTTTATATTTTAAGAAATTTTTGAAACCATTCGACTTCGAATGGTTTGACCAACATAATATTTAAATTTGATAATAAAACACAAAAAAATGTAAAGAACTTAATTGTAGAAAATACAATTTAGTGGATGACTATTATAAATTCCAATCCCAAATTTTCATATTGGGTCAAGCATATAGCTTTAGGGGTTAGTGGACTAACTTCTTATTAGAGTCCATTGCATTTGCTTTTGCTTAATTAACTAGTTTGTGTACTAAAATTATATAAATCATGGCTAATTGCACTGTGGTTATAGAGACAATTAAAAAAATTGCAAAATTTAAATTCAATCGAGTATTAGCAAAGAATTTCTCCCTATAAGACTTGAAAATTCTAAAAATTAATATCATTCAATGTTTTTATATTTTAAGAAATTTATAAAACCATTCGATCTCGAATGGTTTGACCAACATAATATTTCAATTTCATAATAAAACAAAAAAAAATGTAAAGGACTAAATTGTAGAAAATACAATTTAGTAGATGGCTATTATAAATTCCAATCCCAAGTTTTAATATTGGGTCAAGCATATAGCTTTAGGGGTTAATGGACTAACTTCTTATTAGAGTCCATTGCATTTGCTTTTGCTTAATTAAAAGTTTGTGTACTAAAATTATATAAATCATGGCTAATTGCACTGTTGTTATGGAGACAATTAAAAAAATTACAAAATTTAAATTCAATCCAGTATTAGCAAAAAATTTCTCCCTGTAAGACTTGAAAATTCTAAAAATTAATATCATTCAATGTTTTTATATTTTAAGAAATTTATAAAACCATTCGATCTCGAATGGTTTGACCAACATAATATTTGAATTTCATAATAAAACAAAAAAAAAATGTAAAGGACTAAATTGTAGAAAATACAATTTAGTAGATGACTATTATAAATTCCAATCCCAAGTTTTAATATTGGGTCAAGCGTATAGCTTTAGGGGTTAATGGACTAACTTCTTATTGGAGTCCATTGCATTTGCTTTTGCTTAATTAAAAAGTTTGTGTACTAAAATTATATAAATCATGGCTAATTGCACTGTGGTTATGGAGACAATTAAAAAAATTACAAAATTTAAATTCAATCGAGTATTAGCAAAGAATTTCTCCCTGTAAGACTTGAAAATTCTAAAAATTAATATCATTCAATGTTTTTATATTTTAAGAAATTTTTAAAACCATTCGATTTTGAATGGTTTGACCAACGTAATATTTAAATTTGATAATAACTCACAAAAAAATGTAAAGGACTTAATTGTAGAAAATACAATTTAGTGGATGACTATTATAAATTCCAATCCCAAATTTTAATATTGGGTCAAGCATATAGCTTTAGGGGTTAGTGGACTAACTTCTTATTAGAGTCCATTGCATTTGCTTTTGCTTAATTAACTAGTTTGTGTACTAAAATTATATAAATCATGGCTAATTGCACTATGGTTATAAAGACAATTAAAAAAATTACAAAATTTAAATTCAATCGAGTATTAGGAAAGAATTTCTCCCTGTAAGACTTGAAAATTCTAAAAATTAATATCATTCAATGTTTTTATATTTTAAGAAATTTTTAAAACCATTCGATCTCGAATGGTTTGACCAACATAATATTTGAATTTGATAATAAAACACAAAAAAATGTAAAGGACTTAATTGTAGAAAATACAATTTAGTGAATGACTATTATAAATTCCACTCCCAAGTTTTAATATTGGGTCAAGTATATAGTTTTAGGGGTTTGCATTTGCTTTTGATTAATTAACAAGTTTGTGTACTAAAATTATATAAATCATGGCTAATTGCACTGTCGTTATGGAGACAATTAAAAAAATTACAAAATTTAAATTCAATCGAGTATTAGCAAAACATTTCTCCTTATAAGACTTGAAAATTCTAAAATTAATATCATTCAATGTTTTTATATTTTAAGAAAATTTTAAAACCATTCAATTTCGAATGGTTTGACCAACATAATATTTAAATTTGATAATAAAACACAAAAAAATGTAAAGGACTTAATTGTAGAAAATACAATTTAGTGGATGACTATTATAAATTCCAATCCCAAATTTTAATATTGGGTCAAGTATATAGCTTTAGGGGTTTGCATTTGCTTTTGCTTAATTAACTAGTTTGTGTACTAAAATTATATAAATCATGGCTAATTGTACTATGGTTACAGAGACAATTAAAAAAATTAGAAAATTTAAATTGAATCGAGTATTAGCAAAGAATTTCTCCCTCTAAGACTTGAAAATTCTAAAAATTAATATCATTCAATGTGTTTATATTTTAAGAAATTTTAAAACCATTTGATCTCGAATGGTTTGACCAACATAATATTTGAATTTGATAATAAAACACAAAAAAATGTAAAGGACTTAATTGTAGAAAATACAATTTAGTGGATGACTATTATAAATTCCAAGCCCAAATTTTAATATTGGGTCAAGCATATAGCTTTAGGGGTTAGTGGACTAACTTCTTATTAGAGTCCATTGCATTTACTTTTGCTTAATTAACTAGTTTGTGTACTAAAATTATATAAATTATGGCTAATTGCACTGTCGTTATGGAGATAATTAAAAAAATTACAAAATTTAAATTCAATCGAGTATTAGCAAAGAATTTCTCCCTGTAAGACTTGAAAATTATAAAAATTAATGAAGAATTTTTCCCTTAAACTTTAAAATTTGAAAAATTAAAATAATGCAATGTTTTTATTTTTTAAATAATTTTTAAAGCCATTGCTTTTTGAATGGTGAAATAAACGTAATATTTGAATATGATAATCGAACATAAGTAATGGACTATATTGTACAAACTACACTTTAGTGGTTGACTATTATAAATTCCAATCCCAAGCTTTAATATTGGGTTAAACATAAATCTCTAGAACGTAGTGGGCTAACTTCTTATTAGAGTCCATTGCATTTACTTTTATTTAATTAACATGCTTGTCTACTAAAATTATATAAATCATGTCAAATTGCATTATAGTAATGGAGACAATTAAAAAAATTACAAAATTTAAATTCACTTGAGTATTAACAAAGAATTTTTCCTTTACACTTTAAAATTTGAAAAATTAAAATAATGCAATGTTTTTATTTTTTAAATAATTTTTCAAGTCATTGCATTTTGAATGGTGAAATAAACGTAATATTTGAATATGTTAATTGAACACAAATAAAAGTAATGGACTATATTGTACAAAATACACTTTAGTGTATGACTATTATAAATTCCAATATCAAGTTTCAATATTGGGTCAAACATATTGCTCTAGAGCGTAGTGGGCTAACTTCTTATTAGAGTCCATTGCATTCACTTTTGTTTAATTAACATGTTTGTATATTAAAATTATATAAATTAGGTCAAATTGCATTATGGTTATGGAGACAATTAAAAAAATTACAAAATTTAAATTTACTTGAGTATTAACGATGAATTTCTTCCCGTAAGACTTTAAAATTATAACAATTAAAATAATGCAATGGTTTTATATTTTAAGAAATTTTTAATACCATTCAATTTTGAATGGTGTGAAAAACGTAATAGTTGAATTTGTTAATAAAACACAAAAAAAAAGTAATGGACTCAATTGTACAAAATACAATTTAGTGGATGACTATTATCAATTCCAATCCCAAGCTTCATTATTGGGTTAAGCATATAGCTTTAGAGCGTAATTGGCTAACTTCTTATTAGAGTCTATTGCATTTGTTTTTGTTTAATTAACATGTTTGTATATTAAAATTATATAAATTAGGTCAAATTGTATTGTGGTTATGGAGACAATTAAAAGAATTACAAAATTTAAATTTATTGGAGTATTAACGAAGAATTTTTCCCTTAGACTTTAAAATTCTAAAAATTAAAATAATGCAATGTTTTAATTTGTTAAATAATTTTTCAAGTCATTGCATTTTGAATGGTGAAATAAACGTAATATTTGAATATGTTAATTTAGCACAAATAAAAGTAATGAATTCAATTGTACAAAATACACTTTAGTGGATGACTAAAGTGTGTGTATTTGAATATGTGTATTTTATTTAATTGAGTCCATTACAAGGAGAAATTTTTTGTTAATACTTAAGTGAATTTAAATTTTGTAATTTTTTTAATTGTGTCCATAACCACAATGCAATTTGACATGATTTATATAATTTTAATTCGCAAATATGTTAATTAAATAAAAGCGAATGCATTGGACTTCAATAAGAAGTTAGTCCATTACACCCTAAAGTTATATGCTTGGCCCAATATTGAAGTTTGAGATTGGAATTTATAATAGTTATCCACTAAAGTGTATTTTGTACAATTGAGTCTGTTACATTTATTTGTGTTCAATTAACATATTTAAATATTACGTTTTCTTTGCCATATTGAAGTTTGAGATTGGAATTTATAATAGTTATCCATTAAAGTGTATTTTGTACAATTGAGTCCGTTACATTTATTTGTGTTCAATTAACATATTTAAATATTACGTTTTCTTCGTCATTCAAAATTCAATGGTTTTAAAATTTATTTAAAAATAAAAACATTACATTATTTTACTTTTTAGAATTGTAAAGTTTTAAGGAGAAATTCTTCAGTAATACTCAAGTGAATTTAAGATTTGTAATTTTTTTAATTCTCTTCATTACTACAATACAATTTGCATGATTTATATAATTTTAGCATGCAAACACTTTAATTAAATAAAAGCAAATGCAATGGACTCTAATAAGAAGTTAGTCTATTATGTTCTAGAGCTATATGCTTAACCTAAAATTGAAACTTGGAATTGGAATTTATAATAGTCATCCACTAAAGTGTATTTTGTACAATGAAGTCCATTACTTTTATTTGTATTCAATTAACATATTCAAATATTATATTTATGTCAACATTCAAAATGCAATGGTCTTAAAAATTATTTAAAAAATAAAAACATTGCATTATTTTAATTTATAGAATTTTAATGTCTTATAAGGAGAAATTCTTCGTTAATATTCAAGTGAATTTAAATTTTGTAATTTTATTAATTGTCTTCATTACCACAATGCAATTTGACATAATTTATTTAATTGTAGTATACAAACATGTTAATTAAATAAAAGTGAATGTAATGGAATCTAATAAAAAGTTAGTCCATGATGCTCTAGGGCTATATGCTTGACCTAATATTGAAATTTCAGATTGCAATTTATAATAGTCATCCACTAAAATTTATTTTTTATAATTGTGTCCGCTACTTTTATTTTGTTGAATTAACATATTCAAATATTATATTTATCTCACTATTGAAAATGCAATGGAATTAAAAATTATTTAAAAATTAAAAACATTGCACTATTTTAATTTTTGGAATTTTAATGTCTTATAGGGAGAAATTCTTCGTTAATTCTCAAGTGAACTTAAAATTTAAAATTTTTTTAATTGTCTCCATTACCACAATGTAATTTGACATGATTTACATAATTTTAGTATACAAACATATTAATTAAATAAAAGCAAATGCAATGAACTCTAATAAGAGGTTATCCCACTATACTTTAGAGGTACATGCTTAACACAACATTGAAAGTTAGGATTGGAATTGATAATGGTTATCCACTAAAGTATATTTTTGTACAATTAAGTCCGTTACTTTTATTTGTATTCAATTAACATATTCAAATATTAAGTTTAATTCACCATTCAAAATGCAATAATTTTAAAAATTATTTAAAACATAAAAACATTGCATTATTTTAAACTTTAGAATTTTAAAGTCTTAGGGAGAAATTCTTCATTAATACTGAAGTGAATCTAAATGTTGTAATTTTTTTAATTGTCTCCATTTACACAACATAAGTTGACATGATTTATATAATTTTAGAATACAAATATGTTAATTAAGTAAAAGTAAATGCAATGGACTCTAATAAAAAATTAGTCCACTACGCTCTAGATCAATATGTTTGACCTAACATTGAAGTTTGGGATTAGAATTTATAATAGTCATCCATTAAAGTTTATTTTATACAATTGAGTCCATTGGTTTTATTTTGGCAAATTAACATATTCAAATATTAGGTTTATCTCACCACTAAAAATGCAATGTAGCTAAAAATTATTTAAAAAATAAAAACATTGCATTATTTTAATTTTTAGAATTTTAATGTCTTACAAGTAGTAATTCTTCATTAATACTCAAGTGAATTTCAATTTAGTAATTATTTTAATTGTCTCCATTACTGTAATGTAATTTGACATGATTAATATAATTTTAGTGTACAAACATGTTAATTAAATAAAAGTGAATGCAATGGACTCTAATAAAAAATTAGTCCACTACACTCTAAAGCTATATGCTTGATCCAACATTGAAACTTGGGATTGGAATTTATAATAGTCATCCGCTAAACTGTATTTTGTACAATTGAGTCTCTTACTTTTATTTTTGTTCAATTAACATATTCAAAAATTATATTTATCTCACCATTGAAAATGAAATGGTAATAAAAATTATTAAAAATATAAAAACAATTCATTATTTTAATTTTTAGAATTTTAACGTCTTACAAGTAGTAATTCTTCGTTAATACTCAAGTGAATTTAAATTTTTTAATTTTTTTAATTGTCTCCATTTCTACAATGAAAGTTGATATGATTTATATAATTTTAGTATACAAACATGTTAATTAAATAAAAGCGAATGCAATGAACTCTAATAAGAAATTAGCCCACTACGCTTTAAAACTATACACTTAATCCAACATTGAAACTTAGGATTGGAATTTATAATAGTCATCTGCTAAGGTGTATTTTATAAAATTGAGTCCATTGCTTTTACTTTGGCAAATTAATATATTCAAATATTAGGCTTATCTCACCATTGAAAATGCAATGGAATTAAAAATTATTTAAAAAAAAACATTGCATTATTTTAATTTTTAGAATTTTGAAATCTTACATGGAGAAATTTTACGTTAATAGTCAAATGAATATAAATTCTATAATTTTTTTAATTGTCTCTATTATCGCAATGCAATTTGACATAATTTATATATTTTTTGTGTACAAATTAATTAAATAAAAGTGAATGCAATAGACTCTAATAAGAAGTTAGTCCACTATGCTCTAGAGTTATATGCTTGACCCAACATTAAAGCTTGAAATTGGAATTTACAATAGTCATCTACTAAGGTGTATTTTATACTATTGAGACCATTGCTTTTATTTTGGCAAATGAACATATTCAAATATTAGGTTTATCTCACCATTAAAATTGCAATGAACTTAAAAATTACTTAAAAAATAAAAACATTGCATTATTTTAATTTTTAGAGTTTTAAAGTCTTACTGGGAGAAATTTTACATTAATACTCAAGTGAATATAAATTCTGTAATTTTTTTAATTGTCTATACTATCACAATGTAATTTGACATAATTTATATAATTTTTGTGTACAAACTTGTTAATTAAAGAAAACCGAATGCCATGGCTACTAATAAAATGTTAGCCCACTACGCTCTAGAGCTATATGTTTGACCAAACATTGAAACATGAGATTGGAATTTATAATAGTCTTCCACTGAAGTGTATTTTGTACAATTAAGTCCATTACTTTTATTTGTGTTCAATTAACATATTCAAATATTACGTTTTTCTTACCATTCAAAATGCAATGGTATTAATAATTTTTTAAAAAACAAAAACATTGAATTATTTTAATTTTTAGAATTTTAATATCTTAGAGGGAGAAATTCTTCCTTAATATTCAAGTGAATTTAAATTTGGCAATTTTTTTAGTTGTCTCAATTACTACAATGCAATTTAACATGATTTATATAACTTTAGTATGCAAACATGTTAATTAAATAACAACGAATACAATGGACTCTAATAAGAAGTTCATCCATTACGCTCTGGAGCTATATGCTTGACCAAACATTAAAGCTTGGTATTGGAATTTATAATAGTATTTTATAGTATTGAGTCCATTGCTTTTATTTTGGCAAATTAATATATTCAAATATTAGGCTTATCTCACCATTGAAAATGCAATGGAATTAAAAATTATTTACAAAAAAAAAAAGCATTATTTTAATTTTTAGAATTTTAAAATCTTATAGGGACAAATTTTACGTTAATAATAAAGTGAATATAAATTCTGTAATTTTTTTAATTGTTTGAATTATCACCATGCAATTTGACATGATTTATATAATTTTTGTGTGCAAACATGTTAATTAAATAAAAGTGAATGCAATGGACTCTAATAAGAAGTTAGTCCACTACGCTTTAGAGCTATATGCTTAACCCAAGATTGAAGTTTCAGATTAGAATTTACAATAGTCATCCATTAAGGTGTATTTTATACTTTTATTTTGGCAAATTAACATATTCAAATATTATATTTATCTCACTATTGAAAATGCAATGGACTTCAAAATTACTTAAAAAATAAAAACATTGCATTATTTTAATTTTTAGAGTTTTAAAGTTTTACTGAGAGAGATTTCACGTTAATACTCAAGTGAATATAAATTCTATAATTTTTTTTAATTGTCTCCATTATTACAATGCAATTTGACATGATTTATATAATTTTCGTGTACAAACTTGTTAATTGAAGAAAAGTGAATGTCATGGACTCTAATAAGAAGTTAGCCCACTATGCTCTAGAGCTATATGCTTGACCAAACATTGAAACATGAGATTGGAATTTATAATAGTCATCCCCTACAGTGTATTTTGTACAATTGAGTCCATTACTTTTATTTGTGTTTAATTAACATATTCAAATATTACATTTTTCTTACCATTCAAAATGCAATGGTATTAATAATTTTTTAAAAAATAAAAACATTGAATTATTTTAATTTTTAGAATTTTAATATGTTACAGGGAGAAATTCTTTCTTAATAATCAAGTGAATTTAAAATTTGTAATTTTTTTTAATTGTCTCCATTACCAGAATGCAATTTAGAATGATTTATATAATTTTACTATACAAACATGCTAATTAAATAAAAGTAAATGCAATGGACTCTAATAAGAAGTTAGCTTATTACGTTGTAGAGTTATATGCTTGACCCTACATTAAAGCTTGGGATTAGAATTTACAATAGTCAACCACTAAGGTGTATTTTGTACAATTGAGTCAATTGCTTTTATTTTGGTAAAATAACTGAAGTTCCCAACTTCACCCTAGGATCTACTAGTTTGTGATACTGAGAGGGGGGGTGAATCAGTATCACCACAATTCACAATTCGCAGGAAAGTGAACAACTTCAATCTCTTCTTAAAAGCGAACTCTTTCTCAGATTCGACTAAGGTAGATCTATTGCTACCTACTAATCACAATAGTCCCCAAAGTCACCTTTCAGACACCTTGCCTAATAGACAATTTGGATGTTCTTCTTTAGGTCTTCGTTAGGTTATGGGTTGGCTGATACTTTAGCTGCGTTCACAACTCAATTCAAAACACAGAATGTAAAGCAAAATAAGGACACACGAGATTTACGTGGTTCCGTCAATGTGACGTACATCCACAGTGGTAAGAACTCTCCCTTACCGAGACTATCCACTATACTTGAGAATTCTAGTTACAATGGATGTCTTAATCTTCTACTCCTTTCACTATTGCAATTACTAAGCAAGTACAATACAAAGAGTGTCACTTACTGTGTCTACCCTTCTTCTAGCTTGTCTTGCCTCTGTTGAATTGAAAGGCTGCTCCACTGCCGCTTAGAAGTTCACCGCAACACTCTCTTACCTCTCTTGAAGAAATCTAGAAATACGTTGAGTTCTTTCCGATGCTTCGCTGAATTCCTTCTCTAGGTTGTTTCACACAGCTCCTGCTTTCACCGTCTCACGGTTTCACAGCTTGCACTCAAGCTTCTGGTCTGCCGTTTCACGTCTCACGGCCTGCCCCACGCTTCTGATCAGTCACGCCGTTGCACGTTCTGGTCTCACGCTCCTGGTCTGCTGTTTCACGTCTCTTGGCCTGCCTCACACTACTGGTTTTTCTGGTTCACGTCTCTCGGCCTGCCTCACGCTTCTAGTCTGCTGTCTTCTCTTCCGGGTGGTCTCACGGATACCAGGTCTGCTGTCTTCTCTTCCGGGTGGTCTCACGGATACCAGGTCTGCTGTCTTCTCTTCCGGGTGGTCTGTTTCTTATTTCTCCTCTTGCTGGTTGTGCGTTTCTGGTTTGGTTGCAGGATGTGTTTCTGGTTTGCTTGCAGGAGGCGTTTCTGGTTTGCCTGCAGGATGTGTTTCTGGTTTCCTTGCAGGACGTGTTTCTGGTTTGCTTGCAGGACGTGTTTCTGGTTTGCTTGCAGGAGGTTGCACGTTCTGGTTTGCTCTCCCGGTGGTGACGTTTCTGGTTTGCTCTCCTGGTGGTGTTGTTTCTGATCTCTTGTCGTTCTGCTCTCTCTTCCTTTTGGCCGGTTGCTGTAGGGTTGCTGTTTATTCAATTGTGTTGGCCCTCTTTACCCTAGTTTTGTCTTCCAAGGCCTTTATATACTCTCTTCCATGAAACCCTAATAAGGCTTACATGGCGGATTTACGTTCTTGCCCTTATGCGGCGGATTTACTTTCTTGCCCTTCCATGTGACTTTACTGCCCTTCCATGTGACTTTACTCTCTTGCACACTTAACCCTAGTTGACAACAATTACAACCCATACAAGGCTGTGGGAACAACAATAACCTTTTCAAATATTAGGTTAATCTCACTATTGAACATGTAATGGAATTCAAAATTATTTAAAAAACAAAAACATTGCATTATTTTAATTTTTAGAATTTTAAAGTCTTATTAGGAGAAATTCTTAGTTAATACTCCAGTGAATTTAAATTTTGTAACTTTTTTAATTGTTTCCATTACCATAATGCAATTTGTCACGATTTATATAATTTTTGTATACAAACATGTCAATTAAACAAAAGCAAATGCAATGAACTTTAATAAGAACATACCCCACTATGCTGTAGAGTTATATGCTTGATCCAACATTGAAGTTTGAGACTGGAATTTATAATAGTCATCCACTAAAGTGTATTTTGTACAATTGAGTCCTATACTTTAATTTGTGTTGAATTAATATATTCAAATATTACGTTTGTCTTACCATTCAAAATGCAATGGTGTGAAAAGTTTTGTAAAAAATAAAAACATTGCTTTATTTTAATTTTTAGAATTTTAAAGTCTTGTAGGGAGAAATTCTACTTTAATACTCAAGTGAATATAAATTTTGTAATTTTTTTAATTGTCTCCATTACCACAATGAAATTTGACATAATTTATATAATTTTAGTATACAATCATGCTAATTAAATAAAAGCAAATGCAATGGACTCTAATAAGAAGTTAGCCTATTATGTTCTAAAGTTATATGCTTGACCCAACATTGAAACTTGGGATTGGAATTTACAATAGTCATCCACTAAAGTGTATTTTATATAATTGAGTCCATTGCTTTTGTTTTGGTGAAATAACATATTCAAATATTAGGTTTATCTCACCATCGAAAATGAAATGGAATTTAAAAAATAAAAACATATTATTTTAATTTTTAGAATTTTAAAGTCTTGCAGGGATAAATTCTACTTTAATACTCAAGTGAATGAAAATTTTGTAATTTTTTGAGTTGTCTCCATTACCACAATGCAATTTGACATGATTTATATAATTTTAGTATACAAACATGCTAATTAAATAAAAGCAAATGCAATGGACTTTAATAAGAAGTTAGCCTATTATGCTGTAGAGTTATATGCTTGGTCCAACATTGAAGCTTGGGATTGGAATTTACAATAGTCATCCACTAAAGTGTATTTTATACAATTGAATCCATTGCTTTTATTTTGGTGAAATAACATTTTCAAATATTAGGTTTATCTCACGATCGAAAATGCAATGGAATTCAAAATTATTTCGAAAACAAAAACATTGCATTATTTTAATTTTTAGAATTTTAAAGTCTTATAGGGAGGAATTCTTAGTTAATACTCCAGTGAATTTAAATTTTGTAACCTTTTTAATTGTTTCCATTACCACAATGCAATTTGTCATGATTTATACAATTTTTGTGTACAAACATGTTAATTAAACAAAAGCAAATGCAATGGACTCTAATAAGAATTTAGCCACTATGCTGTAGAGTTATATGCTTGACCCAATATTGAAACTTGGAAGTGGAATTTATAATAGTGATCCAATAAAGTGTATTTTGTACGATTGAGTCCTTTACTTTTATTTGTATTGAATTAACATATTCAGATATTATGTTTGTCTCTCCATTCAAAATGCAATGGTGTGAAAAATTTTGTAAAAGATAAAAGCATTGCATTATTTAATTTTTAGAATTTTAAAGTCTTTTAGGGAGAAATTCTACTTTAATACTCAAGTGAATGTAAATTCTATAATTTTTGTAATTGTCTTCATTACTATAATGCAATTTGACATGATTTATATAATTTTAGTATACAAACAAGCTAATTAAATACAAGCAAATGCAATGGACTCTAATAAGAAGTTAGCCCACTATATTGTAGAGTTATATGCTTGACCCAACATTGAAGCTTAGGATTGGAATTTACAATAGTCATCCACTAAAGTGTATTTATACAATTGAGTCCATGGCTTTTGTTTTGGTGAAATAACATATTCAAATATTAGGTTTATCTCACCATAAAAAATGCAATGGAATTTAAAATTATTTAAAAAATAAAAACATTGCATTATTTTAATTTTTAGAATTTTAAAGCCTTACAACAAGAAATTCTTAGTAGAGAGAAATTCTTCGTTAACACTCAAGTGAATTTAAATTTTTTTATTTTTTATATAATTTTAGCATGCAAACGTGTTAATTGGATAAAAGCGAATGTAATGGATTATAATAAGTTAGCCCACTAAGGTATAGAGCTATATGCTTGACCCAACATTGAGGCTTAGGATTAGAATTTATAATAGCCATCCATTAAAATGTATTTTGTACAATTAAGTCCCTTACTTTTATTTGTGTTCAATTAACATATTCAAATATTACGTTTGTCTCACCATTCAAAATGCAATGATATTAAAAATTATTTAAAAAATAAAAATATTGCATTATTTTAATTTTTAGAAGTTTAAAGTTTTATAAGGAGAAATTCTTCGTTAATACTCAAGTGAATTTAAATTCGATAATTTTTTTAATTGTCTCCATTACCACAATGCAATTTGACATAATTTATATAATTTTAGTATACAATCATGCTAATTAAATAAAAGCAAATACAATGGACTCTAATAAGAAGTTAGCTTATTATGTTCTAGAGTTATATGCTTGACCTAACATTGAAACTTAGGATTGGAATTTACAATAGTCATCCACTAAAGTGTATTTTATACAATTGAGTCCATTGCTTTTATTTTGGTGAAATAACATATTCAAATATTAGGTTTATCTTGCCATCGAAAATGCAATGGATTTCAAAATTATTAAAAAAACAAAAACTTTGCATTATTTTAATTTTTAGAATTTTAAAGTCCTACAGAGAGAAATTCTTAGTTAATACTCCAGTGAATTTAAATTTTGTAACTTTTTTAATTGTTTCCATTACCACAATTCAATTTGACATGATTTATATAATGTTTGTATACAAACATGTTAATTAAACAAAAGCAAATGCAATAGACTCTAATAAGAAGTTAACCCACTATGCTCTAAAGTTGTATACTTGACTCAACATTGAAACTTGGGATCCGAATTTATAATAGTCATCCACGAAAGTGTATTTTGTACAATTTAGTCCATTACTTTTATTTGTGTTCAATTAATATATTTAAATATTATGTTTATCTCACCATTTAAAATGCAATGGTATTAAGAACTTTTTAAAAATTAAAAACATTGAGTTATTTTAATTTTTAGAAATTTAAAATCTTACAGGGAGAAACTCTTCATTAATACTCAAGTCAATTTAAATATTGTAATTTTTTTAATTTTTTGATAACCAAAATGCAATTTGACATGATTTATATAATTTAAGTACACAAACATGTTAATTAAACAAGAGCAAATGTGATGG
Source organism: Bruguiera gymnorhiza (assembly GCA_020883675.1). Classification (NCBI taxonomy): domain Eukaryota; kingdom Viridiplantae; phylum Streptophyta; class Magnoliopsida; order Malpighiales; family Rhizophoraceae; genus Bruguiera; species Bruguiera gymnorhiza. The sequence goes on from JAIRCJ010000148.1 coordinate 62,395, forward strand.
ACTCTAAAAAGAAGTTTGTCCACTGCGCTTTAGAGCTATATGCTTGACCCAACATTGAAGTTTGAGATTGGAATTTCTAATAGTCATCCACTCACGTGTGTTTTGTACAATTGAGTCCATTACTTTTATTTGTGTTCGATTAATGTATTCAAATATTAATTTTATGTCACCATTCAAAATACAATGGTATTAAAAAATTTTTCAAAAATAAAAACATTGCATTATTTTAACTTTTATAATTTTAAAATCTTAAAGAGGGAAATTCTTTAGTAATACTCAAGTGACTTTAAATTTTTAATTTTTTTAGTTGTCTCCATTACCACAATGCAATTTGACATTATTTATATAATTTTAGTATACAAGCATGTTAATTAAACAAAGGCAAATGCAATGGAGTCTAGTAAGAACTTTGTCCACTATGCTCTAGAGCTATATTCTTAACCTAACATTAAAGTTTAAGATTGCAATTTATAATGGGCATTGACGAAAGTCTATTTTATACAATTGAGTTCGTTGCTTTTATTTTGGTGAATTAACATGTTCAAATTTTAGGTTTATCTCGCCATTGAAAATGCAATGGAATTCAAAATTATATAAAACTTAAAAACATTTCATTATTTTAATTTTTAGAATTTTAAAGTCTAATAGGGAGAAATTCTTCGTGAATACTCAAGTGAATTTAAATATTATAATTTTTTTAATTTTTTCCATAACCAAAATGCAATTTGACATGATTTATATAATTTTAGTATACAAACATGTTAATGAAACAAGAGCAAATGTGATGGACTCTAATAAGAGGTTAGTCCACTGTGCTCTAGATCTATATGCTTGACCCAACATTGAAGTTTGGGATTGAAATTTATAATAGTCATCCACTCACGTGTGTTTTGTACAATTAAGTCCATTACTTTTATTTGTGTTCAATTAACATATTCAAATATTACTTTTATGCCACTATTTAAAATGCAATGGTATTAAAAAATTTTCAAAAATAAAAAAATTGCATTATTTTAATTTTTAGAATTTTAAAGTCTTACAGGGAGAAATTCTTCGTTAATACTCAAGTTAATTTAAATTTTATTATTTTTTTAATTGTCTCCATTACTAAATTGCAATTTGACATGATTTATATAATTTTAGTATGCAAACATGATAATTAAATAAAAGCAAATGCAATGAACTCGAAGCTTGGGATTGGAATTTATAATAGTCATCCACGAAAGTGTATTATATAAAATTGAGTCCATTTCTTTCTTTTTGGTGAAATAACATATTCAAATATTAGGTTTATCTCACCATTGAAAATGAAATTGTATTAAAAATTATTTAAAAAATAAAAGCATAGCATTATTTTAATTTTTAGAGTTTTAAAATCTTAATGGGAGATATTCTTCATTAAGACTCAAGTGAATTTAAATTTTGTTATTTTTTTTCTTGTCTTCATTACCACAATGCAATTTGGCATGATTTATATAATTTTTGTATACAAACATGTTAATGAAATAAAAGGGAATGCAATGGACTCCAATAAAAAGTTTACCCATTACACTCTAGAGCTATATGCTTGACCCAATATTTAAGTTTGGGATTGCAATTTATAATAGTCATCCACTAAAGTGTATTTTATACAATTGAGTCCATTGCTTTTATTTTGGTGAAATAACATATTCAAATATTAGGTTTATCTCACAATTGAAAATGCAATGGAATTCAAAATTATTTAAAAAACAAAAACATTGCATTATTTTAATTTTTAGAATTTTAAAATTTTAGAGAGAGAAATTATTCGTTAATACTTGAATGAATTTAAATTTTGTAATTTTTTTAATGGTCTCCATTACTGCAATGCAATTTGACATAATTTATGTAATTTTAGTATTCAAACATGTTATTGAAATAAAAGCGAATACAATGGACTCTAATAAGAAGTTAGTCCACTACGATCTAGAGCTCCATGCTTGACCCAACATTGAAGCTTAGGATTGGAATTTATAATAGTCATCCACTAATGTGTGTTTTGTACAATTGAGTCCATTACTTTTATTTGTATTCAATTAACATATTCAAATATCACGTTTGCCTCACCATTCAAAATGCAATGGTATTAATAATATTTTAAAAAATAAAAACATTGCATTTTTTTAATTTTTAGAATTTTAAAGTCTTATAGGGAGAAATTTTTTGTTAATACTCAAGTGAGTTTAAATTTTGTTATTTTTTTAATTGTCTCCATTAGCACAATGCAATTTGGCATGATTTATATAATTTTTGTATACAAACATGTAAATGAAATAAAAGAGAATGCAATGGACTCTAATATGAAGTTAGCCCTATTACACTTTAGAGCTATATGGTTGACCCAACATTGAAGCTTGGGATTGCAATTTATAATAGTCATCCACTAAAGTGTATTTCATACAATTGAGTCCATTGCTTTTATTTTGGTGAAATAACATATTCAAATATTAGGTTTATCTCACCATTGAAAATGCAATGGAATTAAAAATTATTTAAAAAATAAAAACATTGCATTATTTTGATTTTTAGAATTTTAAAGTCTTACAGGGAGAAATTGTTCGGTAATACCCGAGTCAATTTAAATTTTGTAATTTTTTTAATTGTCTCCATTACCAAAATGCAATTTGACATGATTTATATAATTTTAGTATACAAACATGTTAATTAAATAAAAGTCAATGCAATGGACTCTAATAAGAAATTAGCCCACTATGCTGTAGAGTTATATGCTTGACCCAACATTGAAACTTGCGATTGGAATGTATAATAGTCATCCACTAAAGTGTATTTTGTACAATTGAGTCCATTACTTTTATTGTTGTTCAATTAACATATTCAAATATTAGGTTTATCTCACCATTCACAATGCAATGGTATTAAGATTTTTTAAAATATAAAAACATTGCATTATTTTAATTTTTAGAATTTTAAAGTTTTACAGTGAGAAATTTTTCGTTATTAGTCAAGTGAATTGAAATTTTGTATGTTTTTTATTTGTCTCATTTACCACAGTACAATGTGTCATGATTTATATCATTTTAGTGTACAAGCATATTAATGAAATAAAAGTGAATGCAATGGAGTCGAATAAGAACTTAGGCCACTACACTTTAAAGCTATATGCTTGACCCAACATTGAAGCTTAGGATTGCAATTTGTAATAGTCATCAATTAAAGTGTATTTTGTACCATAGAGTCGATTACTTTTATTTCTGTTCAATTAACCTATTCAAATATTACGTTTATCTCACCATTCGAAATGCAATGGTATTAAAAATTTTTTAAAAGATAAAAACATGCAATGGACTCTAATAAGAAGTTAGCCCACTATGATCTAAAGCTACATGCTTGACCCAACATTAAGCTTGGGATTGGAATTTACAATAGTCATCCACTAAAGTGTATTTTATACAATTGAGTCCATTGCTTTCTATTTTGGAGAAATAACATTTTCAAATATTAGGTTTATCTCACCCTCGAAAATGCAATGGAATTCAAAATTATTTAAAAAACAAAAACATTGCATTATTTTAATTTTTAGAATTTTAAAATCTAACAGGGAGAAATTCTTAGTTCATACTCTAGTGAATTTAAATTTTGTAACTTTTTTAATTGTTCCATTACCACAATGCAAATTGTCATGATTTATATAATTTTTGTATGCAAACATGTTAATTAAACAAAGTAAATGCAATGGAATCTAATAAGAACTTAGCCCACTATGTTGTAGAGTTATATGCTTGATCGAACATTGAGGCTTGGTATTGGAATTTATAATAGTCATCCACGAAAGTGTATTTTGTACAATTGAGTCCATTACTTTTATTTGTGTTCAATTAACATATTCAAATATTACGTTGATCTCACCATTCAAAATGAAATGGTATTAAGAATTTTTTAAAAAATAAAAACATTGCATTATTTTAATTTTTAGAATTTTAAAGTCTTACAGGAAGAAATTCTTCGTTAACTCTCAAGTGAATTTAAATTTTGTACAATTGAGTCCCTTACTTTTATCTGAGTTCAATTAACATATTCAAATATAACGTTTGTCTCACCGTTGAAAATGCAATGGTGTTAAAAATTATTTAAAAAATAAAAATATTGCATTATTTTAATTTTTAGAATTTTAAAGTCTTATAAGGAGAAATTGTTCATTAATACTCAAGTGAATTTAAATTTGGTAATTTTTTTAATTGTCTCCATTACCACAATGCAATTTGACATGATTTATATAATTTTATTATACAAACATGTTAATTAAATAAATGCGAATGTAATGGATACTAATAAGAAGTTAGCCCACAACGTTGTAGAGTTATATGCTTGGCCCAACATTGAAGTTTGGGATTGAAATTTATAATAGTCATCCACTAAAGTGTACTTTATACAATTGAGTCCATTACTTTTATTTTGGTGAAATAACATTTTCAAATATTAGGTTTATCTCACCATAAAAAATGCAATGGAATTCAAAATTATTTATGAAACAAAAACATTGGATTATTTTAATTTTTAGAATTTTAAAGTCTAATAGGGAGAAATTCTTAGTTCATACTCTAGTGAATTTAAATTTTGTAACTTTTTTAATTGTTCCATTACCACAATGCAATTTGTCATGATTTATATAATTTTTGTATACAAACACGTTAATTAAACAAAAACAAATGCAATGGACTCTAATAAAAAGTTAGTCCACTATGTTGTAGAGTTATATGTTTGACCCAACATTGAGGCTTGGTATTGGAATTTATAATAGTCATCCACGAAAGTGTATTTTGTACACTTGAGTCCATTATTTTTATTTGTGTTCAATTAACATATTCAAATATTACGTTGATCTCACCATTCAAAATGAAATGGTATTAATAATTTTTTTAAAAAAAAAACATTGCATTATTTTAATTTTTAGAATTTTAAAGTCTTACAGGGAAAAATTCTTCGTTAACTCTCAAGTGAATTTAAATTTTGTACAATTAAGTCCCTTACTTTTATCTGTATTCAATTAACATATTCAAATATAACGTTTGTCTCACCATTGAAAATGCAATGGTATTAAAAATTATTTAAAAAATAAAAATATTGCATTATTTTAATTTTTAGAATTTTAAAGCCTTATAGGGAGAAATTGTTCATTAATACTTAAGTGAATTTAAATTTGGTAATTTTTTTAATTGTCTCCATTACCACAATGCAACTTGACATGATTTATATAATTTTATTATACAAACATGTTAATTAAATAAATGCGAATGCAATGGACTCTAATAAGAAGTTAGCCCACTATGCTGTAGAGTTATATGCTTGGCCCAACATTGAAATTTGGGATTGGAATTTATAATAGTCATCCACTCACATGTGTTTTGTACAATTGAGTCCATTACTTTTATTTTGGTGAAATAACATTTTCAAATATTAGGTTTATCTCACCATCGAAAATGCAATGGAATTCAAAATTATTTAAAAAACAAAAACATTGCATTATTTTAATTTTTAGAATTTTAAAGTCTTACAGGGAGAAATTCTTCGTTAACACTCGAGTGAATTTAAATTTTGTAATTTTGTTTAATTGTCTTCGTTACCAACATGTAATTTGACATGATTTATATAATTTTAGTACACAAATATGTTAATGTAATAAAAGCGAATGCAATGGACTCTAATAAGAAGTTAGGCCACTACGTTCTCGAGCTATATGTTTGACCCAACATTGGAGCTTGAGATTGCAATTTATCATAGTCATCCCTAAAGTGTATTTTACACATTTGAGTCCATTGCTTTTATTTTGGTAAATTAACATATTCAAATATTATGTTTATCTCACCATTGAAAATGCAATGGTATTACAAATTATTTAAAAAATAAAAGCATTGTATTATTTTAATTTGTAGAATTTGAAAGTTTACTAGGGAGAAATTCTCCATTAACACTCAAGTGAATTTAAATTTTGTAATTTTTTTTAATTGTCTCCATTACCAATATGCAATTTGACATTATTTATATAATTTTAGTACACAAATATGTTAATGAAATAAAAGTGAATGCAATGGACTTTAATAAGAAGTTAGGCCACTATGCTCTCGAGCTATATGCTTGACCCAACATTAGAGCTTGAAATTGCAATTTATCATAGTCATCTCTAAAGTGTATTTTACACATTTGAGTCCATTGCTTTTATTTTGGTAAATTAACATATTCAAATATTAGGTTTATCTCACCTTTGAAAATGCAATGGTATTAAAAATTATTTAAAAAATAAAAGCATTGCATTATTTTAATTTTTAGAATTTGAAAGTTTACTAGGGAGAAATTCTCCGTCAACACTTAAGTGAATTTAAATTTTTTAATTTTTTTAATTGTCTTCATTACCACAATGCAATTTGACATGATTTATATAATTTTAGTATGCAAACATGTTAATTAAATAAAGGTGAATGCAATGGACTCTAATAAAAGTTAGCCCACTACACTGTATAGTTATATACTTGACCCAACATTGATGCTTGAGATTGGAATTTATAATAGACATCCATTAAAGTGTGTTTTATATAATTGAGTTCATTGCTTTTATTTTGGTGAAATAACATATTCAAATATTAGGTTTGTCTCAGCATTGAAAATGCAATGGAATTCAAAATTATTTAAAAAACAAAAACTTTGCATTATTTTAATGTTTAGAATTTTAAAGTCTTACAGCGAGAAATTCTTAGTTAATACTCAAGTGAATTTAAATTTTGTAACATTTTTAATTGTTTCCATTGCCACAATGCAATTTGACATGATTTATATAATATTTGTATACAAACATGTTAATTAAACAAAAGCAAATGCAATGGACTTTAATAAGACGTTAGTCCACTACACTCTAGAGTTATATACTTGACCCAACATTGAAGCTTGGGATTCAAATTTATAATAGTCATCCATGAAAGTGTATTTTGTACAATTTAGTGCATTACTTTTATTTGTGTTCAATTAACATATTCAAATATTATGTTTATCTCACCATCCAAAATGCAATGGTATTAAGAATTTTTAAAAAAATAAAAACATTGCATTATTTTAATTTTTAGAATTTTAAAATCTTACAGGGAGAATTTCTTCGTCAATACTCAAGTCAATTTAAATATTGTGATTTTTTTTATTTCTTTGATAACCAAAATGCAATTTGACATAATTTATATAATTTTAGTATACAAACATGTTAATTAAATAAGAGCAAATGCGATGGAATCTAATAAAAAGTTTGTCCACTGCCCTCTAGAGCTATATGCTTGACCCAACATTGATGCTTGGGATTGGAATTTATAATAGTCATCCACTCATGTGTGTTTTGTATAATTGAGTCCATTACTTTTATTTTGTTCAATTAACATATTTAAATATTACTTTTATGTTACCATTCAAAATGCAATGGTATTAAAAAATTTTTCAAAAATAAAAATATTGCATTATTTTAATTTTTATAATTTTAAAGCTTACACGGAGAAATTCTTTGGTAATACTTAAGTAAATTTAAATTTTGTAATTTTTTTAATTGTCTCCATTACCACAATGCAATTTGACATGATTTATATAATTTTAGTATACAAACATGTTAATTAAACAATAGTGAATGCAAAAGAGTCTAATAAGAAGATTGTCCACAACGCTTTAGAGCTATATGCTTGACCCAACATTGATGTTTGAGATTGCAATTTATAATATTCATCGACGAAAGTGTATTTTATACAATTGAGTCCATTGCTTTTATTTTCTTGAATTAACATATTCAAATTTTAGGTTTATCTTACCATTGAAAATGCAATGGAATTCAAAATTATTTAAAAATTAAAAACATTGCATTATTTTAATTTTTTGAATTTTAAAGTCTGACAGGGAGAAATTTTTCGTTAATACTCAAGTGAATTTAAATATTGTAATTTTTCTAATTTTTCCCATAACCAAAATGCAATTTGACATGATTTATATAATTTTAATATACAAACATGTTAATTAAACAAGAGCAAATGTGATGGACTCTAATAAGAGGTTAGTCCGCTGCGCTCTAAAGATATATGCTTGACCCAACATTGAAACTTGGGATTGGAATTTATAATAGTCATCCACTCACGTGTCTTTTGTACAATTAAGTCCATTACTTTTATTTGTGTTCAATTAACATATTCAAATATTACTTTTATGTCACCATTTAAAATGCAATGGTATTAAAATTGTTTCAAAAATAAAAACATTGCATTATTTTAATTTTTAGAATTTTAAAGTCTTACAGGGAGAAATTCTCCGTTAATACTCAAGTTAATTTAAATTTTGTTATTTTTTTATTGTCTCCATTACTAAATTGCAATTTGACATGATTTATATAATTTTAGTATGCAAACAAGATAATTAAATAAAAGCAAATGCAATGGACTCGAAGCTTGGGATTGGAATTTATAATAGTCATCCACTAAAGTGTATTTTATAAAATTGAGTCCATTTCTTTCTTTTTGGTGAAATAACATATTCAAATATTAGGTTTATCTCACCATTGAAAATGAAATTGTATTAAAAATTATTTAACAAATAAAAGCATTGCATTATTTTAATTTTTAGAATATTAAAATCTTAGTGGGAGAAATTCTTCATTAAGACTGAAGTGAATTTAAATTTTGTTATTTTTTTAATTGTCTCCATTACCACAATGCAATTTGGCATGATTTATATAATTTTTGTATACAAACATGTTAATGAAATAAAAGGGAATGCAATGGACTCTAATAAGAAGTTTTCCCATTACACTCTAGAGCTATATGCTTAACCCAACATTAAAATTTAGGATTGCAATTTAAAATAGTCATATACTAAAGTGTATTTTATATAATTGAGTCCATTGCTTTTATTTTGGGGAAATAACATATTCAAATATTAGGTTCATCTAACCATTGAAAATGCAATGGAATTCAAAATGATTTAAAAAACAAAAACATTGCATTATTTTAATTTTTAGAATTTTAAAGTCTTACAGGGAGAAATTCATCATTAATACTCAAGTAAATTTAAAATTTCTAATTTTTTTAATTGTCTCCATGCCCACAATGCAATTTGACATGATTTATATAATTTTATGACACAAACATGTTCATTAAAGAAAAGTGAATGCAATAGACTCTAATAGGACGTTAGTCCACTATGCTCTAGAGTTGTATGTTTAACCCCACATTGAAGCTTCGGATTGGAATTTATAATAGACATCCACTAAAGTGTATTTTACACAATTGAGTCCATTGTTTTTTTTTGGTGAGTTAACATATTCAAATATTAGGTTTATCTCACAATTTGAAAATGCAATTGGATTCAAAATTATTAAAAAAAATAAAAACATTGCATTATTTTAATTGTTGCAATTTTAAAGTCTTACGGGAGAAATTCTTCATTAATACTCAAGTGAATTTAAATTTTGTAATTTTTTTAATTGTCTCTATTACCATAATGCAATTAGACATGATTTATATAATTTTAGTATACAAAGATGTTAATTAAACAAAAGTGAATGCAATAGATTCTAATAAGAAGTTAGTCCACTACGCTCTAGAACTATATGTTGGACCCAACATTGAAGTTTGAGATTGCTATTTACAATAGTTATCTCCTAAAGTTTATTTTATACATCTAAGTCCATTGCATTTATTTTGGTAAATTAACATATTCAAATATTAGGTTTATCTCACAATTCAAAATGCAATTGTATTAAAGATTATTTAAAAAATAAAAGCATTGCATTATTTTAATTTTGAGAATTTTAAAATCTTAGTGCAAGAAATTCTTCGTTAATACTTAAGTGAATTTAAATTTTATTATTTTTTTAATTGTCTACATGCCCACAATGCAATTTGACATGATTTATATAATTTTAATATACAAACATGTTAAGGAAATAAAAGGAATGCAATGGACTCTAATATGAAGTTAGCCCATTACGCTTTAGAACTATATGCTTGACCTAACATTGAAGTTTGGGATTGCAATTTATAATAGTCATCCACTAAAGTGTATTTTATACAATTGAGTCCATTGCTTTTATTTTGGTGAAATAACATATTCAAATATTAGGTTTATCTCACCATTGAAAATGCAATGGAATTAAAAATTATATAAAAAATAAAGACATTGCATTATTTTAATTTTTATAATTTTAAAGTCTTACAGGGAGAAATTTATCGGTAATACTTAAGTGAATTTAAATTTTGTAATTTTTTTTAATTATCTCCATTATCACAATGCAATTTGACATGATTTATATAATTTTAGTATACAAACATGTTAATTAAATAAAAACCAATGCAATGGACACTAATAAAAAGTTAACCCACTATGCTATAGAGTTATATGCTTGACCTAACATTAAAACTTGCAATTGGAATTTATAATAGTCATCCATTAAAGTGTATTTTGTACAATTAAGTCCATTACTTTTAATGGTGTTCAATTAACATATTCAAATATTATGTTTATCTCACCATTCACAATGCAATGGTGTTAAGAATTTTTTAAAAATAAAAATATTGCATTATTTTAATTTTTAGAATTTTAAAATCTTACAGTGAGAAATTTTTTGTTATGAGTCAAGTGAATTGAAATTTATTATGTTTTTTAATTGTCTCCTTTACCACAGTACAATGTGTTGTGATTTATATAATTTTAGTATACAAACATATTAATAAAATAAAAGCAAATGCAATGGAGTCTAATAAGAACTTAGCCCATTATGCTTTAAAGCTATATGCTTGACCCAACATTGAAACTTGGGATTGCAATTTATAATAGTCATCGACTAAAGTGTAGTTTGTACCATAGAGTTGATTACTTATATTTTTGTTCAATTAACATATTCAAATATTACATTTATCTCACTATTCAAAATGCAATGGTATTAAAAATTTTTAAAAGATAAAAACATTACATTAATTTAATTTTTAAAATTTTAAAGTCTTAGAGGGAGAAATTGTTCATTAATACTCGAGTGAATTTAAATTTTGTAATTTTTTTAATAGTCTCCATTACCACAATGCAATTTGACATGATTTATATAATTTTAGTATTGAAACATGTTATTGAAATAAAAGCCAATGCAATGGACTCTAATAAGAAGTTAGCTACCTACAATCTAGAGCTACATGCTTCACCCAACATTAAAGCTTGGGATTGGAATTTATAATAGTCATCCACTAATGTGTGTTTTGTACAATTGAGTCTATTACTTTTATTTGTATTGAATTAATATATTCAAACATCACGTTTATCTCACCATTCAAAAAGCAATGATATTAATAATATTTTAAAAAATAAAAACATTGCATTATTTTAAATTTTGTTATTTTTTTAATTATCTCCATTACCACAATTCAATTTGGCATGATTTATATAATTTTAGTATACAAACATGTTAATGAAATAAAAGGGAATGCAATGGACTTTAATATGAAGTTAGCCCATTACACTTTAGAGCTATATGCTTGACCTAACATTGAAACTTGGGATTGCAATTTATACAATTGAGTCCATTGCTTTTATTTTGGTGAAATAACATATTCAAATATTAGGTTTATCTCTCCATTGAAAATGCAATGGAATTAAAAATTATTTTAAAAATAAAAACATTGCATTATTTTAATTTTTATAATTTTAAAGTCTTACAGGGAGAAATTTCTTGATAATACTCAAGTGAATTTAAATTTTGTAATTTTTTTAATTCTCTCCATTACAACAATGCGATTTGACATGATTTATATCATTTTAGTATACAAACATGTTTGTATTTTAATTTTTATAATTTTAAAATCTTAGAGGGAGAAATTTCTCGATAATACTCAAGTGAATTTAAATTTTATAATTTTTTTAATTCTCTTTATTACCACAATGCAATTTGGCATGATTTATATAATTTTAGCATACAAACATGTTAATTAAATAAAAGCAAATGCAATGAACTTTAATAAGAAGTTAGCCCACTACGCTGTAGAGTTATATGTTTGACCCAACATTGTAGTTTGCGATTGCAATTTATAATACTAATCGACTAAAGTGTATTTTGTACAAGTTCATTACTTTTATTGGTGTTCAATTAACATATTCAAATATTATGTTTATCTCACCATTAAAAATGCAATGGAATTCAAACTTATTAAAAAAATAAACACATTGCATTATTTTAATTTTTATAATTTTAAAGTCTTATAGGGAGAAAATCTTCGGTAATACTCAAGTGAAATTTTGTAATTTTTTTAATTGTCTTGATTACCACAATGCAATTTGACATGATTTATAAAATTTTAGTATACAAACATGTTAAGTAAATAAAAGCCAATGCCATGGACTCTAATAACAAGTTAGCCCACTACATTGTAGAGTTATATGCTTGACCCAACATTTAAGCTTGCAATTGGATTTTATAATAGTAATCCACTAAAGTGTATTTTGTACAATTGAGTCCGTTACTTTTATTAGTGTTCAATTAACATATTCAAATATTATGTTTATCTCACCATTCACAATGTAATGGTATTAAGAATTTTTTAAAAACTAAAAACATTACATTATTTTAATTTTTAGAATTTTAAAGTCTTATGGTGAGAAATTTTTCGTTATTGGTCAAGTGAATTTAAATTTTGTAAGTTTTTTAATTGTCTCCTTTACCATTGTATAATTTGTCATGATTTATATAATTTTAGTATACAAACATATTAATGAAATAAAAGTGAATGCAATGGAGTCTAATATGAACTTAGCCCACTACACTTTAGAGCTATATGCTTGACCCAACATTGAAGTTTAGGATTGTAATTTATAATATTCATTGACTAAAGTGTATTTTGTACCATAAAGTGAATTACTTTTATTTTTGTTCAATTAACATATTCAAATATTATATTTATCTTACTATTTAAAATGCAATGGTTTTAAAAATTTTTTAAAAGATAAGAACATTGCATTATTTTAATTTTTAGAATTTTAAAGTCTTAAAGGGAGAAATTGTTCATTAATACTTGAGTGAATTTAAATTTTGTAATTTTTTTAATTGTCTCCATTACCACAATGCAATTTGACATGATTTATATAATTTTAGTATTCAAACATGTTAATGAAATAAAAGTGAATGCAATGGACTATAATAAAAAGTTAGCCTATTATGATCTAAAGCTATATGCTTGTGTCACGAGGTCATTACTTTCTCCCTAAAAGGCAGCTTGTTGGGGTGTGCAGCACCCACGCTTATATGACCCAAGGATCCCCCTCTTCCTATCCGATGTGGGATGTGGGAGTTAGGTTGTACCTAACTCATTTGTGTCTGAGACATAACCCATCCGTGACATTCTCCCCCACCAAATCCATCAACGTCCTCATCGGGAATTAGGGCTCCCTTGCCTACTCCCGGGTGAAGTGCTTGGCGAGAGGAATTGGAATCGAGGTTGGGTCGGTTTTGATACCACTTGTCACGAGGTCATTACTTTCTCCCCAAAAAGCAGTCTATTAGGGTATGTAGCACCCACGCTTATATGACCCAAGGTCCCTCTCTTCCTATCTAATGTGGGATGTGGGAGTCGGGTTGTACCTAGCCTGTCCGTGTCCGAGACATAACCCGTCCGTGACACTTGACCCAACATTAAAGCTTGGGATTGGAATTTATAATAGTCATCTACTAATGTGTGTTTTGTACAATTGAGTCCATTCCTTTTATTTGTATTAAATTAACATATTCAAATATCAAGTTTATCTCACCATTCAAAATGCAATGGTATTAATAATATTTTCAAAAATAAAAACATTGCATTATTTTAATTTTTATAATTTTAAAGTCTTACAGGGAGAAATTCCTCGTTAATACTCAAGTGACTTAAAATTTTGTAAGTTTTTTAATTGTCTCCATTACTACAATGCAATTTGACATGATTTATATAATTTTAGTATACAAACATGTTAATGAAATAAAAGAAATGCAATGGACACTAATAAGAACTTAGCCCACTACGTTTTAGAGCTATATGTTTGGCCCAACATTGAATCTTGCAATTGTAATTTATAATAGTCATTAGGTAAAGTGTATTTTGTACAATTGAGTTGATTACTTTTATTTTTGTTCAATTAATATATTCAAATATTACGTTTATCTCCCTATTGAAAATGCAACAGTATTACAAATTTTTTAAAAAATAAATTATTTTAATTTTTAGAATTTTAAAGTCTTAGAGAGAAAAAATGTTCATTAATACTCAAATGAATTTAAATTTTGTTATTTTTTTAATTGTCTCCATTACCACAATGCAATTTGACATGATTTATGTAATTTTAGTATACAAATATGTTAATTAAATAAGAGTAAATGCAATGGACTCTTATAATAAGTTAGCCCACAACACTATAGAGCTATATGCTTGACCCAACATTAAAACTTGAGATTGCAATTTATAATAGTCATCCCTAAAGTGTATTCTACACATTTGAGTCCATCCCCTAAAGTGCATTTTATACATTTGAGTCCATTGCTTTTAATTTGGTAAATTAACATATTCAAATATTAAATTTATCTTACCGTTGAAAATGAAATGGTATTAAAAATTATTTAAAAAATAAAAGCATTGCATTATTTTAATTTTTAGAATTTTAAAGCCTTATAGGGAGAAATTCTTTATTAATGCTCAAGTCAATTTAAATTTTGTAATTTTTTTAATTGTCTCCATTATCACAATGCAATTTGATATGATTTATATAATTTTAGTATACAAACATTGAAGTTCCCAACTTCACCCTAGGATCTACTAGTTTGTGATACTGAGAGGGGGGGTGAATCAGTATCACCACAATTCACAATTCGCAGGAAAGTGAACAACTTCAATCTCTTCTTAAAAGCGAACTCTTTCTCAGATTCGACTAAGGTAGATCTATTGCTACCTACTAATCACAATAGTCCCCAAAGTCACCTTTCAGACACCTTGCCTAATAGACAATTCGGATGTTCTTGTTTAGGTCTTCGTTAGGTTATGGGTTGGCTGATACTTTAGCTGCGTTCACAACTCAATTCAAAACACAGAACGTAAAGCAAATTAAGGACACACGAGATTTACGTGGTTCCGTCAACGTGACGTACATCCACGGTGGTAGGGACTCTCCCTTACCGAGACTATCCACTATACTTGAGAATTCCAGTTACAATGGATGTCTTAATCTTCTGCTCCTTTCACTATTGCAATTACTAAGCAAGTACAATACAAAGAGTGTCACTTACTGTGTCTACCCTTCGTCTAGCTTGTCTTGCCTCTGTTGAATTGAAAGGCTGCTCCACTGCCGCTTAGAAGTTCACCGCAACGCTCTCTAACCTCTCTTGAAGAAATCTAGAAATACGTTGAGTTCTTTCCGATGCTTCGCCAAATTCCTTCTCTAGGTTGTCTCACACAGCTCCTGCTTTCACCGTCTCAGGGTTTCACAGCTTGCACCCAAGCTTCTGGTCTGCCGTTTCACGTCTCACGGCCTGCCCCACGCTTCTGATCAGTCACGCCGTTGCACGTTCTGGTCTCACACTCCTGGTCTGCTATTTCACGTCTCTTGGCCTGCCTCACACTACTGGTTTTTCTGGTTCACGTCTCTCGGCCTGCCTCACGCTTCTAGTCTGCTGTCTTCTCTTCCGGGTGGTCTCACGGATACCAGGTCTGCTGTCTTCTCTTCCGGGTGGTCTGTTTCTTATTTCTCCTCTTGCTGGTTGTGCGTTTCTGGTTTGGTTGCAGGATGTGTTTCTGGTTTGCTTGCAGGAGGCGTTTCTGGTTTGCCTGCAGGATGTGTTTCTGGTTTGCTTGCAGGACGTGTTTCTGGTTTGCTTGCAGAACGTGTTTTTGGTTTGCTTGCAGAAGGTTGCACGTTCTGGTTTGCTCTCCCGGTGGTGACGTTTCTGGTTTGCTCTCCTGGTGGTGTTGTTTCTGATCTCTTGCCGTTCTGCTCTCTCTTCCTTTTGGCCGGTTGCTGTAGGGTTGCTGTTTATTCAATTGTGTTGGCCCTCTGCCCTAGTTTTGTCTTCCAAGGCCTTTATATACTCTCTTCCATGAAACCCTAATAGGGCTTACATGGTGGATTTACGTTCTTGCCCTTACACAGCAGATTTACTTTCTTGCCCTTCAATGTAGCTTTACTTTCTTGCCCTTCCATGTGGCTTTACTTTCTTGCCCTTCAATGTGGCTTTACTTTCTTGCCCTTCCATGTGGCTTTACTTTCTTGCACACTTAACCCTAGTTGACAACAATTACAACCCATACAAGGCTGTGGGAACAACAATCTCTCCCTTTGTAATTGTTGGCAACACTCATAACAAAAGTCATTATGCAGCAGTCCTTCATAATCTTCTTAGAGTAATAATCCAGAAGTAGATGGATTACAACTCCCCCTAAATATGCACTCCCCCTTCCTTAACAGCTCCCCCTGCACTGTTGCTTCTCTCCCCCTTTGCCAATCAATTACAAATCTGAAAAACTCGCAAAGTAGAGATGGAGGATTCACCTGATTTTCAGGCTTGAGGAGGCATTCGCACAGACAGACTCATTCTGTGCTTTTCAAACAGCTCTGTGGACAGAGATTTAGTTAGATCTTGTGAAGCCTCTTCAATAGATTTAGGTTCAACTTGTGAGAGTAAAGCAATAGCTCCCACAATTCTTCTTCTTGTTGTAACTCCTGCTGATGGGTCACCTATGATCTGATTTTCTTGATGAGCACTGGTCCACGTTTTCTTTGGCTTTCTTTCTTGCACAGTCTTAGTTGCAAGAGGATCTCTTTCTTCATCAATCACATACAAATTTCCAGTTGTTCTCTTCCCGGCTGCAACAGTATTGCCTTCTTTACTCTTTACCTGGCAACCTGTTTTTGTGAATATTACCTTATGGTCTTCATTGCATAGTTTGCTGATAGATGCTAGATTATATCTAAGTCCTTCAACGTGCAGAACATCTTTCAGCTTTCCTCTTCCAATGTTTATTGACCCCTGACCATTGATGTTGAGTGAATCATCATTGCCAAACTTGACTCTGCCTTCTCTTGACTTGTTTAGCTTTGACAATTTACTCTTGTCTCCCGTCATGTGTGAAGTGCATCCACTGTCAAGGATCCACTGCTTATCCTTGTAGTCAGCTTTGAGTGCAATTTCAGCTATATTAGCCACCTCCCTTTTAGCTTTATATTCCTTCTTTTGAATTGGCTGGAAGATAGCTTTCTCCTTTTTCTCAGCTTTGACTACACCGCTTGTTTTCACTATGCCATTGAGTGCCTTCTCTTGCTCAGGGAGAAGTGTCATGCATCTCTTGGCATTATGGTCATCCTGCCCACACCTTTCACACTGTTCCAAGTCTCCCAATATAGCAAACTTGTTCTTTGAAACCACTGGTTTGGGCTTCCACCAACAATCCTTGTCAGTGTGTCCTTGCTTTTTACAGTATGTGCAAGAACTCACGACAGGTGTTCTCCTCTGAATTTTGTATTGTCTCCCCCTGTATGCAGCATCATATCTTCTCAAGTTGGAGACATATACTGGCCTTCTCCACCAGCAGTTACTTGCCTTATGACCCCAAACTCCACAATAAAGACAGTGACCTTGAAACTGCCTCTTCTTGGGTCTAATCACAGCTTGTTTTCTTTTGTTCATTACTTGCTGTGTAGGCAACGTGGCTGGCTTCTTTGCTTGTGTGGCTTTCATTTCAGCTACCTTTTTCTCCTTCTTCTGTTTAGCCATAGCCCTTTGCTGGCTGATCTTCTTTTCTTCATTTTTGTTTGCCACCCTAGGTTGCTTCTTCAAATCCTCTTTATTCTCAGCTATCTTCTCCTGAGTCACAACCTTCTCTTTCAACTTCTGTGGCACATTCTTATTATCTTTAGGCAATGCAGCCTCAGATTGCTGCACTTTCTCTTCATTCTTCTTTTCTCTTGCAGAACTTGTTTCTCCTATCATTTCAAGCTTCTGCACGTTCTCTTCACTCCTTTTGAGTTGTTGCTGAAGTCTCAGCAACTCTATCTCCATTTCTTCAATTGTTGAAGTCCTTGAGCCAAGCTCCATAGTAAGGTCTTCACATATTTTGATCTGTTCTTCAAATCTTCTCTTCAAGTCAATATGTTCAGCCCTTATTTCATCCTTTTGACTTTCAGCTTCCTCAGACTTTGCTTCAACTTGTTTTATGTGGGCCTCTAACCTTCTTATGGTTCTGCCCCTTCTGATTATCTCCTTTGAAGCTGCTTCCAACTCAGCTTCAAAATCTGGTTCTTCTTCATCAACCTCCTCTTCCTCTTCAGAGGTTGAACTACCACCTTGAGTTGATGCCATAAAGGCATGCTCATCTGATGAGTCTACATCTTCCTCCTCATCGGCTTCTTTTGTCTGGCTCACATAACTCTTGAATGAGCCTCTCGTCTTCTTCTGTGGGCTAGCAGTCTTCTTGCTGGACTTCCTTGACTTGAATGATGGTCTTCTCCATTTTGAATTCTGCTCATCATCACCATCCTCATCTTCATCATCAAGTTTCACTTTGCACTGAGAAGCAAAGTGTCCAGTCTGTCCACAACGATAACATCTCAAGGACAACTGTCCTTTTCCCTTCTTAGACCCCCTTTTGAATTTCCTTGTGAAGTATGCCAACACTTCACCTTCACTTTCTTCCTCATCATCATCATCATTCTCGCTGGATGATTCTTCCTCTTCTTTTATCTTCAAGTGTTTCATAGCTTTGAAAGCTGCCTCCTTTGATACCTTTGACGTTGAGGAGCTCTCAGTTGACTTTATTCTCATCTCATATGCAATGAGATTGCATTGGAGATCATGCAGAGACATGGAATTGAGATCTCTACTCTCCTCTATGGCTGCCACCTTTAAGGCAAACCTCTCAGGCAGAATTCTCAGAATTTTCTTCACAATAGATGAGTCCTTCTTGTTCTTCCCATGACTTCTAAGATCGTTTACAGCATCAATAACCCTGGTGAAGAACTCTTGGACTGTCTCATTTTTCTGCATTCTGAGAGATTCATATCTCTCCTTGAAAACTTGAAGCTTGGCCTCCTTCATTCTGCCATCACCTTCATAGACTTTCTGCAATCTGTCCCATATCTCCTTGGCAGATTTGCAGTCCATAACTTTAGCATATTCAGCATCTGTCAATGCTGAAATGATGACATTTGAGGCCTTTCCATTTATCTCAAACTGTCTTAATTCCTCTGGGGTTGGATCTTTACCTTCTTCTGGAGGCTCAAAACCCTCCTGTACAGATTTCACCACGTTCATGCCCATGGTTGCAAATACCACCTGCATTCTCGCTCTCCACATATGGTAGTTGGTTCCGTTGAAGATTGGAACCTTCTTGCTGTAAGTAGTGCTGGTGTTGGTACCGGCGTCCATTTCTCAGTATGCTAAACAAGTTAAAACTTCTGGAGCTCTTCAAACTAGTACACCAAGCTGTTAAGCTTTATCCTGGTGAACCTGTGCTCTGATACCAATTGAAGTTCCCAACTTCACCCTAGGATCTACTAGTTTGTGATACTGAGAGGGGGGGTGAATCAGTATCACCACAATTCACAATTCGCAGGAAAGTGAACAACTTCAATCTCTTCTTAAAAGCGAACTCTTTCTCAGATTCGACTAAGGTAGATCTATTGCTACCTACTAATCACAATAGTCCCCAAAGTCACCTTTCAGACACCTTGCCTAATAGACAATTCGGATGTTCTTGTTTAGGTCTTCGTTAGGTTATGGGTTGGCTGATACTTTAGCTGCGTTCACAACTCAATTCAAAACACAGAACGTAAAGCAAATTAAGGACACACGAGATTTACGTGGTTCCGTCAACGTGACGTACATCCACGGTGGTAGGGACTCTCCCTTACCGAGACTATCCACTATACTTGAGAATTCCAGTTACAATGGATGTCTTAATCTTCTGCTCCTTTCACTATTGCAATTACTAAGCAAGTACAATACAAAGAGTGTCACTTACTGTGTCTACCCTTCGTCTAGCTTGTCTTGCCTCTGTTGAATTGAAAGGCTGCTCCACTGCCGCTGAGAAGTTCACCGCAACGCTCTCTAACCTCTCTTGAAGAAATCTAGAAATACGTTGAGTTCTTTCCGATGCTTCGCCAAATTCCTTCTCTAGGTTGTCTCACACAGCTCCTGCTTTCACCGTCTCAGGGTTTCACAGCTTGCACTCAAGCTTCTGGTCTGCCGTTTCACGTCTCACGGCCTGCCCCACGCTTCTGATCAGTCACGCCGTTGCACGTTCTGGTCTCACACTCCTGGTCTGCTATTTCACGTCTCTTGGCCTGCCTCACACTACTGGTTTTTCTGGTTCACGTCTCTCGGCCTGCCTCACGCTTCTAGTCTGCTGTCTTCTCTTCCGGGTGGTCTCACGGATACCAGGTCTGCTGTCTTCTCTTCCGGGTGGTCTGTTTCTTATTTCTTCTCTTGCTGGTTGTGCGTTTCTGGTTTGGTTGCAGGATGTGTTTCTGGTTTGCTTGCAGGACGTGTTTCTGGTTTGCTTGCAGAACGTGTTTCTGGTTTGCTTGCAGAAGGTTGCACGTTCTGGTTTGCTCTCCCGGTGGTGACGTTTCTGGTTTGCTCTCCTGGTGGTGTTGTTTCTGATCTCTTGCCGTTCTGCTCTCTCTTCCTTTTGGCCGGTTGCTGTAGGGTTGCTGTTTATTCAATTGTGTTGGCCCTCTGCCCTAGTTTTGTCTTCCAAGGCCTTTATATACTCTCTTCCATGAAACCCTAATAGGGCTTACATGGTGGATTTACGTTCTTGCCCTTACACAGCAGATTTACTTTCTTGCCCTTCAATGTAGCTTTACTTTCTTGCCCTTCCATGTGGCTTTACTTTCTTGCCCTTCAATGTGGCTTTACTTTCTTGCCCTTCCATGTGGCTTTACTTTCTTGCACACTTAACCCTAGTTGACAACAATTACAACCCATACAAGGCTGTGGGAACAACAAACATGTTAATTAAATAAAAGCGAATTTAATGGACTCTAATAAGATGTTAGCCCACTACGCTTTAGAGTTATATGCTTGAACCGACATTAAAGATTGAGATTGCAATTTATAATATTCATTTAGTAAAGTGTATTTTATACATTTAAGTGCATTGCTTTTATTTTGGTAAATTAACATATTTAAATATTATGTTTATTTCACCATTGAAAATGCAATGGTATAAAAATTTATTTGAAAAATAAAAACATTGTGTTATTTTAATTGTTAGAATTTTAAAGTCTTACAGGGAGAAATTCTTCGTTAATACTCAATTGAATTTAAATTTTAAAATTTTTTTAATTGTCTTCATTACCACAATGCAATTTGACATGATTTATATAATTTTAGTATATAAACATGTTAATGAAATAAAAGTGAATGCAATAGACTCTATCAAGATGTTAGCCACTACCTCTAAAGCTATATATTTGATCCAACATTGAAACTTGGGATGGAAATTTATAATAGTCATCCACTAAAGTGTATTTTGTACAATTAAGTGCCTAACTTTTATTTTTGTTCAATTAACATATTCAAATATTACATTTATCCCACCATTCAAAATGCAATGGTTTTAAAAAATTTTAAAAAAAATAAAAACATTGCATTATTTTAATTTTTAGAATTTTAAAATTTTACTGAGAGAAATTTGTCGACAATACTCAAGTGAATTTAAATTTTGTAATTTTTTTAATTGTCTCCATTACCACAATTCAATTTGACATGATTGTTATAATTTTAGTATACAAACAATTTAATTAAAGAAAAGCGAATGGAATGGACCCTAATGAGAAGTTAGCCCACTACGCTTTGGAGCTATATGCTTGGCCCAACATTGAAATTTGAGATTGTAATTTATAATAGTCATCCCCTAAAGTGTATTTTATCCATTTATGTCCATTGCTTTTATTTAGGTAAATTAACATATTCAAATATTAGGTTTATCTCACCATTGAAAATGCAATGGTATTAAAAGTTATTTAAAAGATAAAAACATTGCATTATTTAAATTGTTAGAATTTTAAAATCTTAGAAGGAGAAATTCTTCGTTAATACTCAAGTGAATTTAAATTTTGTAATTTTTTTAATTGTCTCCATTATCACAAGGAAATTTGACATGATTTATATAATTTTAGTATACAAACATGTTAATTAAGTCCATTGCCAAGTTGACTAAAGTGTATTTTGTATAATTGAGTCTATTACTTTTATTTTTGTTCAATTAACATATTCAAATATTACGTTTATCTTACCATTCAAAATGCAATGGTATTATGAATTTTTTAAAAAATAAAAACATTGCATTATTTTAATTCTTAGAATTTTAAAGTCTTAAAGGAGAAATTCTTCGTTAATACTCAAGTGAATTTAAATTTTGTAATTTTTTTGATTCTCTCCATTTCCACTATGCAATTTGACATGAATTATACAATTCTAGTATACAAACATACTAATTAAATAAAGCAAATGCATTGGACTCCAATAATAAGTTGTTGCACTGCCTCCTAGAGCTACATGCTAAAACCAGCATTGAAGTTTGAGGTTGGTATTTATAATATTCATCTACTAATGAGTATTTTATACACTTGATTTCATTACTTGTATTTTTGTTTATTTAACATATTCAAATATTAAGTTTTCTCCCCATTCAAAATGCAATGGTATTAAAAATTATTTAAAAAATAAAAACATTGCATTATTTTAATTTTTAGAATTTTTGAGTTTTACAGGGAGAAATTCTTCGTTAATACTCAAGTAAATTTAAATTTCATAATTTTTTTTAATTGTCTCTAATACCAAAATGCAATTTAAAATGATTTATATAATTTTAGTATATATATGTTAATTAAATAAAAGCAAATGCAATGGATTGTAATAAGAAGTTAGCCCACTCTTCTCTAGAGATTGCTATTTATAATATTCATCTACTAAAGTATATTTTACACAATTGACTTCATTACTTGTAATTTTTGTTCAATTAATATCTTAAAATATTAAGTTTATCTCACCATTCAAAATGCAATGGTATTAAGAATAATTTAAAAAATAAAAACATTGCATTTTTTTATGTTTTTAGAATTTTAAGATCTTACAACAATGTTAATACTTAAGTGAATTTAAATATCGTAATTATTTTAATTGTCTCAATTACCATAATGCAATTTGACATGATTTATATAATTTAGGATACAAACATGTTGATTAAAAAAATGCAAATACAAAGGATTCTAATAAAAAGTTAGCCCAATCCCCTTTAGAGTAATATACTTGAGCCAACATCGAAACTTGAGATTGCTATTTACAATATTTATCAACTAAAATGTATTTTATACAATTGAGTTGATTACTTGTATTTTTGTTCAATTTATAAATTCAAATATTAAGTTTATCTCATCATTCAAAATGCAATCCTATTAACAATAATTTAAAAAATAAAAACATTGTATTTTTTTAATTGTTAGAATTTTAAAGTCTCTAAAGGATAAAAACATTGTTAATACTTAAGTGGATTTAAATTTTGTAATTTTCTTAATTATCTCCATTACCACTTTGCAAATTGACATGATTTTCATAATTTTAGCATACAAACATATTAATTAAATAAACTCAAATACAATGAATACTAATAAGAAGTTAGCCTACACCCTTATAGAGCTATATGTTGGACCTAACATTGAAGTTTGACATTGCTCTTTATAATATTTATCCACTAAAGAGTATTTTATACAATTGAGTCCATTACATTTAATTTTGTTCATTTAACATATTTAAATATTACGTTTATCTCACCATTCAAAATGCAATGGTAAAAAAACAATTAAAAATAAAAACATTGCATTATTTTAATTTTTAGAATTTCAAAGTCTTACAGAAAGAAATTCCTCATTAATAGTCAAGTGAATTTAAATTTTATAATTTTTTTAATTGTCTCCATTGCCAAAATGCAATTTGACATGATTTATATAATTTTAGTATACAAACAAGTTAATTAAATAAAACAGAATGCAATGGACTCTAATAAGAAGTTAGCCCACTATACTATGCTCTAGGGCTATAAGCTTGACCCAACATTGAAGCCTGAGATTGGAATTTATAATAGTCATCTACTAAAGTGTATTTTGTACAATTGAGTCCAATACTTTTATTTGTGTTTAATTAACATATTCAAATATTACGTTTATCTCACCATTTAAAATATAATGGTATTATGAATTTTTTATAAAATAAAAACATTGCATCATTTTAATTCATAGAATTTTAAAGCCTTACAAGAAGAAATTCTTTGTTAATACTTAAGTGAATTTAAATTTTGTAATTTTTTTAATTGTCTCCATTATCACAACGAAATTTCACATGATTTATATAATTTTGGTACACAAGCATGTTAATGAATTAAAAATGAATACAATGTACTCAAATAAGAAGTTAGCCCACTACACTTTAAAGGTATAAGTTTGACCCAACATTGAAGCTTGAGATTCCAATTTATAACAGTCATCCACTAAAGTGTATTTTATACATTTGAGTCCATTACTTTATTTTGGTAAATTAACATATTCAAATATTAGGTTTATCTCAATGTTGAAAATGCAATGACATTAAAAATTATTTGAAAAATAAAAACATTGCGTAAGTTTAATTTTTAGAATTTTAAAATCTTACAGGGAGAAATTATTCATTAATACTCAAGTGAATTTAAATTTTGTAATTTTTTAAATTGTCTCCATTACCACAATGCAATTTGACAAGATTTATATCATTTTAGTATATAAACATGTCAATGAGATAAAAGTGATTGCAATGGACTCTAATAAGATGTTAGCCCACTACTCTCTAAAGCTCTATGCTTGAACCAACATTGAAGCTCGGGATTGAAATTTATAACAGTCATTGACTAAAGTGTATTTTGTACAATTGAGTGCTTTACTTTTATTTTTCTTTAATCAACATGTTCAAATATTATGTTTATCCCACCATTCAAAATGTGATGATATTAAAAAAATTCTAAAAAATAAAAACATTGCATCATTTTAATTTTTAGAATTTTAAATTATTACAGGGAAAAATTCTTTGTTAACACCTAAGTGAATTTAAATTTTGTAATTTTTTTAATTGTCTCCATTACCATAATGCAATTTGACATGACTTATATAAGTATAGTAGACAAACATGTTAATGAAATAAAAGTGAAGACAATGGACTCTAATAAGAAGTTAGCCCATTATGCTCTAGAGCTACATCCTTGACCCAACATTGAAGTTTGGGATTGGAATTTTCAATAGTCATCTAGTAACGTCTATTTTGTACACTTGTGTCCATTACATTTATTTGTGTTCAATGAACATATTCAAATGTTACGTTTATCCCACCATTCAAAGTGCGATAGTATAAAATTTTTTTTAAAATATAAAAACATTGCGTTATTTAAATTTTTAGAATTTTAAACTCTTAAAGGGAGAAACTTTTCATTAATACTGAAGTTAATTCAAATTTTGTAATTTTTTTTAATTGTCTCCATTAACACAATGCAATTTGACATGATTTATATAATTTTAGGATACAAATATGTTAATAAAATAAAAGCGAATGCAATGGATTCTAATAAAAAGTTAGCCCACTACGCTCTAGAGCTATATACTTGACCCAATATTGAAGCATGATATTGCAATTTATAATAGTCATCCTTAATGTGTATTATACACATTTGAGTCCACTGCTTTTATTTAGGTAAATTTACATATTCAAATATTAGGTTTATCTCACCATTGAAAATGCAATGGTATTAAAAATTGTTTTAAAAAAATAAAAGCATCACATTATTTTAATTTTTAGAATTTGAAAGTTTTATAGGAAGAAATTCTTCGTTGCCACTCAAGTGAATTTAAATTTTGTAATCTTTTTAATTGTTTCCATTAACACAATGCAATTTGACGTGATTTATATAATTTTAGTCTACAAACATGTTAATTAAAGAAAAGCGAATGCAATGGACTATAACAAGAAGTTAGTCCACTACGCTCTAGAGTTATATACTTGACCCAACATTGAAACTTGCGATTGGAATTTAGAATAATCATCTACTAAAGTGTATTTTGTACAATTAAGTCCATTACTTTTATTTGTGTTCAATTAACATATTTAAATATTTCCTTCATCTCACCATTAAAAATGTCATGGTATTAAAAATTTTTTAAGGAATAAAAACGTTGAATAATTTTAATTTTTAGAATTTGAAAGCCTTACAAGGAGAAATTTTTCGTTAACACTTAAGTCAATTTAAATTTTGTAATTTTTTTTAATTATCTCCATTAACACAATGCAATTTGACATGATTTATATAATTTTAGTATACAAATATGCTAATGAAATAAAAGCGAATGCAATGGACTCTAATAAGAAGTTAGCTCACTATGCCCTAGAGCTATATACTTGACCCAATATTGAAGCATGAGATTGCAATTTATAATAGTCATCACTAAAGTGTATTTTACACATTTGAGTCCATTGCTTTTATTTTGGTAAATTAACATATTCAAATATTAGGTTTATCTCACTATTGAAAATGGAAAGGTATTAAAAATTATTTAAAAAAATCAAAGCATTGCATTATTTTAATTTTTAGAATTTGAAAGTTTTATGAGAAATTCTTCGCTAACATTTAAGTGAATTTAAATTTTGTAATTTTTATAATTGTCTCCATTACCACAATGCAATTTTACATGATTTATATAATTTTAGTAGACAAACATGTTAATGAAATATAAGCGAAGGTAATGGACTCTAGTAAGAAGTTAGCCCAGTATACTTTAGAGCTACATCTTTGACCTAACATTGAAGCTTGGGATTGGAATTTTAAATAGTCATCCACTAAAGTGTTTTTTGTACACTTGTGTCCATTACATTTATTTGTGTTCAATTAACATATCCAAATGTTACATTTATCCCACCATTCAAAATGCAATAGTATTAAAAATCTTTTAAAAAATAAAAACATTTCATTATTTAAATTTTTATAATTTTAAACTCATAAAGGGAGAAATTCTTCATTAATATTGAAGTGAATTTAAATTTTGTAATTTTTGAAATTGTCTTGATTACCACAATGCAATTTGACATGATTTATATAATTTTAGTATACAAACATGTTAATTAAAGAAAAGCGAATGCAATGGACTCTAACAAGAAGTTAGTCCACTATGCTCTAGAGTTATATACTTGACCCAACATTGAAACTTGGGATTGGAATTTAGAATAATCATCCACTAAAGTGTATTTTGTACAATTGAGTGCATTACTTTTATTTGTGTTCAATTAACATATTTAAATATTTTGTTTATCCCACCATTAAAAGTGCCATGGTATTAAAAATTTTTTGAGATATAAAAACATTGAATCATTTTAATTTTTAGAATTTGAAAGCCTTACAGGGAGAAATTTTTCATTAACATTCAAGTGAATTTAAATTTTGTAATTTTTTTTAATTGTCTCCATTAACACAATGCAATTTGTCATGATTTATATAATTTTAGTATACAAATATGTTAATGAAATAAAAGGGAATGCAATGGACTTTAATAAGAAGTTAGCCCACTACGCTCTAGAGCTATATACTTGGCCTAACATTAAAGCATGAGATTGCAATTTATAATAGTCATCCCTAAAGTGTATTCTACACATTTGAGTCCATTTCTTTTATTTTGGTAAATTAACATATTCAAATATAAGGTTTATCTCACCATTGAAAATGCAAAGGTATTAAAAATTATTTAAAAAAATAAAAGTATTGCATTATTTTAATTTTTAGAATTTGAAAGTTTTATAAGGAGAAATTCTTCATTAACACTCAAGTGAATCTAAATTTTGTAATTTTTTAAATTGTCTCCATTACCACAATGCAATTTCTCATGATTTATATTATTTTAGTATACAAACATGTTAATTAAAGAAAAGTGAATGCAATGGACCTTAATAAGAAGTAAGTCCACTATGCTCTAGAGTTATATGCTTGACCCAATATTGAAGCTTGGGATTGGAATTTAAAGTAGTCATCCACTAAAGTGTATTTTGTACAATTGAGTCCATTACTTTTATTTGTGTTCAATTAACATATTTAAATATTACGTTTATCTCTCCATTAAAAATGCCATGATATTAAAAACATTTTAAGAAATAAAAACATTGCATCATTTTAATTTTTAGAATTCGAAAATCTTATAGGGGGAAATTCTTCATTAACACTCAAGTGAATTTAAATTTTGTAATTTTTCTTAATTGTCTCCATTAACACAATGCAATTTGACATGATTTATATAATTTTAGTCTACAAACATGTTAATTAAGGAAAAGTGAATGCAATGGACTTTAACAAGAAGTTAATCCACTACGCTCTAGAGTTATATACTTGACCCAACATTGAACCTTGGGATTGGAATTTAGAATAATTATCCCCTAAAGTGTATTTTGTACAATTGACTCTATTACTTGTATTTGTATTCAATTAACATATTTAAATATTACATTTATCTCACCATTAAAAATGCCATGGTATTAAAAATTTTTTAAGAAATAAAAACATTGAATCATTTTAATTTCTACATTTTGAAAGTCTTACAGGGTGAAATTTTTCGTTAACACTCAAGTGAATTTAAATTTTGTAATTTTTTTTAATTGTGTACATTAACACAATGCAATTTGACATGATTTATGTAATTTTAGTATACAAATATGTTAATGAAATAAAAGCGAATGCAATGGACTCTAATAAGAAGTTAGCCCAGTACGCTCTAGAGCTACATATTTGACCCAACATTGAAGCATGAGATTTTAATTTATAATAGTCATCCTTAAAGTGTATTCTACACATTTAAGTCCATTGCTTTTATTTTGGTAAATTAACATATTCAAATATTAGGTTTATCTCACCTTTGAAAATGCAAAGGTATTAAAAATTATTTTAAAAAAATAAAAGCATTGGATTATTTTAATTTTTAGAATTTGAAAGTTTTATAAGGTGAAAGTCTTCATTAACACTTAAGTGAATCCAAATTTTTTAATTTTTTAAATAGTCTCAATTATCACAATGCAATTTGACATGATTTATCTAATTTTAGTTTACAAACATGTTAATTAAAGAAAAGTGAATGCAATGGACTCTAATAAGAAGTTAGTCCATTACGCTTTAAAGTTATATACTTGACGCAACATTGAAGTTTAGGATTGGAATTTAGAATAATCGTCTACTAAAGTGTATTTTGTACAAATGAGTCCATTACGTTTATTTGTGCTCCATTAAAAATTTTAGTATTATGTTTATCTCACCATTCAAAATGCCATGGTATTAAAATCTTTTGAAGAAATAAAAACATTTCATTATTTTAATTTTTAGAATTTTAAAGTCTTAGAGGGAGAGATTCTTCGTTAATCCTCAAGTGAATTTAAATTTTGTTCTTTTTTTCATTGTCTCCATTACCATAATGCAATTTGACATGATTTATATAATTTTAGTATGTAAATATATTAATTAAATAAAAGTGAATGCAATGGAATCTAATAAGAAGTGAGCCCACTACGCTCTATAGCTATATGCTTGACCTAACATTAGAGCTTAAGATTGCAATTTATAATAGTCATCCCCTAAAGTGTATTTTATACATTTGAGTCCATTGTTTTTATTTTGGTAAATTAACATATTTAAATATTAGGTTAATTTCACCGTTCAAAATGCAATGATATTAAAAATTATTCAGAAAATAAAAGTATTACATTATTTTAATTTTTAGAATTTGAAAGTCTTACAAGGAGAAATTCATCGTTAACACTCAAGTGAATTTAAATTTTGTAATTTTTTTTAATTGTCTCCATTACCACAATGCAATTTAACATGATTTATGTAATTTTAGTCTACAAACATGTTAATTAAAGAAAAGCAAATGCAATGGACTCTAACAAGAAGTTAGTCCACTACGCTCTAGAGCCATACACTTGACCCAACATTGAACCTTGTGATTGGAATTTAGAATAATCATCCACTAAACTATATTTTGTACAATTGAGTCCATTGCTTGTATTTTGGTAAATTAACATATTCAAATATTAGGTTTATCTCACCATTGAAAATCCAATGGTATTAAAAATTATTTAAAAAAATAAAAGCATTGCATTATTTTAATTTTTAGAATTAGAAAGTTTCATAAGGAGAAATTCTTCGTTAACACTCAAGTGAATCTAAATTTTGTAATTTTTTAAATTGTCTCGATTACCATAATGCAATTTGACATGATTTATATAATAGTCCATAAACATGTTAATTAAAGAAAAGCGAATGCAATGGATTCTAATAAGAAGTTATTCCACTATGTTCTAGAGTTATATACTTGACCCAAAATTCAAACTTGGGATTGAAATTTAGAATAATCATTTACTAAAGTGTATTTTGTAAAATTGAGTCCATTACTTTTATTTGTCTTCAATTAATTTATTTTAATATTATGTTTATCTCACCATTCAAAATGCCATGGTATTAAAAATTTTTTAGGAAATAAAAACATTGCATTATTTTAATTTTTAGAATTTTAAAGTTTTAAAGGGAGAAATTCTTCATTAATCCTCAAGTGAAGGTAAATTTTGTTCTTTTTTTCATTGTCTCCATTAACACAATGCAATTTGACATGATTGATATATTTTTTGTATACAAACATTTTAATGAAATAAAAGCAAATGCAATGGACTCTACTAAGAAGTTAGCCCACTATGCTCTAGAGCTATATGCTTGACCTAAAATTGAAGTTTGAGATTGCAATTTATAATATACATACCCTAGAGTGCATTTTACACATTTGAGTCCATTACTTTTATTTTGGTAAATTAACATATTTAAATTTTAGGTTTATCGCACTATTTATATAGTTTTGGCCTAAAAATATACAACTTACGAAAAAACAAATACAATGAACTCTAATAAGAAGTTTCCCCACTCTCCTGGAGAGCAACATGCTCGAGCTAAGATTGAAATTTGGGATTGCAATTAATAATATTCTACCACTAAAGTTTATTTTATACATTTGAGTCCATTACTTGTATTTTTGTTCAATTATCATTTTCAAATATTATGTTTTTCTAACCATTCAAATGCAATAGCATTAGCATTAAATTTGGAAATCAAAACATTGCACCTTTTCAATTTTTAGAATTCTAAGTCGTATAGGGATAAATGCACTGTTAATAATCAATTGAATTTAAATTTTCAAATTTTTTTTAATTATCTCCTTTACCACAAAGCTATTTGAAATGATTTATATAGTTTTAGTCTAAAAATATAGAACTTAAAAAAAAGCAAATGCAATGTACTCTTGAAGTTCCCAACTTCACCCTAGGATCTACTAGTCTGTGATATTAAGAGGGGGGGTGAATCAGTATCACACCCCTTAAAACTCTGATAATTTAAGCCAAAGTATTCTACTTCTTTAATACTTTCGCTCTTGTCAATACGCAGGTATGTGAACAACTTCAACCTCTTCTTAAAAGTGAATTCTTTCTCAGATTCGAATAAAGTAGATCTATTATTACCTACTAATCACAATAGTCCCCAAAGTCACCTTTCAGACACCTTGCCTATTAGACAGATCGAATGTTCTTGATTAGGTCTTCTTTAGGTTATGGGTTCGATGATACTTTAGCTACATTCACAACTCAATTCAAAACACAAAATGTAAATCAAAGTAAGGACACAAGAGATTTATGTGGGTCCGTCAATATGACGTACGTCCACGGTGGTAAAGACTCTTCCTCTACTTCCTCTATCGAGACAATCCACTATACTTGAGAATACCAGTATGGTACTCCCGATGTTCACAATGTAGTTACAATGGATGTCTTAATCCTCTGTTCCTTTCACTATTGCAAATACAAAGCAAGTACAATACAAAGAGTGTCACTTACTGTGTCTACCCTTCTTCTAGCTTGTCTTGCCTCTGTTGAATTGAATAGGCTGCTTCACTGCCGCTTAGAAGTCCACCACAACACTCTCTAACCTCTCTTGAAGAAATCTGGAAATACGTTGAGTTCTTTCCAATGCTTCACTGAATTCCTTCTCTAGGTTGTTTCACACAACTCCTGCTTTCACCGTCTCACGGTTTCACAGCTTGCACTCATGCTTCTGGTCTGCCATTTCACGTCTAACGGCCTGCCCCACGCTTCTGATCAGTCACGCCGTTGCACGTTCTGGTCTCACGCTTCTGGTCTGCCATTTCACGTCTCTTGGCCTGCCTCACACTACTGGTTTTTCTGGTTCACGTCTTTTGGCCTGCCTCACACTTCTGGTCTGCTGTTTTCTCTTCCGAGTGATCTCACAGATACCAGGTCTGCTGTCTTCTCTTCCGGGTGGTCTCGCGGATACCAGGTTTGCTGTCTTCTCTTCTGGGTGGTCTCGCGGATACCAGGTCTGCTGTCTTCTCTTCCGGGTGGTCTCGCAGATACCAGGTCTGCTGTCTTCTCTTCCGGGTGGTCTCGCGGATACCAGGTCTGCTGTCTTCTCTTCCGGGTGGTCTGTTTCTTATTTCTCCTCTTGCTGGTTGTGCATTTCTGGTTTGCTTGCAGGTCGTGTTTCTGGTTTGCTTGCAGGTCGTGTTTCTGGTTTGCTTGCAGGTGGCATTTCTGGTTTGCTTACAGGTGGCATTTCAGGTTTGCTTGCAGGAGGTGTTTCTGGTTTGCTTGCAGGTCATGTGTCTGCTGGGATGCTCTTCCTGTTTATATACTTCCTTCTATGCAAACCCTAGTAGGGTTTATTGGAGCTGCGGCGAATTTCCTTTCTTGCCCCTCCATATGGCTTCATATTACTGTTCCATACAAAATTCAGCCTCATCCTCCTTCTTAATTTATTTTTCTTGCTCTTTTCTTTCTACTGAAAACTCGTCCTGTGAATGCTTGAATGAGCCACTTCTGCTTGCACACTTAAATCTGGTTGACAACAATTACAACTCATATAAGGCTGTGGGAACAACAACTCTAATAAGAAGTTTCCCTCCTCCCCTCAAGAGCAATATGCTCAAGCTAACTTTGAAGTTTGAGATTGCTATTTGTAATATTTTACCACGAAAGTGTATTTTATACAATTAAGTCAATTACTTGAATTTTTGTTCAATTAACATATTCAAATATTATATTTTTATCACCATTCAAATGCAATGATACTTGTAATAAATTTAAAATCAAAACAATGCACTTTTTCAATTTTTAGAATTCTAAAGTCCTATAGGGATAAATGCATTGTTAATAATCAGTTGAATTTAAAATTTAAAATTTTTTAAATTATCTCCTTTGCCACAAAGTTATTTGAAATGATTTAAATAGTTTTAGTCTAAAAATATACAAGTTAAGAAAAAGCAAATACAAGGGGCTCTAATAAGAAGTTTCCCCACTCCCCTCACGAGTAATATGCTCGAGCTAACATTAATGTTAGGGATTGCTATTTATAATATCCTGCCACTAAAGTGTATTCTATACAATTGAGTCCATTACTTGTATTTTTGTTCAATTAACATTGTCAAGTATCTTTTCTCACCATTCAAATGCAATAGCATTAGAACTAAATTTAAAAATTAAAACATTGCACTTTTTCAATTTATAGAATTCTATAGTCTTATAAGGATAAATGCATTATTAATAATCAGTTGAATTTAAATTTTGAAATTTTTTAAATTATCTCCTTTGCCACAAAGTTATTTGAAATGATTTATATAGTTTTCATCTACAAATATACAACTTAAAAAAAAAAAAGCAAATGCAATGGACTATAATAAAAAGCCTAACCACTCCCCTTAAAAGCGATATGCTTGAGCTAACTTTGAAGTTTGAGATTGCTATTTGTAATATTCTACCACTAAAGTATATTTTATGTAAATGACTCCATTACTTGTATTTTTGTTCAATTAACATTTTTAAATATTATGTTTTTTTCCGCCATTCAAATGCAATAGTATTAGCATTAAATTTAAAAATCAAAACATTGCACTTTTTCAATTTTTAGAATTCTAATAACTTATAGCGATAAATACATTATTAATAATCAGTTGAATTTAAATTTTGAAATTTTTTAAATTATTTCCTTTGCCACAAAGTTATTTGAAATGATTTATATAGTTTTCGACTAAAAATATACAACTTAAAAAAAAGCAAATGCAATGGACTCTAATAAAAAGTTTAACCACTCCCCTTAAGAGCGATATGCTTGAGCTAACTTTGAAGTTTAGGATTATTATTTGTAATATTTTACCACTAAAGTGTATTTTATACAAATGAGTCCATTACTTGTATTTTTGTTCAATTAACAATTTCAAATATTATATTTTTCTCAACATTCAAATGCAATAGCATTAGCACTAAATTTAAAAATCAAAACATTGCACTTTTTCAATTTTTAGAATTCCAATGACCTATAGTGATAAATGCATTATTAATAATCAATTGAATTTAAATTTTGAAATTTTTTAATTATGTCTTTTGCCACAAAGTTATTTGAAATGATTTATATAGTTTTAGTCTAAAAAATATACAACTTAAAAAAAAGCAAATGCAATGGACTCTAATAAGAAGTTTCACCACTCCCCTCAATAGCGATATGCTTGAGCTAACATTGATGTTTGGGATTGCTATTTGTAATATTCTACCACTAAAGTGCATTTTATGCAATTGAGTCCATTACTTGTATTTTTGTTCAATTAACATTTTCAAATATTATGTTTTTGCCACCATTCAAATGCAAGAGCATTAGCACTAAATTTAAAAATCAAAACATTGCACTTTTTCAATTTATAGAATTCTAAAGTCTTATAGGGATAAATGCATTATTAATAATCAGTTGAATTTAAATTTTGCAATTTTTCAAATTATCTCCTTTCCCACAAAGTTATTTGAAATGATTTATATAGTTTTGGTCTAAAAATATACAACTTAAGAAAAAGCAAATGCAATGGACTCTAATAAGAAGTTTCCCCACTCCCCATAAGAGCAATATGCTTTAGCTAAGATTGAAATTTGGGATTACTATTTGTAATATTCTACCACTAATATCTATTTTATACATTTGAGTCAATTACTTGTATTTTTGTTCAATTAACATTTTCAAATATTATGTTTTTCTCACCATTCAAATACAATAGCATTAGCACTAAATTTAAAAATCAAAACATTGCACTTTTTCAATTTTTAGAATTCCAAAATCCTATAGGGATAAATGCATTGTTAATAATCAGTTGAATTTAAATTTTGAAATTTTTTAATTATCTCATTCGCCACAAAGCTATTTGAAATGATTTAAATAGTTTTAGTTTAAAATTATATAACTTAGAAAAAAATAAAAGCAAATGTAATGGACTCTAATAAGATGTTTCCCCACTCCTTTAAGAGCAATATGCTCTAGCTAAAATTGAAGTTTGGGATCATTATTTATAATATTCTACCACTAAATTGTATTTTATACATTTGAGTCCATTACTTGTATTTTTGTTCAATTAACATTTTCAAATATTATGTTTTTCTCACCATTCAAATGCAATAGCATTAGCACTAAATTGAACAATCAAAACATTGCACCTTTTTAATTTTTAGAATTCTAAGGTACTATAGGGGTAAATGCATTGTTAATAATCAATTGAATTTAAATTTTGAAATATTTTTAATTATCTCCTTTGTGACAAAGCTATTTGAAATGATTTATATAGTTTTTGTGTAAAAATATACAACTTAAAAAAAAGTAAATGCAACAAACTCTAATAAAAAGTTTCCCCACTCCCCTTAAGAGCACTATGCTTGAGCTAACATAGAAGTTTGGGATTGCTATTTGTAATAATCTACGACTAAAGTGATTTTTATACAATTAAGTACATTACTTGTTTTTTTGTTCAATTAACAATTTCAAATATTATATTTCTCTCACCATTCAAAAGCAATAGCACTAGCACAAAATTTAAAAATCAAAATATTGAACTTTTTCAATTTTTAGAATT
This sequence comes from Bruguiera gymnorhiza, assembly GCA_020883675.1. Taxonomy (NCBI): domain Eukaryota; kingdom Viridiplantae; phylum Streptophyta; class Magnoliopsida; order Malpighiales; family Rhizophoraceae; genus Bruguiera; species Bruguiera gymnorhiza. Next base: position 98,434 of record JAIRCJ010000148.1, read on the forward strand.
CTAAAATCCTATAGGGATAAATGCATTGTTAATAATTAGTTGAATTTAAATTTTGAAATTTTTTTAATTATCTCTTTTGCCACAAAGTTACTTGAAATGATTTATATAGTTTTAGTCTAAAAATATACAACTTTAGAAAAAGCAAATGCAATGGATTTTAATAAAAAAGTATCCTCACTCCCCTCAAAAGCAATATACTAGAGCTAACATTGAAGTTTAGGATTACTATTTGTAATATTCTACCACTAAAGTGTATTTTATGCAATTGAGTCCATTACTTGTATTTTTGTTCAATTAACTTATTCAAATATTACGATTTTCTCATCATTCAAAATTCAATGGCATTAACAATAAATTTAGAAATCAAAACATTGCTCTTTTTCAATTTTTATAATTCTAAAGTCCAATAGGGATAAATGCATTGTTAATAAATAGTTGAATTTAAATATTAAAACTTTTTTTAATTATCACTTTTGGCACAAAGTTATTTGAAGTGATTTATATAGTTTTAGTCTAAAAATATACAACTTAAGAAAAAGCAAATTCAATGGACTCTCATAAGAAGTTTCCCCACTCCCCTCAAGAGCGATATGCTTGAGCTAACATTGATGTTTGGGCTTGCTATTTGTAATATTCTACCACTAAAGTGTATTTTATGCAATTGAGTTCATTACTTATATTTTTGTTCAATTAACATTTTCAAATATTATGTTTTTCTCACCATTCAAATGTAATAGCATTAGCACTAAATTTAAAAATCAAAACATTGCACTTTTTCAATTTTTAGAATTCTAAAGTCCTCTAGGGATAAATGCATTGTTAATAATCAATTGAATTTAAATTTTAAAATTTTTTTAATTATCTCCTTTGCCTTAAAGCTATTTGAAATGATTTACATAGTTTTAGTCTAAGAATATACAACTTGAAAAAAAGCAAAGGCACTGGAATCTAATAAGAAGTTTTCCCACTCCCCTTAAGAGCAATATGCTTGAGCTAACATTGATGTTTGGGATTGCTAATTGTAATATTCTACCACTAAAGTGTATTTTATACAATTAAGCCCATTACTTGTATTTTTGTTCAATTAACATTTTCAAATATTATGTTTTTCTCACCATTCAAATGCAATAGTATTAGCACTAAATTTAAAAATCAAAACATTGCACTTTTTCAATTTTTAGAATTCTAAAGTCTTATAGGGATAAATGCATTGTTAATAATCAACTGAATTTAAATTTTTAAATTTTTGAAATTATCTCTTTTGCCACAAAGTTATTTGAAATGATTTATGTAGATTTAGCCTAAAAACATACAACTTAACAAAAAGCAAAAGCAATGGACTTTAATAAGAAGTTTCCCCACTCCCCTGAAGAGCAATATGCTCTAGCTAAAATTGAAGTTAGGGATTGCTATTTATAATATTCTACCACTAAAGTGTAATTTATACATTTGAGTCCATTACTTGTATTTTTCTTCAATTAACATTTTCAAATATAAAGTTTATCTCACCATTCAAATGCAATAGCATTAGCACTAAATTTAAAAATCAAAATATTGCATTTTTTCAATTTTTAGAATTCTAAAGTCCTATAGGGATAAATGCATTGTAAATAATCAGTTCAATTTAAATTTTAAAATTTTTTTAATTATCTCCTTTGTCACAAAGCTATTTGAAATGATTTATATAGTTTTAGTGTAAAAATATACAACTTCAAAAAAGCAAAAGCAATGGACTCTTATAAGAAGTCTCACCACTTCCTTGAAGAGCAATATGCTCTAGCTAAAATTGAAATTTGGCATTGTTGTTTATAATATTCTACCACTAAAGTGTCTTTTATACATTTGACACCATTACTTGTATTTCTCTTCAATTAACACCTTCAAATATTATATTTTTCTAACCATTCAAATGCAATAGCATTAGCACTAAATTTAAAAACCAAAACATTGCACCTTTTCAATTTTTAGAATTCTAAGGTCCTAGAGGGATAAATGCATTGTTAATAATTTGTTGAATTTAAATTTGAAATTTTTTTAATTATCTCCTTTGCCACAAAGCTATTTGAAACAATTTATATAGTTTTAGTGTAAAAATGAACAACTTAAAAAAAAGCAAATGAAATGAGTCCATTACTGAAATGAACCACTAAAGTGTATTTTATTCAATTGAGTCCATTACTTGTATTTTTGTTCAATTAACATTTTCAAATATTATGTTTTTCTCTCCATTCAAATTCAATAGCATTAGCACTAAATTTAAAATTAAAACATTGCACTTTTTCAATTTTTAGAATTCCAAAGTCCTATAGGGATAAATGCAATGTTAATAATCAATTTAATTTAAATTTTGAAATTTTTTAAATTATCTCCTTTGCGACAATGTTATTTGAAAAGATTTATATAGTTTTGGTCCAAAAATATACAACTTAAGAAAAGGCAAATGCAATGGACTCTAATAAGAAGTTTCCCCACTCCCTTGAAGAGCAATATGCTCTAGCTAAAATTGAAGTTTGGGATTGCTATTTGTAATATGCTACCACTAAAGAGGATTGCATACATTTGAGTCCATTACTTGTATTTTTGTTCAATTAACATTTTCAAATATTATGTTTTTCTTACCATTCAAATGCAATAGCATTAGCAATAAATTTAAAATTCAAAACATTGCACTTTTTCAATTTTTAGAATTCTAAAGTCCTATAGGAATAAATGCATTGTTAATAATCAGTTGAACTTAAATTTTAAAATTTTTTGAATTATCTCTTTTGCCATAAAGCTATTTGAAAAGATTTATATAGTTTTAGTGTAAAAATGTGCAACTTAAAAAAAAGCAAATGCAATGAACTCTAATAAGAAGTTTCCCCACTCCCTCTAAGAGCAATATCCTCATTCTAACATTCAAGTTTGGGATTGCTATTTGTAATATTCTACCACTAAAGTGTATCTTATACAATTGAGTCCATTACTTATATTTTTGTTCAATTAACATTTTCAAATATTATGTTTTTCTCTACATTCAAACGCAATAGCATTAGCACTAAATTTAAAAATTAAAACGTTGCACTTTTTCAATTTATAGAATTCTAAAGTTCTATAGGGATAAATGCATTATTAATAATCAGTTGAATTTGAATTTTGAAATTTTTTAAATTATCTCCTATTCAAATGATTTATATAGTTTTGGTCTAAAAATATAGAACTTGAAAAAAAGCAAATGCAATAGACTTTAATAAGAAGTTTCCCCATCCTGTCAAAAGCAATATGCTCGAGCTTACATTAAAGTTTGGGATTGCTATTGGTAATATTCTATCACTAAAGTGTATTTTATACAATTGAGTCTATTACTTGTATTTTTGTTCAATTAACATTTTCAAATATTATGTTTTTCTTACCATTCAAATACAATAGCATTAGCACTAAATTTAAAAATCAAAACATTGCACTTTTTCAATTTTTATAATTCTAAAGTCCTAGAAGCATAAATGCGTTGTTAATAATTGGTTGAACTTAAATTTTAAAATATTTTTAATTATCTCCTTTGCCATAAAACTATTTGAAATGATTTATATAGTTTTAGTGTAAAACTGCAAAACTTAAAAAAATGCAAATGCAATGGACTCTAATAAGAAGTTTCCCCATCACCTCAAGAGCAATATGCTCGAGCTTACATTGAAGTTTGGGATTACTATTGGTAATATTTTATCTCTAAAATGTATTTTATACAATTGAATCCATTACTTGTATATTTGTTCAATTAACATTTCAAATATTATGTTTTTTTCACCATTCAAATGCAATATCATTAGCACTAAATTTAAAAATCATAACATTGCACTTTTTCAATTTTTACAATTCTAAAGTCCTATAGGAATAAATGTATTGTTAATAATCAATTGAATTTTTGAAAGTTTTTTAATTATATCCTTTGCCACAAAGCTATATGAAGTGATTTATATAGTTTTAGTCTAAAAATATACAACATAAAAAAACCCAAATGCAATGGAGTCTAATAAGAAGTTTCCCCACTCCCTTCAAGATAAATATGCTCGAGCTTACATTGAAGTTTGGGATTGCTATTTGTAATATTCTACCACTAAAGTGTATCTTATACAATTGAGTCCATTACTTATATTTTTGTTCAATTAACATTTTCAAATATTATGTTTTTCTCTGCATTCAAACGCAATAGCATTAGCATTAAATATCAAAATTAAAACATTGTACTTTTTCAATTTTTCAAATTCTAAAGTCCTATAGGGATAAATACATTGTTAATAATCAGTTGAATTTAAATTTTGAAAGTTTCTTAATTATCTTCTTTGCCACAAAGCTATTTGAAATGATTTTTATAGTTTTAGTCTAAAAATATACAACATAGAAAAAAGCAAATGCAATGGAGTCTAACAACAAGTTTCCCCACTCCCTTCAAAAGCAATATGCTCGAGCTTACATTGAAGTTTGGGATTGCTATTTGTAATATTCTACCACTAAAGTGGTTTTTATACAATTGAGTCCATTACTTATTTTTTTGTTCAATTAAAATTTCCAAATATTATATTTTTCTCACCATTTAAATGCAATAGCATTAGCACTAACTTTAATAATTAAAACATTGCACTTTTCCAATTTATAGAATTCTAAAATCCTATAGAGATAAATGCATTGTTAATAATCAGTTGAATTTAAATTTTGAAAGTTTTTAAATTATCTCCTTTGCCACAAAGTTATTTCAAATCATTTATATAGTTTCGGTCTAAAAATATACAACTTAAGTAAAAGCAAATGCAGTGGAATCTAATAAGAAGTTTCCCCATTACCCTAAAGAGCTATATGCTCAAGCTAAAATTGAAGTTTGGGATTGTTATTTATAATATTCTACCACTAAAGTGTATTTTATACTATTGACACCATTACTTGTATTTTTGTTCAATTAACATTTCCAAATATTATATTTTGCTCACAATTCAAATGCAATAGTAGTAGAAGTAAATTTAATAATTAAAACATTGCACTTTTTCAATTTATAGAATTCTAAAGTCCTATAAGGATAAATGCATTGTTAATAATCAGTTGAATTTAAATTTTGAAATTTTTAAAATTATCTCCTTTGCCATAAAGTTATTTGAAATGATTTATATAATTTTGGTCTAAAAATATACAACTTAAGAAAAAGCAAATCTTATGGACTCTAATAAGAAGTTTCCCCACTCCTGTGAAGAGCAATATGATCTAGCTAAAATTAAAGTTTGGGATTGCTATTTATAATATTCTACCACTAAAGTGTGTTTTATACATTTGACTCCCTTACTTGTATTTTTCTTCAATTAACATTTTCAAATATTATATTTTTCTCACCATTCAAATGCAATAGCATTAGCACTAAATTTAAAAATCAAAACATTACACTTTTTCAATTTTAGAATTCTAAAGTCATATAGGGATAAATACATTGTTAATAATTAGTTGAATTTAAATTTAGAATTTTTTTTAATTATCTCCATTGGCAGAAAGCTATTTGAAATGATTTATATAGTTTTAGTTTAAAAATATAAAACTTAAAAAAAAAAGCAAATGCAATAGATTATAATAAGAAGTTTCCCCACTCCTCTGAAAAGCAATATGCTCTAGTTAAAATTGAAGTTTGGGATTTCTATTTATAATATTCTACCATTAAAGAGTATTTTATACATTTGAGTCCATTACTTGTACTATTGTTCAATTAACATTTTCAAATATTATGTTTTTCTAACCATTTCAATGCAATAGCATTAGCACTAAATTGAAAAATCAAAACATTGCACTTTTTCAATTTTTAGAATTCTAAAGTCCTATAGGCATAAATGCATTGTTAATAATCAGTTGAACTTAAATTTTAAATTTTTTTAATTATCTCCTTTTCCATAAGGCTATTTGAAATGATTTATATAGTTTTAGTGTAAAAATGCACAACTTAAAAAAATGCAAATGCAATGGATTCTAATAAGAAGTTTCCCCATCGCCTCAAGAGCAATATGCTCGAGCTTACCTTGAAGTTTGGGATTGCTATTGGTAATATTCAATCTCTAAAGTGTATTTTATACAATTGAGTCCATTACTCGTATTTTTGTTCAATTAATATTTTCAAATATTATGTTTTTCTTACCATTCAAATGCAATAACATTAGCACTAAATTTAAAAATCAAAACATTGCACATTTTCAAATTTTAGAATTCTAAAGTCCTATAGGGATAAATGCATTCTTAATAATCAATTGAATTTTTGAAAGTTTTTTAATTATCTCTTTTGCCATAAAGCTATATGAAATGATTTATATAGTTTTAGTCTAAAAATAGACAACATAAAAAAACCCAAATGCAATGGAGTCTAATAAGAAGTTTCCCCACTTCCCTCAAGAGCAATATGCTCGAGCTTACATTGAAGTTTGGGATTGCTATTTGTAATATAATACCACTAAAGTGTATTTTATACAATTGAGTCCATTACTTATATTTTTGTTCAATTAACATTTTCAAATATTATACTTTTCTCTCCATTCAAATGCAATAGCATTAGCACTAAATTTAAAACTTAAAACATTGCACTTTTTCAATTTATAGAATTCTAAAGTCCTATAGGGATAAATGCATTGTTAATAATCAACTGAATTTAAATTTTTAAATTTCTGAAATTATCTCCTTTGCCACAAAGCTATTTGAAATGATTTATGTAGATTTAGCCTAAAAACATACAACTTAAGAAAAAGCAAATGCGATGGACTTTAATAAGAAGTTTCTCCACTCCCTTAAAGAGCAATATGCTTTAGAAAAAATTGAAGTTTGGGATTGCTATTTATAATATTCTACCACTAAAGGGTATTTTATACATTTGAGTCTATTACTTGTATTTTTGTTCAATTAACTTTTTCAAATATTATGTTTTTCTAACCATTCCAATGCAATAGCATTAGAACTAAATTTATAAATTGAAACATTGCACTTTTTCAATTTATAGAATTCTAAAGTCATATAGGCATAAATGCATTGTTAATAATCAGTTGAATTTAAATTTTGAAAATTTTTATATTATCTCCTATGCCACAAAGTTATTTGAAATGATTTATATAGTTTTGGTCTAAAAATATACAACTTAAGAAAAGGCAAATGTAGTGGACTCTAATACGAAGTTTCCCCACTCCCCTAAAGAGTAATATGCTCTAGCTAAAATTGAAGTTTGGGATTGCTATTTATAATATTCTACCACTAAAGTGTCTTTTATACATTTGACTCCATTACTTGTATTTTTCTTCAATTAACATTTTCAAATATTATATTTTTCCAACCATTCCAATGCAATAGCATTTGAACCAAATTTAAAAATTGAAACATTGCACTTTTTCAATTTATAGAATTCTAAAGTCCTATAGGCATAAATGCATTGTCAATAATCAATTGAATTTAAATTTTGAAATTTTTTATATTATCTCCTATGCCACAAAGTTATTTGAAATGATTTATATAGTTTTGGTCTAAAAATATACAACTTAGGAAAAGGCAAATGTAGTGGACTCTAATAAGAAGTTTCCCCACTCCCCTGAAGAGCAATATGCTCTAGCTAAAATTGAAGTTTGGGATTGCTATTTATAATATTCTACCACTAAAGTGTCTTTTATACAGTTGACTCCATTACTTGTATTTTTCTTCAATTAACATTTTCAAATATTATATTTTTCCAACCATTCCAATGCAATAGCATTTGAATTAAATTTAAAAATTGAAACATTGCACTTTTTCAATTTATAGAATTCTAAAGTCCTATAGGCATAAATGCATTGTCAATAATCAGTTGAATTTAAATTTTGAAATTTTTTATATTATCTCCTTTGCCACAAAGTTATTTGAAATGATTTATATAGTTTTGGTCTAAAAATATACAACTTAAGAAAAAGCAAATGCAGTGGACTCTAATAAGAAGTTCCCCCACTCCCCTGAAGAACAATATGCTCTAGCTAAAATTGAAGTTTGGGATTACTATTTATAATATTCTACCACTAAAGTGTCTTTTATACATTTGACTCCATTACTTGTATTTTTCTTCAATTAACATTGTCAAATATTATGTTTTTCTCACCATTCAAATGTAATAGCATTAGCACTAAATTTAAGAATGAAAACATTGCAATTTTTCAGTTTATATAATTCTAAAGTCTTATAGGGATAAATGCATTGTTAATAATTAGTTGAATTTAAATTTTGAAAGTTTTTAAATTATCTCCTTTGCCTCAAAGCTATTTGAAATGATTTATATAGTTTTAGTCTAAAAATATACAACATAAAGAAAAGCAAATGCAATGGACTCTAATAAGAAGTTTCCCTACTCTGCTCAAGAGCAATATGCTCAAGTATACATTGATGTTTGGGATTGCTATTTGTAATATTCTACCACTAAAATGTATTTTATACAATTGAGTCAATTACTTCTATTTTTGTTTAGTTAACATTTTCAAATATTATATTTTGCTCACCATTCAAATGCAATTGCAGTAGAGCTAAATTTAATAATTAAAGCATTGCACTTTTTCAATTTATATAATTCTAAAGTACTATAGGGATAAATGCATTCTTAACAATCAGCTGAATTTAAATTTTGAAATTATCTCCTTTGCTACAAAGCTATTTGAAATGATTTATATAATTTTAGTGTAAAAATGTACAGCTTAAAAAAAAGCAAATGCAATGGGCTATAATAAGAAGCTTCCCTAGTCCCCTCAAGAGCAATATCCTCGTGCTAACATTGAAGTTCGGGATTGTTAATTGTAATATAATACCACTAAAGTGTATTTTATACAATTGAGTCCATTATTTGTATTTTTGTTCAATTAACATTTTCAAATATCATACTTTTCTCTCCATTCAAATGCAATAGCATTGGCACTAAATTTAAAACTTGAAACATTACTCTTTTTCAATTTATAGAATTCTAAAGTCCCATAGGGGTAAATGCATTGTTAATAATCAGTTCAATTTAAATTTTGAAATTTTTTAAATTATCTCCTTTCCCATAAAGTTATTTGAAATGATTTATATAGTTTTGATCTAAAAATATACAACTTAAGAAAAAGTAAATGCAATGGACATTAATAAGAAGTTTCCCTACTCCCTTTAAGAGCAATATGCTCTACCTAAAATTGAAGTTGAGGAGTGTCATTTATAATATTCTACCTCTAAAGTGTATTTTATACAATTGAGCCCATTACTTGTATTTTTGCTCAATTAACATTTTCAAATAATATGTTTTTCTCACCATTCAAATGCAATAGCATTAGCACTAAATTTAGCAATCAAAACATTGCATTTTTTCAATTTTTAGAATTCTAAAGCCCTACAAGGATAAATGTATTGTTAATAATCAATTAAACTTAAATTTTGAAATTTTTTTTATTACCTCCTTTGCCACAAAGCTATTTGAAATGATTTAAATAGTTTTAGTCTAAAAATATACAACTTAAAAAAAAGTAAATGCGATGGATTCTAATAAGATGTTTTCCCACTCCCCTTAAGAGCAATACGCTCTAGCTAAAATTGAAGTTTGGAATTGCTATTTATAATATTCAACCACTAAAGTGTATTTTATACATTTGAGTCCATTACTTAAATTTTTGTTCAATTAACATTTTCAAATATTATGTTTTTCTCACCATTCAAATGCAATAGTATTAGCACTAAATTTAAAAATCAAAACATTGCACTATTTTAATTTTTGGAATTCTATAGCCCTATAGGGATAAATGTATTGTTAATAATGAGTTGAACTTAAATTTTGAAATTTCTTTTATTACCTCCTATGGCATTAAGCTATTTTAAATGATTTAAACAGTTTTAGTCTAAAAATATACAACTTAAAAAACAGCAAATGTGATGGACTTTAATACGATGTTTCCCCACTCCCCTGAAGAGCAATATGCTTTAGCTAAAATTGAAGTTTGGGATTGCTATTTATAATATTCTAGCACTAAAGTGTATTTTATACAATTGAGTCCATTACTTGTATTTTTGTACAATTAACATTTTCAAATATTATGTTTTTCTCACCATTCAAATGCAATAGCATTAGCACTAAATGTAAAAATTAAAACAGTGCACTATTTCAATTTTTAGAATTCCAAAGTCTTATAGGGATAAATGCATTGTTAATAATCAGTTGAATTTAAATTTTCAAAATTTTAAATTATCTCCTTTGCCACAAAGTTATTTGAAATGATTTAAATAGTTTTAGTCTAAAATATACAACTTAAAAAAAGGCAAATGCAATGGATTCAATAAGACGTTTCCCCACTCCCCTTAAGAGCAATATGCTCTAGCTAAAATTGAAGTTTGGAATTGCTATTTATAATATTCAACTACTAAAGTGTATTTTATACATTTGAGTCCATTACTTGAATTTTTGTTCAATTAACATTTTCAAATATTATGTTTTTCTCACCATTGAAATGCAATAGCATTAGCACTAAATTTAAAAATCAAAACATTGCACTATTTCAATTTTTGGAATTCTAAAGCCCTATAGGGATAAATGCATTGTTAATAATGAGTTGAACTTAAATTTTGAAATTTTTTTACTAACTCCTCTGCCACTAAGCTATTTAAAATGATTTAAATAGTTTTAGTCTAAAAATATACAATTTAAAAAACAGCAAATGTGATGGACTCTAATAAGACGTTTCCCCACTCCCCTGAAGAGCAATATGCTCTAGCTAAAAATGAAGTTTGGGATTGCTATTTATAATATTATAGCCCTAAAGTGTATTTTATACATTGAAGTCCATTACTTGTATTTTCATAACATTTCAATATTAAGTTTCTCCATTCAAATGCAATAGCATTAGCACTAAATTTAAAAATCAAAACATTGCAACTATTTTAATTTTTAGAATTCTAAAGCCCTACAGGATAAATGCATTGTTAATAATCAGTTGAACTTAAATTTTGAAATTTTTTTATTAGCTCCTTTACCACAAAGCTATTAGAAATGATTTAAATAGTTTGAGTCTACAAATATACAACTTAAAAAAAAAAGCAAATGCAATGGATTCTAATAAGACGTTTCCCCACTCCCCTTAAGAGCAATATGTTCTAGCTAAAATTGAAGTTTGGAATTGCTATTTATAATATTCAACCACTAAAGTGTATTTTATACATTTGAGTCCATTACTTGAATTTTTGTTCAATTAACATTTTCAAATATTATGTTTTTCTTACCATTGAAATGCAATAGCATTAGTGCTAAATTTAAAAATCAAAACATTGCACTATTTCAATTTTTGGTATTCTAAAGCCCTATAGGGATAAATGCATTGTTAATAATGAGTTGAACTTAAATTTTGAAATTTTTTTTATTACCTCGTCTGCCACTAAGCTATTTAAAATGATTTAAATAGTTTTAGTCTAAAAATATACAACTTAAAAAACTGCAAATGCGATGGACTCTAATAAGACGTTTCTCCACTCCCCTGAAGAGCAATATGCTCTAGCTAAAATTGAAGTTTGGGATTGCAATTTATAATATTCTAGCACTAAAGTGTATTTTATACATTGAAGTCCATTACTTGTATTTTTGTTCAATTAACATTTTCAAATATTAAATTTTTCTCTCCATTAAAATGCAATAGCATTACCACTAAATTTAAAAATTAAAACATTGCACCTTTTCAATTTTTAGAATTCTAAAGTCTTATAGGGATAAATGCATTGCTAATAATCAGTTGAATTTAAATTTTCAAAATTTTAAAATATCTCCTTTGCCACAAAATTATTTGAAATGATTTAAATAGTTTTAGTCTAAAAATATACAACTAAAAAGAAAAAAGCAAATGCGATGGATTCTAATAAGACGTTTCCCCACTCCCCTTAAGAGCAATACGCTCTAGCTAAAATTGAAGTTTAGAATTGCTGTTTATAATATTCAACTACTAAAATGTATTTTATACATTTGAGTTCCTTATTTGAATTTTTGTTCAATTAACATTTTCAAATATTATGTTTTTCTCACCATTCAAAATTCAATGGCATTAACAATAAATTTAATAATCAAAAGATTACACTTTTTCAATTTTTAGAATTCCAAAGTCCTATAGGGATAAATGCATTGTTAATAATTAGTTGAATTTAAATTTTGAAATTTTTTTAATTATCACTTTCGCCACAAAGCTATTTGAAATGATTTATATAGTTTTAGTGTAGAAATATACAACTTAAAAAAAGCAAATGCAATGGACTCTAATAAGAAGTTTCCCCATTCCCCTTAAGAGCGATATGCTTTAGCTAAAATTGAAGTTTGGGATTACTATTTATAATTTTCTACCACTAAAATGTATTTTATACAATTGAGTCCATTACTTGTATTTTTGTTCAATTAACTTATTCAAATATTATGTTTTTCTCACAATTCCAAATGTAATGACATTAACAATAAATTTAAAAATCAAAATATTGCACTTTTTCAATTTTTGAAATTCTAAGTTCCTATAGGGATAAATGCACTGTTAATTATTAGTTGAATCTAAAATTTGAAATTTTTTTAATTATCTCCTTTGCCACAATGCTATTTGAAATGATTTATATAGTTTTAGTCTAAAAATATACAACTTAAGAAAAAGCAAATGCAATGGACTCTAATAAAAAGTTTCCCCACTCCCCTTAACTGCAATATGCCCGACCTAACATTGAAATTTGAGATTGTTATTTATAGTATTCTTCCACTAAGGTGTATTTTATACAATTGACTCCATTAAATTTCTATAATGCTATAGGGGTAAATGCTGTTAATTATCTATTGAATTATAGTTTTGTATTTTTTTTAATTGTCTCTTTTACCACAACGCAATTTGAAATGATTTATATAGTTTTAGTCTACAAACATATTACTTAAAAAAAAACAATTGCAATTGTCTATAAGAAGAAGTTTGCTTACTCCCCTCAAATGCAATATACTTGACCCAACATTGAAACTTAGGAGTGTTATTTATAATATTCATTTACTAAAGTGTATTTTATACAATTGAGTCCATTACTTGTATTTTTGTTCAATTAACATTTTCAAATATGATGTTTTTATCACCATTTAAATGCAATGACATTTCCAATAAATTTAAAAATTAAAAATTGCACTTTTTCAAGTTTTAGAATTTTAAAGTCCTATAGGCATAAATGCATTATTAATTATTAGCTGAATTTTACTTTGGTAAATGTTTAATTGTCTTCTTTATAACAATGCCATTTGAAATGATTTATAAAATTTTAGTCTAAAAAAATATTACTTAAGAAAAAGTAATCGCACTTTTCTCACTAGTAAAAAATTCAATGGCATTAACAATAAATTTAAAAATCAAAACATTGCACTTTTTCAATTTATAGAATTTTAAAGTCCTATAAGGATAAAAGCATTGTTAATAATTGGTTAAATTTAAATTTTGAAGTTTTTTTAATTATCTCCTTTGCCACAAAGCTATTTGAAATGGTTTATATAGTTTTAGTCTAAAAATATACAACTTAAGAAAAAGCAAATGCAATTGACTCTAATAAGAAGTTTCCCCACTCCCCTTAAGAGCGATATGCTCTAGCTGAAATTGAAGTTTGGGATTACTATTTATAATTTTCTACCACTAAAATGTATTTTATACAATTGAGTCCATTACTTGTATTTTTGTTCAATTAACATTTTCAAATATTATATTTTTCTCATCATTCAAATGCAATGGCATTTGCAATAAATTGATAAATCAAAATAATGCACTTTTTCAATTTTTAGAATTCTCAAGTCCTATGGGGATAAATGCATTATTAATTATCAATTGAATTTTAGTTTTGTAATTTTTTTAATTATCTCCTTTGCAACAATGCTATTCGAAATGATTTATATAATTTTAGTCTAAAAAAATATTACTTTAAAAAAAGCCAATGTATTGGACTTTAATAAGAAGTTTCCCCACAACCCTCTAGAGTAATATGCTTAACCCAACATTGAAATTTGGGATTGCTATTTATAATATTCATACACTAAAGTGTATTTTATACAACTAAAACCATTCCTTGTATTTTTGTTCAATTAACTTATTCAAATATTATATTTTTCTCTCTATTCAAAATTGAATGACATTAAGTATAAATTTAAAAATCAAAACATTGCACTTTTTGAATTTTAAGAATTTGAAAGTCCTATAGGGATAAATGCATTGTTAATAATCAGTTAAATTTAAAATTTGAAATTTTTTTAATTATCTCCTTTGCCACAAAGTTATTTGAAATGATTTATATAGTTTTAGTCAAATGATATACAACATAAGAAAAAGCAAAGGAAATGGACTCTAATAAGAAGTTTCCCCACTCCCCTTAACAGTAATATGCTCAAGCTAACATTGAAGTTTCAAATTGCTATTTATAATATTCTACCATTAAAGTGTATTTTATACAATTAAGTTCATTACTTGTATTTTTGTTCAATGAAAATTTTCAAATATTATGTTTTTCTCACCATTCAAATGCAATAACATTAGCACTAAATTTAAAAATTAAAAAATTACACTTTTTAAATTTTTAGAATTCTAAAGTCCTATAGGGATAAATGCATTGTTAATAATCAGTTGAATTTAAATTTTTAAATTTTTTAAATTATCTCCTTTGCCACAAAGTTATTTGAAATGATTTATAAAGTTTTAGTTTAAAAATATACAACTTAAGAAAAAGGAAATGCAATGGACTCTAATAAGAAGTTTCCCCACTCTCCTTAAGAGCAATATGCTCAAGCTAACATTGAAGTTTAGGATTGCTATTTATAATATTCTTCCACTAAAGTGTATTTTATACAATTAAGTCCCTTGTATTTTTGTTCAATTAACTTATTTAAATATTATGTTTTTCTCACCATTCAAAGCAATGACATTTGCAATAAATTTAAAAGTCAAAACATTGCACTTTTTCAATTTTTAGAATTCTAAAGTCCTATAGAGATAAATGCATTATTAATTATCAGTTGAATTTTACTTTTCTAATTTTTTTAATTGTCTCATTTGTGACAATGCTATTTGAAATGATTTATATAATTTTAGTCTAAAAAAATATTATGTTAGAAAAAGCCAATGTATTGGACTCTAATAAGAAGTTTCCACACTATCCTCAAGAGTAATATGCTTGACCCAACATTGAAGGTCAGCATTGCTATTCATAATATTTATACACTAAAGTGTATTTTATACAATTGAGATCATTACTTGAATTTTTGTTCAATTAACTTATTCAAATATTATGTTTTTATCACCATTCAAATTCAATGACATTTTTAATAAATTTAAAAATCAAAACATTGCACTTTTTCAATTTTTAGAATTCTAATGTCCTATAGGCATAAATGCATTAGTTGAATTTTACTTTTGTAATTTTTTAATTCTCTTCTTTAGGACAATGCTATGTGAAATGATTTATATAATTTTAGTCTAAAAAAATATTAATTAAGAAAAAGCAATTGCAATGGACTCTTATAAGAAATTTCCCTAATCCGCTCAAAAGCAATATCTTTGACCCAACATTGAGATTTGAGAGTGCTATTTATAATATTCATCCACTAATGTATATTTTATACAATTGAGTCCATTACTTGTATTTTTTTTTAATTAACCTATTCAAATATTATGTTTTTCTCACCATTCAAAATTCAATGGCATTAACAATAAATTTAAAAATCAAAATATTGCACTATTCAGTTAGAATTCTAAAGTCTTATAAGGATAAATACATTGTTAATAATTAGTTGAATTTTACTTTTGTAATTTTTTAATTATCTTCTTTGCAAGAATTCTATTTGAAATGATTTATATAATTTTAGTCTTAGAAAAATATTACATAAGAAAAAGCAATTGCAATGGACTCTAATAAGAAGATTCCCTACTCTTGTCAAGAACAATAAATTTTGAAATTTTTTAAATTATCTCCTTTGCCACAAAGCTATTTGAAATGATTTATATAGTTTTAGTCTAAAAATATACAACTTAAGAAAAAGTAAAGGCAATGGACCCTAATAAGAAGTTTCCCCACTCCCCCTAAAAGCAATATGATCAAGCTAACATTGAAGTTTCAAATTGCTATTTATAATATTCTACCACTAAAGTGTATTTTATACGATTGAGTCCATTATTTGTATTTTTGTTCAGTGAAAATTTTTAAATATTATGTTTTTCACACCATTCAAATGCAATAGCATTAGTACTAAATTTAAAAATTAAAAAATTGTACTTTTTAAATTTTTAGAATTCTAAAGTCCTATAGGGATAAATGCATTGTTAATAATTAGTTGAATTTAAATTTTAAATTTTTAAATTATCTCCTCTGCCACAAAGCTATTTGAAATGATTTATATAGTTTTAGTCTAAAAGTATACAACTTAAGAATAAGCATATGCAATAGACTGTAATAAGAAGTTTACCCACTCCCCTCAAGAGCAATATGCCCGAACTAACATTGAAGTTTGGGATTGCTATTTATAATATTCATCCACTAAAGTGTATTTTATATAATTGAGTCCATTACATGTATTTTTGTTCAATTAACATTTTCAAATATTATATTTTTCTCACCATTCAAATGCAATCACATTTGCAATAAGTTTAAAAATCAAAACAATGCACTTTTTCAATTTTTAGAATTCAAAAGTCCTACGGGGATAAATGCATTGTTAATTATTAGTTGAATTTTACTTTTGTAATTTTTTTAATTGTCTCCTTTGTGACAATACTATTTGAAATGATTTATATAATTTTAGTCTAAAAAAATATTCCTTTAGAAAAAGCCAATGTATTGGACTCTAATAAGAAGTTTCCCCACCATCCTCAAGAGTTATATGCTTGACCCAACATTGAAGTTAGGGATTACTATTTATAATATTCATATACTAAAGTATATTTTATACAATTGGAACCATTACTTGAAGTTTTGTTCAATTAACATATTCAAATATTATGTTTTTATCTCCATTCAAATGCAATGACATTTGTAATAAATTTAAAAATGAAAACATTGCACTTTTTCAATTTTTAGAATTCTAAAGTTTTATAGGGATAAATGCATTATTACTTATCAGTTGAATTTTACTTTTGTAATTTTTTAATTGTCTTCTTTGAGACAATTCTATTTGAAATGATTTATATAATTTTAGTCTAAAAAATATTACATAAGGAAAAGTAATTGCAATGGACTCTAATAAGAAGATTCCCTACTCCCCTCAAAAGCAATATACTTGACCTAACATTGAAGTTTGGGAGTGCTATTTATAATATTCATCCATTAAAGTGTATTTTATACAATTGAGACCAGTACTTGAAGTTTTGTTCAATTAACATATTCAAATATTATGTTTTTATCACCAATCAAATATAATGACATTTGCAATAAATTTAGAAATCAAAATGTTGCACTTTTTCAATTTTTAGAATCCTAAAGTCCTATAAGGATAATGCATTATTAATTATCCGTTGAATTTTACTTTTGTAATTTTTTAATTTTCTTCTTTGCGACAATTCTATTTGAAATGATTTATATAATTTTAGTCTAAAAAATATTACATAAGGAAAAGTAATTG
The DNA here is from genome assembly GCA_020883675.1 of Bruguiera gymnorhiza. NCBI lineage: Eukaryota > Viridiplantae > Streptophyta > Magnoliopsida > Malpighiales > Rhizophoraceae > Bruguiera > Bruguiera gymnorhiza. The sequence continues at coordinate 116,036 of JAIRCJ010000148.1, forward strand.
CAATGGATTCTAATAAGAAGATTCCTTATGCCCCTCAAAAGCAATATACTTGACCTAACATTGAAACTTGGGAGTACTATTTATAATATTCATCCACTAAAGTGTATTTTATACAATTGAGACCATTACTTGAAGTTTTGTTCAATTAACATATTCAAATATTATGTTTTTATCACCAATCAAATACAATGACATTTGTAATAAATTTAAAAATCAAAATATTGCACTTTTTCAATTTTTAGAATTCTAAAGTCCTATAAGGATAAATGCATTATTAATTATCAGTTGAATTTTACTTTTGTAATTTTTTAATTGTCTTCTTTGCGACAATTCTATTTGAAATAATTTATATAATTTTAGTCTAAAAAAATTTTACTTAAGAAAAAGCAATTGCAATGAACTTTAATAAGAAGATTCCCTACTCATCTCAAGAGCAATATACTTGACCCAACATTGAAGTTTAGGAGTGCTATTTGTATTATTCATCCACTAAAGTGTATTTTATACAATTAAGTCCAATACTTGTATTTTTGTTCAATTAACTTATTGAAATATTATATTTTTCTCACCATTCAAAATTGAATAACATTAACAATAAATTTAAAAATCAAAACATTGCACCTTTTCAATTTTTAGAATTCAAAAGTCCTATAGGGATAAATGCATTGTTAATAATCAGTTGAATTTAAATTTTGAAATTTTTTTAATTATCTCCTTTGCCACAAAGCTATTTGAAATGATTTATATAGTTTTAGTCTAAAAATATACAACTTAAGAAAAACAAATGCAATGGACTCTAATAAGAAGTTCCCCCACTCTCATCAAGAGTAATATGTTTTAGCTAAAATTGAAGTTTGGGATTGTTATTTATAATATTCTACCACTAAAGTGTATTTTATATAATTGAGTCTATTATTTGTATTTTTCTTCAATTAACATTTTCAAATATAATATTTTTCTCACCATTCAAATGCAATAGTATTAGCACTAAATTTAAAAATAAAAACATTGCACTTTTTAAATTTTTAGAATTCTAAAGTCCTATAGGGATAAATGTATTGTTAATAATCAGTTGAATTTAAATTTTGAAATTTTTTTAATTATCTCCTTTGCCACAAAGCTATTTGAAATGATTTATATAATTTTAGTCTAAAAATATACAACTTAAGAGAAAGCAAATGCAATGGACTTTAATAAAATGTTTCCTCACTCCCCTCAAGAGCAATATGTTCGAGCTAACATTGAAGTTTAGGATTGCTATTTATAATATTCTACCACTAAAGTGTATTTTATACAATTTAGTCCATTACTTGTATTTTTGTTCAATTAATATTTTCAAATATTATGTTTTTCTTACCATTCAAATGCAATGACATTTGCAATAAATTTAAAAATCAAAACATTGCACTTTTTCAATTTTTAGAATTCTAAAGTCCTATAGACATAAATGCATTATTAATTATTAGTTGAATTTCACTTTTGTAATTTTTTAATTGTCTTCTTTGTGACAATGCTATTTGAAATGATTTATATAATTTTATTCTAAAAAAATATTACTTAAGAAAAAGTAATTGCAATGGACTTCTATAAGAAGTTTCCCTACTCCCTCAAGAGCAATATCCTTGACCCAACATTGAAGCTTGGGCGTCCATTACTTGTATTTGTGTTCAATTAACTTATTCAAATATTATGTTTTTCTCACCATTCAAATGCAATGACATTTGCAATAAATTTTAAAATCAAAACATTTCACTTTTCAATTGAGTCCATTACTTGTATTTTTCTTGAATTATACTTTTGTAATCTTTTTAATTGTGGCCTTTGCGGCAATGCTATTTGAAATGATTTATATAATTTTTGTCTAAAAAAATATTACTTTAGAAAAAGCTAATGTATTGGACTCCTCTCAAGAGTAAAATGCTTGACCCAACATTGAAGTTTAAGATTGTTATTTATAATATTCTACCACTAAAGTGTATTTTATACAATTGAGTCTATTACATGTATTTTTGTTCAATTAACATTTTCAAATAATATATTTTTCTCACCATTCAAATGAAATGACATTAGCACTAAATTTAAAAATTAAAACATTGTTAATAATTAGTTGAATTTAAATTTTATAATTTTTTTAATTGCCCCTGTTATGACAATGCTATTTGAAATGATTTATATAATTTTAGTTTAAAAATATATTATTTAAGAAAAAGCTAATCTATTGGACTCTAATAAGAAGTTTCCTCACTCCCTTCAAGGCCAATATGCTTGACCCAACATTGAAGTTTGAGAGTGCTATTTATAATATTCATCCACTAAAGTATATTTTATACAACTGAGTCCATTACTTGTATTTTTGTTCAATTAACTTATTCAAATATTATGTTTTTCTTACCGTTCAAATGCAATGACATTTGCAATAAATTTTAAAATCAAAACATTTCACTTTTTCAATTGAGTCCATTACTTATATTTTTGTTGAATTTTACTTTTGTAATCTTTTTAATTGTGACCTTTGTGACAATGCTATTTGAAATGATTTATATAATTTTAGTCTAAAAATATATTACTTAAGAAAAAGCAAATGCATTGTACTCTAATAAAAAGTTTCCCCACTCTCCTCAAGAGCTATATACTTGACCCAACATTGAAACTTGAGAGTGTTATTTATAATATTTATCCACTAAAGTGTACTTGATACAATTGAGACCATTACTTGAATTTCTGTTCAATTAACATGTTCAAATATTATATTTTTCTCACCATTCAAAATGCATAGGCATTAACAATAAATTTAAAAATCAAAACATTGCATTTTTTTTCAAATTTTAGAATTTTAAAGACTTACAGGGATAAATACATTTTTAATAATTAGTTGACTTTAATTTTTGTATTATTTTTAATTGTCACTTTTGCCATAATTCATTTTGAAATGATTTATATAATTTTAGTCTACAAACATATCACTTGAGAAAAAGTAATTGCAATGGACTCTAATAAGAAGTTTCCCCACTCCCCTCGAGAGCAATATGGTTGACCCAAGATTGAAACTTGGGATTGCTATTTTTAATATTCATCCTCTAAAATGTATTTTATATAATTGAGTTCATTACTTGTATTTTTGTTCAATTAACTTATTCAAATATTATCTTTTTCTCACTATTCAAAATGCAATGGCATTAAGAATAAATTTAAAAATCAAAACGTTGCACTTTTTCAATTTTTAGAATTCTAAAGTCCTACAGGGATAAATGCATTGTTAATAATCTATTGAATTTAAATTTTGAAATTTTTTTAATTATCTCCTTTGCCACAATGTTATTTGAAATGATTTATATAGATTTAGTCTAAAAATATACAACTTAAGAAAAACCAAATGCAATGGACTCTAACAAGAAGTTTCCCCACTCCCTTTAAGAGCAATATGCTCAAGTTAACATTGAAACTTGAGATTGACTATTTATAATATTCTGCTGCTAAAGTGTATTTTATACAATTGAGTCCATTACTTGTATTTTTGTTCAATTAACATTTTCAAATATTATGTTTTTCTCACCATTCAAATGCAATGGCATTAGCACTAAATTTAAAAATTAAAACATTGCACTTTTTCAATATTTAGAATTCTAAAGTCTTGTAAGGATAAATGCATTGTTAATTATCAGTTGAATTTTACTTTTGTATTTTTTTTAATTGTCTCCTTTGCCACAATGCAAGTTAAAATGATTTATATAATTTTAGTCTACAAACATATTACTTAAGAAAATGCAAATGCAATGGACTCTAATAAGAAGTTACCCCACTCCCTTCAAGTGCAATATGCTTGACCCAACATTGAACTTGGGATTGCCATTTTTAATATTCATCCACTAAAGTGTATTTTATAAAATTGAGTCCATTACTTGTATTTTTATTAAATTAACATATTCAAATATTATGTTTTTCTCACCATTCAAATGCAATGCCATTAGGAATAAATTTAAACATCAAAACATTGTAGTTTTTTAATTTTTAGAATGCTAGAGTCCTATGGGGATAAATGCATTGTTAATAATCAGTTAAATTTAAATTTTGTAATTTTTTAATTGCCCCTTTTGCGACAATGGTATTTGAAATAATTTATATAATTTTAGTCTAAAAATATATTACTTAAGAAAAAGCTAACCTATTGGACTCTAATAAGAAGTTTCCCCACTCCCTTCAAGAGCAATATGCTTGACCCAACATTGAAACTTGGGATTGCTATTTATAATATTCATACAGTAAAGTGTACTTTATACAATGGAGTCCATTACTTATATTTTTGTTTAATTAACATATTCAAATATTATGTTTTTCTCACCATTCAAATGCAATGTCATTAGCAATAAATTTAAAAATTAAAACAATGCCCTTTTTCAATTTTTAGAATTTTAAAGTCCTATAAGGATAAATGCATTGTTAATTATGAGTTGTATTTTACTTTTGTAATTCTTTTAATTATCTCCTTTGCAACAATGCTTTTGGAAATGATTTATATAATTTTAGTCTAAAAATATATTACTTAAGAAAAAGCTAAAGTATTGTACTCTAGTAAGAAGTTTCCCCACTCCCTCAAGAGCTATATGCTTGACCCAACATTAAAACTCGAGAAGTGTTATTTATAATATTTATCCACTAAAGTGTATTTGATACAATTGAGGCCATTACTAGAATTTCTATTTAATTAACATGTTCAAATATTATGTTTTTCTCACCATTCAAAATGCAAAGGCATTAACAATAAATTTAAAAATCAAAACATTGCATTTTTTCAAATTTTAGAATTTTAAAGACTTACAGGGATAAATACATTTTTAATAATCAGTTAACTTTAATTTTTGTATTTTTTTTAATTGTCTCTTTTGCCATAATGCATTTCAAAATGATTTATAAAATTTTAGTCTACAAGCATATCACTTGAGAAAAAGCAATTGCAATGGACTTTAATAAGAAGTTTCCCCACTCCCCTTAAGAGCAATATGGTTGACTCAAGATTGAAACTTGGGATTGCTATTTTTAATATTCATCCTCTAAAGTGTATTTTATACAATTGAATTCATTACTTGTATTTTTGTTCAATTAACTTATTCAAATATTATCTTTTTCTCACTATTCAAAATGCAATGACATTAAGAATAAATTTGAAAATCAAAACATTGCACTTTTTCAATTTTTAGAATTCTAAAGTCCTACAGGTATAAATACATTGTTAATAATCAGTTGAATTTAAATTTTGAAATTTTTTTTAATTATCTCCTTTGCCACAATGCTATTTGAAATGATTCATATAGCTTTAGTCTAAAAATATACAACTTAAGAAAAACCAAATGCAATGAACTCTAATAAGAAGCTTCCCTACTCCCTCAAGAGCAATATGCTTGAGCTAACATTGAAGCTTGGGATTGTTATTTATAATATTCTTCCACTAAAGTGTATTTTATACAATTGAGTCCATTACTTGTATTTTTGTTCAATTAACATTTTCAAATATTATGTTTTTCTCACCATTCAAAATGAATAAATTTAAAAATCAAAACATTACACTTTTTAAATTTTTAGAATTCTAAAGTCCTATAGGGATAATTACATTGTTAATAATTAGTTGAAGTTTAATTTTTTAATTTTTTTAATTGCATCCTTTGCAACAATGCTATTTGAAATGATTTATATAGTTTTAGTCTAAAAATATACAACTTAAGAAAAAGTAAATGCAATGGACTCTAACAAGAAGTTTGCCCACTCCCCTCAAGAGCAATATGATCGAGCTAATATTGAAACTTAGGATTGCTATTTATAATATTCATTCCATTAAAGTGTATTTTATACAATTGAGTCCATTACTTGTATTTTTGTCCAATTAACATATTCAAATAGTATTTTTTCTCACCATTCAAATGTAATGGCATTTGCAATAAAATTAAAAATCAAAATAATGGACTTTTTCAATTTTTAGAATTCTAAAGTCTTATAAGGATAAATGCATTGTTAATTACCTATTGGATTTTACTTTTGTAATTTTTTTAATTATCTCCTTTGCGACAATGCTATTGGAAATAATTTATATAATTTTAGTCTAAAAATATATTACTTAAGAAAAAGCTAATATATTGGACTCTAATAAAAAGTTTTCCCACTCCCTCAAGAGTAATATGCTTGACCCAACATTGAAAGTTAGGATTGCTATTTATAATATCCATCCACTAAAGTGTATTTTATATAATTGAGACCATCACTTGAATTTTTGTTCAATTAACTTATTCAAATATTATATTTTTCTCACCATTAAAATGCAATAGCATTAGCAATAAATTCAAAAATCAAAACATTGCACTTTTTCAATTTTTAGAATTCTAAAGTCCTATAGGGATCAATGCATTCTTAATAATCAGTTGAATTTAAATTTTTTAATTTTTTTAATTGCATCCTTTGCAACAATGCTATTTGAAATGATTTATATATTTTTAGTCTAAAAATATACTACTTGAGAAAAGAAAATGCAATGAAGACTAAAAAGAAGTTTCCTCAGTCCCCTCAAGAGCAATATTCTCGACCTAACATTGAAGCTCGGGATTGCTTTTTATAATATTCATCCACTAAAGTGTATTTTATACATTTGAGTCCATCACTTGTATTTTTGTTCAATTAACATATTCAAATAGTATGTTTTTCTCACCATTCAAATGCAATGACATTAGCAATAAAATTAAAAATCAAAACAATGCACTTTTTCAATTTTTAGAATTCTAAAATCCTATAAGGATAAATGCATTGCTAATTACTCGTTGAATTTTACTTTTGTAATTTTTTTAATTATCTCCTTTGCGACAATGCTATTGGAAATAATTTATATAATTTTAGTCAAAAAATATATTACTTAAGAAAAAGCTAATGTATTGGACTCTAATAAGAAGTTTCCTACTCCCCTCAAGAGCAATATGCTTGACCCAACATTGAAACTTGGGATTGCTATTTATAATATCCATCTACTAAAGTGTATTTTATACAATTGAGACCATTACTTGAATTTTTGTTCAATTAACATATTCCAATATTATGTTTTTTTCATCTTCCAAATAATATGGCATTAGCAATAATTTCAAAAACCAAAATTTTGCACTTTTTCAATTTTTAGAATTCTAAAGTCCTGTAGGGATCAATACATTATTAATAATCAGTTGAATTTAAATTTTTTAATTTTTTAAATTGTCTCCTTTGCCACAATGCTACTTGAAATGATTTATATAATTTTAGTCTAAAAATATACTACTTAAGAAAAAGTAAATGCAATGGACTCTAATATGAAGTTTCCCCACTCCCCTCAAGAGTAATATGCTTGACCCAAGATTAAAACTTGGGATTACTATTTATAATATTCATCCACTAAAGTATATTTATACAATTGAGTCCATTACTTGTATTTTTATTCAATTAACATATTCAAATAGTATGTTTTTCTCACCATTCAAATGCAATGGCATTAAGAACAAATTTAAAAATCAAAACATTGTACTTTTTCACTTTTTTGAATTCTAAAGTCCTACAGGGATCAATGCATTGTTAATTACTAGTTGAATTTTACTTTTATAATTTTTTTAATTGTCTCCTTTGCCATAATGCAATTTCAAATAATTTATATAATTTTAGTCTACAACATATTATTTAAGAAAAAGTAATTGCAATGGACTCTAATAAGAAGTTTCCCGACTTCGCTTAAGAACAATATACTTGACCCAACATTAACCCAACATTAAAGCTTGGAATGTTATTTATAATATTCATCCACTAAAGTGTATTTTATACAACTGAGTCCATTATTTATATTTTTGTTCAACTAACATATTCAAATATTATGCTTTTCTCACCATTCAAATGCAATGACATTAACAATAAATTTAAAAATCAAAACATTGCACTTTTTCAATTTTTAGAATTTTAAAGTCGTATAAAGATAAATGTATTGTTAATTATCAGTTGAATTTTACTTTTGTATTTTTTTTAATTGTCTCCTTTGCCACAATGCAATTTGAAGTGATTTGTATAATTTTAGTCTACAAACATATTATTTAAGAAAAAGCAATTGCAATGGACTCTAATAAGAAATTTCCCTACTCCCCTCAAGAGCAATATACTTGACCCAATATTAAAATTTGGGAGTGTTATTTATAATATTCATCCACTAAAGTCTATTTTATACAATTGAGTCCATTACTAGTAATTTTGTTCAATTAACATTCTCAAATGTTATATTTTTCTCACCATTCAAATGCAATGACATTAGAAATAAATTTTAAAATCAAAACATTGTACTTTTTGAATTTTTAGAATCCTAATGTCCTATAGGGATAAATGCATTGTTAATTACCAGTTAAATTTTACTTTTGTAATTTTTTTAATTGTCCCCTTTGTGACAATGCTATTTGAAATGATTTATATAATTTTAGTCTAAAAATATATTACTTAAGAACAAACTAATCTATAGGACTCTAATAAGAAGTTTTCCAACTCCCCTCAAGAGCAATATGTTTGACCCAATATTGAAATTTGGGATTGTTATTTATAATATTCATACAGTAAAGTGTATTTTATACAATTGAGTCCATTACTTGTATTTTTGTTCAATTAACTTATTCAAATATTATGTTTTTCTCACCATTCCAAATGTAATGACATTAACAATAAATTTAAAAATCAAAATATTGCACTTTTTCAATTTTTGGAATTCTAAGTTCCTATAGGGATAAATGCACTGTTAATAATTAGTTGAATTTAAATTTTGAAAATTTTTTAATTATCTCCTTTGCCACAATGCTATTTGAAATGATTTATATAGTTTTAGTCTAAAAATATACAACTTAAGAAAAAGCAAATGCAATGGACTCTAATAAAAAGTTTCCCACCCCCTCAAGAGCAATATGCTCGAACTAACATTGAAACTTGTGATTGCTATTTATAATATTCATACACTAAAGTGTATTTTATACAATTGAGACCATTACTTGAATTTTTGTTCAATTAACATATTCAAATATTATATTTTCTTGCCATTCAAAATACAAAGGCAGTAACAATAAATTAAAAAATCAAAACATTGCATTTTTTCAAATTTTAGAATTTTAAAGTCTTATAGGGATAAATACATTGTTAATAATTAGTTGAATTTAATTTTTGTAATTTTTTAATTGTCTTCTTTGCTACAATGCAATTTGAAAAGATTTATATAATTTTAGTCTACAAACATATTACTTAAGAAAAAACAAATGCAATGGACTTTAATAAGAAGTTTCCTGACTCCCCTCAAGAGCAATATACTTGACCCAACATTGGAGCTTTAGGAGTGTTATTTATAATATTAATCCACTAAAGTGTATTCTATACAATTGAGTCTATTACTTGTATTTTTCTTCAATTAACACATTCAAATGTTATATTTTTTTCAGCATTCAAATGCAATGGTGTTAGCAATAAATTTAATAATCAAAACATTGCACCTTTTCAATTTTTAGAATTGTAAAGTCATATAAAGATGAATGCATTGTTAATAATTAGTTGAATTTAAATTTTGTAATTTTTTTAACTGTCACCTTTGCAACAATGCTATTTGAAATGATTTATATAATTTTAGTCTAAAAATATATTACTTAAGCAAAAACAAATGCAATGGACTCTAATAAGAAGTTTCTCCACTCCCCTCAAGACTAATATGCCTGACCCAACATTGAAGTCTGGGATTGCTATTTATAATATTCATCAACTAAAGTGTATTTTATATAATTGAGTCCATTACTTGTATTTTTGTTTAATTAACATATTCAAATATTATGTTTTTCTCACCATTCAAATGCAATGACATTAACAATAAATTTAAAAATCAAAATATTGCACTCTTTTAATTTTTAGAATTTTGAAGTCCTATAGGAATAAAGACATTGTTAATAATCAGTTGAATTTAAAATTTGTAATTTTTTTAATTATCTCTTTTGCCATACTGCAATTTGAAAAGATTTGTATAATTTTATTCTACAACCATATTACTTAAGAAAAAGCAAATGCAATGGACTCTAATAAGAGCAATATGCTTGGCACACCATTAAATCTTGGGATTCCTATTTATAATATTCATCTACTAAAGTAAATTTTATACAATTTAGTCCATTACTTGATTTCTTCCTAACAATGCTCCATTTTTTTTTTTTTTGTAATTACTCATTCACACTTAATGGTCTTGAAAATAGCTTGTGTGCCCACATCAGGCACTTTATTCATGGCAATATGCACATCTATACTCCCTTGGAATAAGGAATTCATTGAATTTCATTAAACAAGGAGTCTTTGACGATGACTAGTATTCCTTTCAAGTATTTGGGGTATAATTTCTGAATAACGAGGTTGTCTTCTCATTTCTTCCTAATAAGACTCCACTTTTTGTTATAATTACCCATTGACACTTAATGATCTTGAAAATAGATTTTGTTTCCATAAAGGGCACAATATTCATGGCAACAAGCACATCTACACTCCCTTGAAATTAGGAATCTGTTGAATTTCGTTAAATAAGGAGTCTTTGGTGATGTCTAGCATTTCTTACAGGTATTTTCTACTTAATTACAGACTAATGAGACTGTCTCTTGATTTCTTCCTAACAATGCTTCACTTTTTGTTATAATTACCCATTCACACTTAATGATATTGAAAATAGCTTGTGTATCCACAACAGACACTATATCCATCACAACAAGAACATCTATACTCCCTTGGAACTAAGAATCTGTTGAATTTCATTCAATAAAGAGTATTTGATAATAACTAGCATTTCTTACAAGTATTTTTGGTACAATTACTGAATAATGAGATGGTCTCTTCATTTCTTCCTAACAAGGCTCCCTTTTTTGTTGCAGTAACTCATTCACTCTTAATGATCTTGAAAATATCTTGTATGCCCGCAACAAGCACTATATTCAAGGCAACAACCACATCTATACTCCCATGGAATTAGGAATTTGTTCAATTTTATTAAACGAGGTGTTTGTGGTGATGACTAGCATTTCCTACAAGTATTTCTACTGAATTACACATTAATGAAACCGTCTCTTGATTTCTTCCTAACAATGCTCCACTTTTTTTTGTAATTACCCATTCACACTTAATGGTCTTGAAAATAGCTTATGTGCCCACATCAAGCACTTTATTCATGGCAATATGCACATCTATACTCCCTTGGAACAAGGAATCCGTTGAATTTCATTAAACAAGGAGTCTTTGATGATGACTAGCATTCCTTTCAAGTATTTGGGGTATAATTTCTGAATAGTGAGGTTGTCTTCTCATTTTTTCTTAATAAGACTCCACTTTTTGCTGTAATTACCCATTGACACTTAATGATCTTGAAAATAGATTGTGTGCCCACAAAGGGCACAATATTCGGCACAATATTCATGGCAACAAGCACATCTACACTCCCTTGAAACTAGGAATCTGTTGAATTTCGTTAAATAAGGAGTCTTTGGTGATGTCTAGCATTTCTTACAGGTATTTTCTACTTAATTACAGACTAATGAGACTGTCTCTTGATTTCTTCCTAACAATGCTTCACTTTTTGTTATAATTACCCATTCACACTTAATGATATTGAAAATAGCTTGTGCATCCACAACAAGCACTATATCCATCACAACAAGAACATCTATACTCCCTTGGAACTAAGAATCAGTTGAATTTCATTCAACAAAGAGTCTTTGATGATGACTAGCATTTCTTACAAGTATTTTCGGTATAATTATTGAATAATGAGATGGTCTCTTCATTTCTTCCTAACAAGGCTCCCTCTTTTGTTGTAGTAACTCATTCACTCTTAATGATCTTGAAAATAGCTTGTATGCCCGCAACAGGCACTATATTCAAGGCAATAACCACATCTATACTCCCATGGAACTAAGAATCTATTGAATTTCATTAAACAAGGAGTCTTTGGTGATGACTATAATTTCTTACAAGTATTTTCTACTTAATTTAAGACTAATGAGATTGTCTTTTGATTTTTTCCTAACAATGCTCCACTTTTGTTGTAATTACCCATTCACACTTAATGATCTTGAAAATAGATTGTGTGCCTATAAAGGGCATAATATTCATGGCAACAAGAACATCTATACTCCCTTGGAACTAGGAATTAGTTGAATTTCATTCAACAAGGAGTCTTTGATGAGGACTAGTATTTCTTCCTAACAATGCTCTACTTTTTGTTGTAATAACACATTCACACTTAATGATGTTGAAAATAGCTTGTGTGCCCACAATAGGCACTATATTCAAGGCAACAAGCACATTTATACTCCCCTAGAAATATGAATCCATTCAATTTCATTATACAAGGAGACTTTGGTTATAACTTCCATTTGTTACAAGTATTTTTTGCTTAATTACAGACTAATGAGACTGTCTGTTGATTTGTTCCTAACAATGCTCCACTTGTTGTTGTAATTACCCATTCACACTTAATGATCTTGAAAATAGGTTGTGCTCCCACTACAAACACTATATTCATGGTAACATGCACATCTATACTCCCTTGAAATTAGGAATTCGTTGAATTTCATTAAACAAGGAGTTTTTTGTGATGACTAGAATTTCTTATAAGTATTTTCTACTTAATTACAGACTAATGAGATCGTCTCTTGATTTCTTCCTAACAATGCTCCACTTTTTGTTGTAATTACCCATTCACACTTAATGACCTTGAAAATTGCTTGTTTCCCACAACAGGCACTACATTCAAGGCAACATCCACATCTAGACTATCTTGGAAGTAGGAATCCATTGAATTTCATTAAACAAGCAATCTTTGACCATAACTAGTATTTCTTTCAAGTATTTGCTGTACAATTACTGAATAATGAGGTTGTCTCTTTATTTCTTCCTAACAAGACTCCACCTTTTGTTGCAATAATGCATTCACGCTCAATGATGTTGAAAATAGTTTGTGTGCCCACCATAGGCATCATATTCAAGGCAACAAGCACACCTATACTCCTTTAGAAATAGGAATCTGTTCAATTTTTTTTAAACAAGGAGACTTTGGTTATAACTACCATTTCCTATTATATTTTCTACTTAATTTAAGACTGATGAGACTGTATGTTGATTTCTTCTTAATAATGCTCCACTTATTGATGTGAAAAACCCTAAAAAGACATGGCTTAAGGACCCAACACACATAAGGAATCAAAGAACAACCAGGAAAGCTAAATCAGAGTTTAATAACACAAACCCTAGACCCAACGTTCGAAGGAGCAAGAACCTAGGGTATTTAAGAAGGATATGGATGCCACACTCTAGAAAAGAAAGGACTTGGGAATGATAAGTCAATTTGAATGCCACAAGAAGAAGTACCTCTTGATAAGTTCTTTAGTTCTCAAAAGAATCGAGGGAGAAAAACCCTTGCTTTCTATTTCACTCAAAATTGTTTGATGTTCTAGAGCTTACAAGAGGTGCCTATTTATAGGTTAAGATAGTAATCCTAAAGAGGCACAAATTCCTACTTAGGACAAATCCTTATTTTGGAGGGATTCCTAACTAGGGACAAATTCTAGCACAGACAATAAACTCCTATTTAGGAGTGAATGCTATTACTTAGTTCTAACTTATTAAGTACTCTAATCATATTAACAAGGCTTGGACTCTCATTCAAGCCTGAATTGGCACCATTTAAAACTTGGTTGGCCTGAATGTCCTTAATCAGCCCATTTAGTGCTTCTTTCATCTTTCTGGCTTTAACTCGTGTTATTAGGCCTTTTGGAATGTGCAATGGACCTCTTGCATCGATTAAAGCTCTAGCTCATGTGATCAGGCCTTTTGGAATATGCAATGAACTTCTTGCATCCATTAAAGCCTTCCACCCATCATCATTACGATTCTCATCACTTATTGCTATAATTACCCATTCACACTTAATGATCTTGAAAATAGGTTGTGTTCTGACAACAGGCATTATATTCATGGCAACATACACATCTATACTCCCTTGGAATTAGGAATCTATTAAATTTCATTAAATAAGGAATCTTAGATGATGGCTAGCATTTCTTACAAATATTTTCTGTATAATTACTAAATAATGAGACCGTTTCTTCAGTTCTTCCTAATAAGGCCCAACATTTTGTTCCAATAACTCATTCACAATTAATGATCTTGAAAATAGATTATGTGCCCATAATAGGCATTATATTCAAGGTAACAAGCACATATATACTCCTTTAGAACTAGGAATCCATTCAATTTCATTAAACAAAGAGTCTTTGATGATAACTAGCATTTCTTTCAAGTGTTTGTGGTATACTTACTAAAAAACAAGACCATCTCTTCATTTCTCCCTAACAAGGTTTCACCTTTTGTTGTAATAACACATTCCCTTTAAATGATCTTGAAAATAGCTTATATGTCTGCAACAGGCACTATATTCATGGCAACAACCCCATCTATACTCCTTTGGAACTAGGAATCCGTTCCATTTCATTAAACAAGAAGTCTTTGATGATGACTAGCATTTCCTTCAAGTGTTTGCAGCATAATTACTCAATAACAAGAAAGTCTCTTCATTTCTTCCGAACAAGGCTCTACCTTTTGTTGCAATAACTCATTCACTCTTAATGGTCTTGAAAATAGCTTGTGTGCCCACAATAGGCACTATATTCAAGGCAACAATCACATCTATACTCCCTTAGAACTAGGAATCCATTGAATTTCATTAAACAAGGAGTCTTTGTTGATGACTATAATTTCTTACTAGTATTTTTTACTTAGTTTAAAACTAATGAGACTGTCTCTTGATTTCTTCCTAACTATGCTCCACTTTTTGTTGTAATTACCCATTCACACTTAATGGTCATGAAAATAGATTGTGTGCCCACAACGAGCACAATATTCATGGCAACAAGCACATCTATACTCCCTTGGAATTAGGAATTAGTTGAATTTCATTCAACAAGAAGTCTTCGACAATGACTCGTATTTCTTACAAGTATTTTCTGCATAATTACTGAATAATGAGACAAGGAGGCAACAAGCACATCTATTCTCCCTTGGAACTAGGAATCAGTTGAATTTCAGAAGACAAGGAGTCTTTGATGATGACTAGCATTTCTTACAAGTATTTTCAACTTAATTACAAACTAATGAGACCGTCACTTTATTTCTTCCTAACAATGCTCCACTTTTTGTTGTAATTACCCATTCACACTTAATGATCTTGAAAATTGCTTGTTTGCCCGCAATAGGCACTACATTCATGGCAACAAGCACATCTATACTCCCTTGGAACTAGGAATCTGTTGAATTTCATTCAACAAAGAGCCTTTGATGATGACTAGCATTACTTACTTTCGGTATAATTAAAGAATAATGAGACTATCTCTTCTTTTCCTCCTAACAAGGCTACCCCTTTTGTTGTGATAACTCATTCACACCTAATGATCTTGAAAATAGCTTGTGTGCCCACAACAGGCACCATATTCATGGAAACAACCACATCTATACTCCCCTAGAAATAAAAATCAGTTGAATTTCATTCAACAAGGATTCTTTAACGGTAACTAGTATTTCTTACAAGTATTTTCTACTTAATTACAGACTAATGAGACCGTCCCTTCATTTCTTCCAAACAGTACTCCACTATTTGTTGTAATTACTCATTGACACTTAATGATCTTGAAAATTGCTTGTTTAACCACAACAGACACTATATTCTTGGTGACAAGCACATCAATACTCCCTTGGAACTAGGAATTTGTTGAATTTCATTCAACAAAGAGCTTTTGATGATGACTAGAATTACTTACGAGTATTTTCGATATAATTACTAAAAAATGAGATTGTCTATTTATTTTCTCCTAACAAGGCTCCTCCTTTTGTTGCAATAAATCATTCACACCTAAAGATCTTGAAAATAGCTTCTGTGCCCACAACAAGCACTATATTCATGGCAACAAGCCCATCTATACACCCTTGGAACTAGGAATTAGTTGACTTTCATTGAACAAGAAGTCTTTAGTAATGACTACCATTTCTTACAAGTATTTTCTACTTAATTTAAGACTAATGAGACTGTTTCTTAATTTCCTCCTTACAATGCTCCATGTTTTGTTGTAATTACCAATTCACACTTAATGATCTTGAAAATAGCTTGGGTCTCCATAACAGGCACTATATTCATGGCAAGAAGCACATCCATACTCTCTTAGAACAAGGAATTAGTTGAATTTCATTCAACAAGGAGTCTTTGACGATGACTAGCATTTCTTATAAGTATTTTCTGCATAATTATTGAATAATGAGACTGTCTCTACATTTCTTCCAAACAAGGCTCCCCCTTTTGTTACTGTAACTCATTCACACTTAATGATCTTGAAAATAGCTTCGGTGCCCATAATAGGCACCATTTTCATAGCAATAAGTACATCTATACTCCTTTGGAACAAGAAATCCATTTAATTTCATTAAACAAAGAGTCTTTGGTGATGACTAGCATTTCTTACAAGTATTTTCTACTTAATTACAGACTAATGAGACCGTCTCATCATTTTCTTCCGAACAATGCTCCACTTTTTTTCATAATTACCCATTCACACATAATGAAGTTGAAAATTGCTTGTTTGCCCACAACAGGCATTATATTTAGGGCAACAAGCACATCTATACTCCCTTGGAAAGTAGGAATCAATTGAATTTCATTCACCAAGGAGTCTTTGATGATGACTAACATTTCTTACAAGTATTTTCTACTTAATTACACACTAATGAGATCGTCCCTTGATTTCTTCCTAACAATGCTCCACTTTTTGTATTATTACCCATTCACACTTAATGACCTTGAAAATACCTTGGGTACCCATAACAAGCACTATATTCATGGGAAGAAGCACATCTAGACTCCCTTGGAACTAGGAATCAGTTGAATTTCATTCAATAAGGAGTCTTTGATGATGACTAGCATTTCTTACAATTATTTTCTGTATAATTATTGAATAATGAGACTGTTTCTTTATTTCTTCCTAACAATACTTCCCCTTTTGTTGTAGTAACTCATTCACACTTAATGATCTTGAAAATAGATTGTGTGCCCATAATAGGCACTGTATTCATGGCAACAAGCACATCTATACTCCTTTGGAACAAGAAATCCATTGAATGTCATTAAACAAGGAGTCCTTGGTGATGGCTAGCATTTCTTACAAGTATTTTCTACTTAATTACAAATTAATGAGACCGTCTATTGATTTCTTCCTAATAGTGCTCCACTTTTTGTTATAATTACCCATTCACACTTAATGATCTTGAAAATAGCATGGGTCCCTAAAACAGGCACTATATTCATGGTAAGAAGCACATCTATACTCCCTTAGAACTAGGAATCAATTGAATTTCATTCAACAAGGAGTCTTTGACGATGACTAGCATTTCTTATAATTATTTTCTGCATAATAATTGAATAATGAGACTGTCTCTTCATTTCTTCCTAACAAGGCTCCCCCTTTTTGTTGCAGTAACTCATTCACACTTTATGATCATGAAAATAGCTTGTGTGCCCATAATAGGCACTATATTCATGGCAACAGGCACATCTATACTACCTTAGAACAAGAAATCCATTGAATTTCATTAAACAAGGAGTCTTTAGTGATGTCTAGCATTTCTTACAAGTATTTTCTACTTAATTATAGACTAATGAGACTGTCTTATCATTTTCTTCTGAACAATGCTCCACTTTTTTTTGTAATTACCCATTCACACATAATGAAGTTGAAAATTGCTTGTTTGCCCACAACAGGCATTATATTTAGGGCAACAAGCACATCTATACTCCCTCAGAAGTAGGAATCAATTGAATTTCATTCACCAAGGAGTCTTTGATGATGACTAACATTTCTTACAAGTATTTTCTACTTAATTACACACTAACAAGATTGTCCCATAATAGACACTATATTTGATGCAGAAAACCCCAAAAGTCGTGGCTTAGGAACCTAACACACATAAGGAATCAAAGAACAACCAGGAAAGCTAAATCAGAGTTTAATAACACAAACCCTAGACCCAATGTTCGAAGGAGCACGAACCTAAGGTATTTAAGAAGGATATGGACGCCACACTCTAGAAAAGAAAGGAATTGGGAGTGATAAGTCAATTTGAATGCCACAAGAAGAAGTACCTCTTGATAAGTTCTTTAGTTCTCAAAAGAATCGAGGGAGAAAAACCCTTGCTTTCTATTTCACTCAAAATTGTCTGATCTTTTTGTTTTTTTGTTTGATGTTACAAGGGGTGCATATTTATAGGCTAAGATAGCAATCCTAAAGAGGTACAAATTTCTGCTTAGGACAATTCCTTATTTAGGAGGAATTCCTATCTAGGTACAAATTCTGACACAGAAAATAAACTCCTAATTTGGAGTAACTGCTATTACTTAGTCCTAACACTTTAAATACTCCAATGATATTAATAAGACCTGAACTCTCTTTCAAGTTTGAATTCGCACCATTTGAAGCTTAGTTGGCCTGAACGTCCTTAATCAGCCTATTTAGTGCTTCTTTCATCTTTCTCGCTCTAGCCCGTGTTATTGGGCCTCTTGGAATGTGCAATGGACCTCTTGCATCCATTGAAGCCTTTTACCCATCATCTCTATAGTTCTCATCATTCCCCCTTTCCTCGAAAGGATTCGTCCTCGAATCATCACCTTGTTTATACTTGATGAAGTAGGGAAATGTTTAAATGAATTTGATCCACTTGGCATGTCTTTTGTGCAACTTTCCTTGTACAAGTGGGATAGGAACTGCACAAGGACTCATGCTTTCCCTCGCATATCCTTTCAAAACAAGTTCTTCAACCTCTCTTTTAAGCTCCTTTGTCTCCTTAGGATTACTTTTATATGTTGGCTGGTTTGGGATGGATGCACTAGGGATGAAATCAATTTGATGCTCAATTCCTCTCTTGGGTGGCAATCCACTTGGGTCATTGTTGGGGAATACATCTTCAAACTCCTACAATAGAGCAACAACAACACTAGGCAAAGATGGTTCAAGTTTGTGAGTGTTAAAATAAGCCTCTTTGTATGGTATGATCATAGGTTGTTTGGCAAAAATTGCTCTTTTGACATCACATTCTTCTGCATAGAAATTTTCTGTTTTCTTCTCTATCTCTTGTGTTCTCATGTTTTCTCCTCTCTTTTCTCTCTTTTCAATCTCTCTTTTCTGTTCACTCTCATTTTTAATCCTTAATTGATCCTCATAAGCTTGTTGAGGTGATAATGGTATAAGAGTGACGGGTTTTTCATTCATTACAAAGGAATATCGATTCTTGAATTCATCATGCATAACTCGCCTGTCAAACTGCCATAACCTTCCTAATAGAATATGGCCAGCATGCATAGGTACAACATCACATAAAACTTCATCATGGTACCTTTTGATAGAAAATGACATTAGCACTTGCTTATTTACCTTGACTTCACCACTCTCATTTAACCATTGAAGCTTATATGGCCTAGGGTGCTTCATAGTAGGTAAATTCAGCTTTTCAACCATAGTTGTGCTAGCAACATTAGTGCAACTCCCACCATCAATAATCATACTACATACCTTATCTTTGATGAGACACCTTGTAGATGTTATCTTGTTGCACCTCATTTTCTTCCTCTACTTGCACATTCAATGTTTGCCTTGTTATGAGAGCTACTCCATTAACTGGATACCCATCTCCATCACTTTCACCTTCTAATGATGGCATAAAATCATCATCTGATTCACTTTCAATTTCAACATCACCATTACTTCTCAAGATCATTGTACGCTTATTTGGACATTGAGATGCAATGCGACCCTTGCCCAAACACTTAAAACATTTAACATCTCTATTTCTACTAGGTTGGGGTTAGAATTACTTGTCTCCTTGCTAGAACCCACATTCTTGTACATGGATAGCTTGGCTTTAGACTTGTAATTGGCCATCTCATTCCTTTTACTCCAATTTGGCTTCCAAGATGAGGTAGAACCTGAGTTCTGCCCAAACCGTGTGAAACCCTTTGGATTGAGTTTCCTTTCAACTTTCATTGCCATGTGCACCATGTCTTCTAATTCCACATAGTGTTGCAATTCAACTATGTTTGCTATGTCCTTATTTAGCCCTTGCAAAAATCGAGCCATGGTTGCTTCTCCATCTTCTTCTTTATTCGCCCTAATCATGGTAATCTCCATCTCCTTGTGGTAGTCCTCCACACTTTTGGTGCCTTGAGTGAGCCCTCGCAGCCTTTGGTACAGCTCCCTGTAAAAGTGATTAGGGACAAACCTCCTCCTCATGATAGCCTTCATCTCCTCCCATGTATCAATAGACTACTCACGATTCCTTCTCCTAGTCAAAACAAGTTGATCCCACCAAATAATAGCATAATCAATAAATTCAATTGTAGCAAGCTTTACCTTTTTCTCCTCAAAATAGTTGTGGCAGTCAAAAACCAATTCAACCTTCTTCTTCCATTCTAGGTATGCATCAGGATCATTCTTACCTTGGAATAGAGGAATTGTCATTTTAATACTGCCCAAATTATGGTCATAGGTGCCTTGCCTCCTAAATTCTCTTCGATCCCTTCTATTGTTAGTAGTTCTGACAACAGAAGTTTGATCGTCAAATTCATCATCTTCTACATCATCTTCATTGTCATAGGCACGTCTTAACTGCCATCTTGCTTTAGGAGCCTTATATTCCCTATGCCTCCTTTGCAACTCTGCTATTGTATTAACTTGCTCCTCCATCCTCTCCCTTATATCATCAAATCTGGTATTCATGTGCTTAAATTGTTGTTGCATAGCTTTGATCATGAAGGTCATATCACCAGCTCCCTCCTGAGCTGCACCTTTGTCTTTGGATGTCATAGTATTACTTCTCCACAAAATAATTAGGATACCTCACAGAACACTCCCTCATGTGTTTCACTCAAAAGAAGGTGCCGCACTCCCTCGTGTTTACACTTTTATGGCCTTTTCTTTATATGAACTTTCACTCTTACCTTTTACCACTCAGATTTCCTCTTTCAGCTCTATAAAGAACTAAACAATATAAATCAAGAGTATTGATTTAGAACAGAATAAGATAAATGGCGTGGAATTAAAGAAATTGGAGAACAAGAAATCAAAAACGAAAATGGATATCAAGGCAAACGAATTTAATGAACTAAACTCTAAAAAATCAGGAAAAGAGTAGTTAAACCTAGAGGACAAACTTGGATAACAAAACAGGAAAATGGATGGTAGAATTGGAGTTGAGCAAGAAAACTTTGTTATTATTGTGGCCAATATGACCAAACTGTTAACTTTATCAATAACTAGAATTTGATGCCTTCTTCCTTCCTTTTCTCCCTTTTTTTTTCGTTGCTTTTTTTTTTAATTTCTTTTCTTTTGCTCAATACAAAACAACAGTAGAATACTTAAACATAACAATTGGAATTGGAATTAGCACATTTTTTATAGTTCTGATCTCAAACAAACAAGCAAAGAGAAGGATTGCAAACAAACATATTAGTGCATTTGAATGGAAATGCACTTAATAGACAAACTAGCTAGAAATAAATAAATCACAAGGTAGATAATTGAATAGTGAGTGGATTCAACTTGATTTAGAGTTAGGCTCTGATACCAACTGATGCGGAAAACCCCAAAAAGACATGGCTTAGGAACCTAACGCACACAAGGAATCAAAGAACAACCAGGAAAGCTAAATCTGAGTTTAATAACACAAACCCTAGACCCAACATTCGAAGGAACACAAACCTAGGGTATTTAAGAATGATATGGATGCCATACTCCAAAAAAGAAAGAAATTGGGAGTGATAAGTCGATTGGAACACCATAAGAAGAAATATCTCTTAATAAGTTTGTTAGTTCTCAAAAGAACCGAGGGAGAAAAACCCTTGCTTTCTATTTCACTCAAAGTTGTCTAATCTTTCTTTTTGTCTGATGTTACAAGGGGTGCATATTTATAGGCTAAGATAGCAATCCTAAAGAGGTACAAATTTCTACTTAGGACAATTCCTTATCTAGGAGGAATTCCTGTCTAGGTACAAATTCTTACACAAAAAATAAACTCCTAAATTGGAGTGACTGCTATTACTTAGTACTAACACTTTAAGTACTCCAATGATATTAATAAGACCTGCACTCTCTTTCAAGCTTGAATTCGCACCATTTGAAGAATGGTTGGCCTACATGACCTTAATCAGCCCATTTAGTGCTTCTTTCATCTTTCTTGCTCTAGCTCATGTTATTGGGCCTCTTGGAATGTGCAATGGACCTCTTGCATCCATTGAAGCCTTCTGCCCATCATCTCTATAGTTCTCATCAATATCTATGGCAATAAGAACATGTATTAGAACTGAGCATTTGTTGAATTTCCTTCAACAAGGAGTTTGATGATGACTAGCATTTCTTACAAGTATTTTTGGTATAATTACTGAATAATGAGACCGTCTCTTCACTTTTTCCTAAGAAGTCTCCCCCTTTTGTTGCAGTTACTCATTCAGACTTAATGATCTTGAAAATAGCTTGTGTGCTCATAACAGGCTCGATATTCATGGAAACAAGTACATCTATACTCCCTTGGAACAAGAAATCATTGAATTTCATTAAACAAGGAGACTTTGGTGATGGCTAGCATTTCTTACAAGTATGTTCTACTTAATTACAGACTAATGAGACTGTCTCTTGATTTCTTCCAAACATTGCTCTCCTTTTGTTATAATTACCCTTTCAAACTTAATGATCTTGAAAATAGCTTGGGTCCCCATAACAGCACTATATTCATGGCAAGAAGCACATTTATACTCCCTTGGAACTCAGAATCAGTTGAATTTTATTCAACAAGGAGTCTTTGATGATGACTAGCATTTCCAAACAATGCTGCACTTTTTTTTGTAATTACCCATTCACACAAAATGAAGTTGAAAATTACTTGTTTGCCCATAACAGGCACTATATTCATGGCAATAACTACATCTATACTCCCTTAGAAGCATGAATAAGTTGAATTTCATTTAACAACAAGTCTTCAATGATGATTAGCATTTCTTACAAGTATTTTCTACTTAATTACACACTAACGAGACCATCTCTTGATTTCTTTCTAACAATGCTCCACTTTTGTTATAATTACCCATTCACACTTAATGATCTTGAAAATAGCTTGGATCCCTATAATAGGCAATATATTCATGGCAACAAGCACATCTTTACTCCCTTGGAACTAAGAATCAGTTGAATTTCATTCAACAAAGAGTTTATGACAACGACTAGCATTTCTTATGAGTATTTTCTGCATAATTATTGAATAATGAGACTGTCTTTTCTTTTCTTCCCAACAAGGCTCCTCCTTTTGTTGTAGGAACTCATTCACACTTAATGATCTTGAAAATAGCTTGTGTGCCCATAATAGGCACTATATTCATGGCAACAAGCACATATATACTCCCTTGGAACAAGAAATCCATTGAATTTCATTAAACAGGGAGTCTTTGGCAATGACTAGCATTTCTTACAAGTATTTTCTTCGTAATTACAGACTAATGAGACCATCTCTTGATTTCTTCCTAATAATGCTCTACTTTTTGTTATAATTATCCATTCCCACTTAATGATCTTGAAAATAGCTTAGGTCCCAATAGGAGGCACTATATTCATGGTAAGAAGCACCTCTATTATCCCTTGCAAACTAGGAATCAGTTGAATTTCATTCAATAAGGAGTCTTTGACAATGACTAGTATTTCATACAATTATTTTCTACATAATAATTGAATAATGAGACTGTCTCTTCATTTCTTTCTAACAAGGCTCCCCCTTTTGTTGCAGTAACTCATTCACACTTAATGATCTTGAAAATAGTTTCTGTGCCCATAATAGGCACTATATTCATGCCAATAAGTACATCTATACTCCCTTGGAACAAGAAATCCCTTGAATTTCATTAAGCAAGGGGTCTTTGGTAATGAATAGCATTTCTTACAAGTATTTTCTACTTAATTATAGACGAATGAGACTGTCTCATCATAATTACCCATTCACACATAATGAAGTTGAAAATTACTTGTTTGCCCACAATAGGCATTATATTTATGGCAACAAGCACATCTATACTCCCTTGGAAGTAGAAATAAGTTGAATTTCATTCAACAAGGAGTCTTTGACGATGACTAGCATTTCTTACAAGTATTTTCTACTTAATTACACACTAACGAGACCGTCTCTTGATTTCCTCCTAACAATGCTCGAATTTTTATTATAATTACCCATTTATAATTAATGATCATGAAAATAGCTTGGGTCCCCATAACAAGCACTATATTCATGGCAACAAGCACATCTATACTCCCTTCAAACTAAGAATTAGTTGAATTTCATTCAACAAGGAGTTTGTGATAATGACTAGCATTTCGTACAAGTATTTTCTGTATAATTATTGAATAATGAGACTGTCTCTTCATTTTTTCCTAATAAGGCTCCCCCTTTGTTGTAATAACTCATTCACACTTAATGATCTTGAAAATAGCTTATGTGTCCATAATAGGCTATATATTCAAGGTAACAAGCACTTTTATACTCCCTTGGAATTAGGAATCTATTAAATTTCCTTCAACAAGGAGTCTTTGATGATGACTACCATTTCTTACAAGTATTTTTGGTATAATTACTGAATAATGAGACTGTCTCTTCTTTTCTTCTTGACAAGGCTCCCCATTTTGTTGCAGTAACTCATTCATAGTTAATGATCTTGAAAATAGCTTGTGTGCCCATAACAAGCTCTATATTCATGGCAAGAAGCACATCTATACTCTTTTGGAACTAGAAATCCATTGAATTTCATTAAACAAGGAGTCTTTGGTGATGGCTAGCATTTCTTACAAGTATTTTCTACTTAATTACAAACTGATCAGACCATCTCTTGATTTGTCCTTAACAATTCTCCACCTTTTGTTATAACTACCCATTCATGGTTAATGATCTTGAAAATAACTTAGGTCCCCATAACAGGCACTATATTCATGGTAAGACGCACATCTATACTCCCATAGAACTTGGAATCAATTGAATTTCATTCAACAACGAGTTTTTAATGATGACTAGTATTTTTTACAATTATTTTCTACTTAATTACACACTAACGAGACCATCCCTTGATTTCTTCCTAACAAGGCTCCCTCTTTTATTGCAGTAACTCATTCACACTTAATGATCTTGAAAATAGCTTGTGTGCCCATAACAGGCTCTATATTCAAGGCAACAAGCACATCTGTACTCCCTTTGAACAAGAATCCATTGAACTTCATTAAACAAGGATGGCTAGCATTTCTTTCAAGTATTTTATACTTAATTATAGACTAAATAGATCGTCTCTTGATTTCTTCCTAACAATGCTCCACTTTTTGTTATAATTACCCATTCACACTTAATGATCTTGAAAATAGCTTAGGTCCCCATAACAGGGACTATATTCATGGCATGAAGCACATATGTACTCCCTTGGAACTAGGAATCAGTTGAATTTCATTCAACAAGGCATCTTTGACGATGACTAGTACTTCTTACAATTATTTTCTGCATAATAATTGAATAATGAGACTGTCTTTTCATTTCTTCCTAACAAGGCTCCCCTTTTTGTTGCAGTGACTCATTCATACTTAATGATCTTGAAAATAGCTTATATGCCCACAATAGGCACTATATTCTTGGCAACAAGCACATCTATACTCCCTTGGAACAAGAAATCCATTAAATTTCATTAAATAAGGAGACTTTGGTGATGGCTACCATTTCTTGCAAGTATTTTTGGTATAATTACTGAATAATGAGACCGTCTCTTCATTTCATTCTAACAAGGCTCCCCCTTTTGTTACAGTAACTCATTCACACTTAATGATGTTGAAAATAGCTTGTGTGCCTATAATAGTCTCTATATTCAAGGCAACGAGCACATTTAAACTCCCTTGGAACAAGAAATCCCTTGAATTTCATTAAAGAAGGAGTCTTTGGTGATGGCTAGCATTTCTTTCAAGTATTTTCTACTTCATTACAGACTAAAGAGACCGTCTCTTGATTTCTTTCTAACAATGCTCCATTTTTGTTATAATTATCCATTCACACTTAATGATCTTGAAAATAGCTTGGGTCCCCATAACAGGCACTATATTCATGGCATGAAGCACATCTGTACTCCCTTGGATCTAGGAATCAGTTGAATTTCATTCAACAAGGAGTCTTTGACGATGACTAGCATTTCTTGCAATTATTTTCTGCATAATAATTGAATAATGAGATTGTCACTTCATTTCTTCCTAACAAGGCTCCCCCTTTTGTTGCAGTAACTCATTCACACTTAATGATCTTGAAAATAGCTTTTATGCCCATAATAGGTAGTATGTTCATGGCAACAAGCACATCTATACTTCCTTGGAACAAGATATCCATTGAATTTCATTTAACATGGAATCTTTGGTGATGGCTAGCATTTCTTACAAGTATTTTCTACTTAATTACAAACTAATGAGATCATCTCATCATTTTCTTCCGAACAATGCTCCACTTTCTTTTGTAATTACCCATTCACACATAATAAAGTTAAGAATTACTTGTTTGCCCACAATAGGCACTATATTCATGGCAACAAGTGCATCTATATTCCCTTAGAAGTAGGAATCAGTTGAATTTCATTCAACAAGGAGTCTTTGACGATGACTACCATTTCTTACAAGTATTTTCTACTTAACTACACACTAACAAGACCGCCTTTTGATTTCTTCCTAACAATGCTCCATTTTTTGTTATAATTACCGATTCACACTTAATGATCTTGAAAACAACTTGGGTCCCTATAACAGGGACTATATTCATGGCAATAAGCACATCTATACTCCCTTGGAGCTAAGAATCAGTTAAATTTCATTCAATAAGGAATCTGTGATGATGACTAGCATTTTTTACAAGTATTTTCTGCATAATTATTCAATAATGAGATTGTCTCTTCATTTCTTCCTAACAAGGCTCCCCCTTTTGTTGTAGTAACTCATTCACACTTAATGATCTTGAAAATAGCTTGTGTGCCCATAATAGGCATTATATTCATGGCAACAAGCACATCTATACTCCCTTGGAAAAAGAAATCCATTGAATTTCATTAAATAAGGAGTCTTTGGTGATGACTAGCATTTCTTACAAGTATTTTCTGTATAATTACTAAATAATTGGACCGTCTCTTCATTTCTTCCTAACAAAACTCCCCCTTCTGTTGCAGTAACTCATTGACACTTAATGATGTTGAAAATAGCTTGTGTGCCCATAACAGACTCTATATTCAAGGCAACAAGCACATCTATACTCCCTTGAAACAAGAAATCAATTGAATTTCAATAAATAAGGAGTCTTTGGTGATGGTTAGCATTTCTTTTAATTATTTTCTACCTAATTACACACTAACTAGACTGTCTCTTGATTTCTTCCTAACAGTGCTCCTCTTTTTGTTATAATTACCCATTCACAGTTAAGGATCCTGAAAAATAGCTTTTGCACCCACAATAGGCAATATATTTAAGGCAAAAGGAACATCTATATACCCTTCGAACTATGAATTTGTCAAATTTCTTTCAATAAGGAGTCTTTGATGATGACTAGCATTTCTTATAAGTATTTTCGGTATAATTACTGAATAACGAGACCGTCTCTTCATTTCTTCCTAACAAGGCTCCCTCTTTTGTTGCAGTAACTCATTCACACTTAATGATCTTGAAAATAGATTGTGTGCCCATAACAAGCTCTATATTCATGGCAACAAGCACATCTATACTCCCTTAGAAGAAGAAATCCATTGAATTTCATTAAACAAGGAGTCTTTGGTGATGGCTAGCATTTCTTACAAGTATTTTCTACTTAATTACAAACTAATGAGACGGTCTCTTGATTTCTTCCTAACAATGCTCCACCTTTTGTTATAATTACCCATTCACACTTAATGATCATGAAAATAGATTGGGTCCCCATAATAGGCACTATATTCATCGCAAGACGCACATCTATACTCCTTTGAAACTAGGAATCAATTGAATTTCATTCAACAAGGAGTCTTTGACGATGGCTAGCATTTGTTACAATTATTTTCTGCATAATAATTGAATAATGAGACTGTCTCTTCATTTCTTCCTAACAAGGCTCCCCCTTTTGTTATAGTAAATCATTCACACTTAATGATATTGAAAATAGCTTGTGTGCCCACAATAAGGACTATCTTTATAGCAACAAGCACATCTATACTCCCTTGGAATTAGGAATCCGTTGAATTTCATTAAACAAGGAGTCTTTGGTGATGTCTAGCATTTCTTACAAGTATTTTCTATTTAATTATAGATTAGTGAGGCTGTCTCTTCATTTCTTCCAAACAATGCTCCACTTTTTGTTGTAATTACTCATTTACAAATAATGATGTTTAAAGTTGCTTGTTTGTCCACAACAGGCACTATATTCATGGCAACAAGTACATCTATACTCCCTTGGAACTAGGAATCCATTGAATTTCATTCAACAAGGAGCCTTTGATGATGACTAGCTTTTCTTACAAGTATTTTCTACTTAATTACAGACTAATGAGACCATTTCTTCATTTCTTCATAAGAATGCTCCAGTTTTTGTTGTAATTACCCATTTACACTTAATGATCTTGAAAATAGCTTGTGCGCCCACAATAGGCACTATATTCATGACAATAAAAACATCTATATTTCCTTGGAACAAGGAATTTGTTGAATTTCATTCAACAAGGAGTCTTTGATGATGACTAGCATTTCTTACAAGTATTTTTGATATAATTACTGAATAATGAGATTGTCTCTTCATTTCATCCTAACAAGGCTAGCCCTTTTGTTGTGATAACTCATTTAGACTTAATGTTCTTAAAAATAGCTTGTGTGCCCACAACAGGCACTATATTCATTGCAAAAAGCACATCAATACTCCCTTGGAACTAGGAATCTGTTGAATTTCATTAAACAAGGATTCTTTGATGATGATTAGCATTTCTTACAAGTATTTTCTACTTAATTACTAATTAATAAGACCATCTCTTGATTTCTTCCTAATAAGGCTCCACTTTTTGCTATAATTACTCATTCACACATGATGATCTTGAAAATAGCTTGTGTGCCCACAATAGGCCCTATTTTCAAGGAATCCATCAAGCTCATCTATACTCCCTCGGAATAAGGAATCCATTGAATTTCTTTAAAAAAGTTGTCTTTGAAAACGACTAGCATTTCTTACAAGTTTTCTCTTCTTAATTATGGACTAATGAGATTGTCTCTTGATTTTTTCCTAACAAGGTTCCACCTTTTGTTGCAATAACTCATTCACACTTAACAATCTAGAAAATAGCTTGTGCACCTATGACAGGCACTATATCCATGGCAACAAACACATTTATACTCCCTTAGAACTAGGAATTCGTTGAATTTCTTAAACAAGGTGTGTTTGGTGATGACAAGTATTTCTAACAAGTATTTTTCACTTAATTATAGACTAATGAGACTGTGTCTTAATTTCTTTCTGACAATGCTCCACTTTTTGTTGTAATTACCCATTTAGACTTAATGATCCTGAAAATAGCTTGTGTCCCACAACAAGCATTATATTCATGGCAACGTGCACATTTATACTCCCTTGGAACTAGGAATCTGTTGATGAGTAGCATTTCTTCCAAGTATTTGCAGTATAATTACTTAATAAGGAGGCCATCTCCTCATTTCTTCATAGCAAGGCTTTATTGCCTTGTCTCATTCACACTTTAAGATCATGAAAATAGCTTATGTGCCCACAATAGGCACTATATTCATGGCAATAAGCACTTCTGTTCTCCCTTGGTACTAGGAATTCATTGAATTTCATTAAACAAGGAGTCTTTAATAATGACTAGCATTTCTTTCAAGTATTTTCTACTTAATTACTAACTAATGAGACTGTCTCTTGATTTCTTCCTAACAATGCTCTACTTCTTGCTATAAGTACTCATTCACACTTGATGATCTTGAAAATAGCTTATGTGTTGACAACAGGCTCTATATTCATGGCAACAACAACATCTATACTCCCTTGATACTCGAATCCATTGAATTTCACTAAACAAGGAGTCTTTGACGATGACTAGCATTTCTTACAAGTATTTTCTACTTAATTACTAACTAATGAGACCGTCTCTTGATTTCTTCTTAACAAGGCTCCACATTTTGCTATAATTACTCATTCACACTTGATGATCTTGAAAATAGCCTATGTGCCCACAATAGGCACTATATTCATGGCAACAACCACATTTATACTCCCTTGGAATTGGGAATCGATTGAATTTCATTAAACAAGGGAGTCTTTGATAATGACTAGCATTTTTTACAACTATTTTCTACTTAATTTCTAACTAATAAGACCGTCTCTTAATTTCTTCCTAACAATGCTCAACCTTTTGCTGTAATTACCCTTTCACTCTTAATGATCTTGAAAATAGCTTGTGTGCCCACAATGGGCACTATATTTGTGACAACAAGCACATTTGTACTCCTTTGGAACTAGGAATCCATTAAAATTCATTAAAGAATGAGTCTTTGATGATGACTAGCATTTCTTATGAGTATTTTCTACTTAATTATTGACTAAAGAGACTATCTCTTGACTTCTTTCTAACAATGCTCCACTTTTTGTTATAATTACCCATTCACATTTAATGATTATGAAAATAGCTTGTGTGCCCACAATAGGCATTATTTTCAAGGCAACAAGCACATCTATACTCCCTTGGAATAAGGAATCCATTGAATTTCCTTAAACATGGTGTCTTTAAGGATGACTAGCATTTCTTCCAAGTTTTATCAACTTAATTACGAACAAATAAGACCATCACTTGATTTCTTCCTAACAAGGCTCCACCTTTTGTTGCAATATCTCATTCACACTTAATGATCTAGAAAAATCGCTTGTGCACACACAATAGGAACTATATTCATGGCAACAAGCACATATATACACCCTTGGAAGTAGGAATCCATTGAATTTTCTTAAACAAGGTGTCTTTGGTGATGACAAGCATTTCTTACAAGTATTTTCCACTTAATTAGAGACTAATGAGACTGTCGCTTGATTTCTTCCTAACAATGCTCCACTTTTGGTTATAATTATGCATTCATAATTAATGATCCTGAAAATGCCTTGTATGCCCACAACAAGCACAACATTCATGGCAACAAGCACATCTATACTCCCTTGGAACTAGGAATCTGTTGAATTTCATCAAACAAGGAGTCCTTGATGATGAGTAGCATTTCTTCCATGTATTTGCAGTTTAATTACTTAATAATGAGTTCATCTCCTTATTTCCTCCGAGCAAGGCTTTGTTGCATTATCTCATTTACACTTAAAGATCATGAAAATAGCTTGAGTGTGCCCACAACAGGCATTATAGTTATGGAAACAAGCACATCTGTACTCCCTTGGAACTAGGAATCTGTTGAATTTCATTAAATAAGGAGTCTTTGATGATGACTAGCATTTCTTAGAAGTATTTTCTGCTTAATTACTAACTAATGAGACCGTCTTTTGATTTCTTCCTAAAAAACCTCCACTTTTTGCTATAATTACTCACTCACACTTGATGATCTTGAAAAAAGATATGTGCCCACAATAGGCACTCTATTCATGGCAACAACCACATTCTATACTCCCTTGGAATTGGGAATCCATTGAATTTCATCAAAGAAGGGAATCTTTGGTAATGACTAGCATTTCTTACAAGTATTTTCTACTTAATTACAGACTGAAGAAACTGTCTCTTGACTTCTTTCTAACAATGCTCTACTTTTTGTTGTAATTACCCATTCACACTTAATGATCTTAAAAATAGCTTGTGTGCCCACAATAGGCACTATTTTCAAGGCAACAAGCATATCTATACTCCCTTGGAATAAGGAATCCGTTGAATTTCCTTAAACAAGGTGTCTTTAAGGATGACTAGCATTTCTTCCAAGTTTTATCTACTTAATTATAGACAAATAAGACCGTCACTTGATTTCTTCCTAACAAGGCTCCACCTTTTGTTGCAATAACTCATTCACACTTAATGATCTAGAAAATAGCTTGTGTGCCCACAATAGGCACTATATTCATGGCAACAACCGCATCTATACTTCCTTGGAATTGGGAATCCATTGAATTTCATTAAACAAGGAGTCTTTGATAATGACTAGCATTTTATATGACTATTTTCTACTTAATTTCTGACTAATAAAACTGTCTCTTGATTTCTTTCTAACAATGCTCAACCTTTTGTTGTAATTATCCTTTCACTCTTAATGATCTTGAAAATAACTTATGTGCCCACAACAGGCACTATATTCGTGGCAAGAAGCACATCTATACTCCTTTGGAACTAGGAATCCATTGAATTTCATTAAAGAATGAGTCTTTAATGACGACTAGCATTTCTTACGAGTATTTTCTACTTAATTACTAACTAATGAGACTGATGAGAACCATAGAGATGATAAATGGAAGGTTTCAATGGATGCAAAAGGTCCATTCCACATTTTAGAAGGCCTAATAACACAAGCTAGAGTGTCAAAGGGTGCAAGAGATCCATTGCACATTCCAGACGGCCAAATAACACGAACTAGAGCTTTAATGGATGCAAGAGGTCCATTGCACATTCTAGAAGGCCCAAAAAATGAGCTAGAGCCAGAAAGATGAAAGAAGCACTAAATGGGCTTATTAAAGACGTTCAGGCCAAACAAGCTTCAAAAGGTGTGAATTCAAGCTTGAAAGAGAGTCCAGGCCTTATTAATATCATTGGAGTACTTAAAGAGTTAGAACTAAGTAATAGCAGTCACTCCAAGTTAGGAGTTTATTTTCTATGTAAGAATTTGTCCCTAGATAGGAATACCTCTTAAATAAGGAATTGTCCTACGTAGGAATTTGTGCCTCTTTAGGATTGCCATCTAAGCCTATAAATAAGCACCCTTTGTAAGATTAGACAATCAGATAAGACAACTTTAAGTGAAATAGAAAGCAAGGATTTTCTCCTTCGGTTCTTTTGAGAACTAAAGAACTTATCAAGAGGTACTTCTTCTTGTGGCATTCAAATTGATTTATCACTCCCAATTCCTTTCTTTTCTGGAGTGTGGCATCCATATCCTTCTTAAAAACCTTAGGTTCGTGCTCCTTCGAATGTTAGGTCTAGGGTTCGAGTTATTAAACTCTGATTTAGCTTTCCTAGTTGTCCCTTGATTCCATGTGTGCGTTGGGTTCCTAAGCCACGTCTTTTTAGGGTTTTTCGCATTAGTTGGTATCAGAGCCTGGCTCTAAATCAGAAGAAATAATATGACTTTGAAAGACAAAGGTGCTGCTCAGGAGGGAGCTGTTGACATGTCCTTTATGATCAAAGCTATTCATGGAAACAACCACATTTATACTCCCTTGGAATTAGAAATCCATTGAATTTCATTAAACAAGGTAGTCTTTGATGATGACTAGCACTACTTACGAGTATTTTCTACTTAATTACTGACTAATGAGACTATCTCTTGATTTCTTTCTAATAATGCTCCACCTTTTATTGTAATTACCCATTCCTTCTTAATGATCTTAAACATAGCTTATGTGCCCACAACAGGCAATATATTCATGGTAACAAGCACATCTATATTCCCCTGGAATTAGGAATCCATTGAATTTCATTAAACAAGGAGTCTTTGATGTTGACTAGCATTTCTTACGACTATTTTCTACTTAATTACTGACTAATGAGACTGTCTCTTGATTTCCTTCTAACAATGCTCCACTTTTTGTTGTAATTACCCATTCACTCTTAATGATCTTGAAAATAGCTTCTGTGCCCACAATATGCACTATATTCGTGGCAACAAGTACATCTATACTCCCTTAGAATTAAGAATCCGTTGAATTTCAGTAAACAAGGAGTCTTTGATGATGACTAGCATTTCTTACAAGTATTTTTTACTTAATTACTAACTAATAAGACCGTCTCTTGATTTCTTCCTAACAAGGCTCCACCTTTTGCAATAGTTACTCACTCCCACTTGATGATCTTGAAAATAACTTGTGTGCCCACAACAAGAACCATATTCATGGCAACAACCCCATCTATGCTCCCTTGGAACTAGAATCCGTTGAATTTTACTAAACGACGAGCCTTTGATGATGACTATCATTTCTTACAAGTATTTTCTCCTTAATTATTAACTCATGAGACCATCTCTTGATTTCTTCCTAACAAGGCACCACCTTTTGTTGCAATAACTCATTCACACTTAATGATCTAAAAAATAGCTTGTGCGCCCACGATAGGCACTATATTCATGGCAACAAGCACATCTATACTCCCTTAAAACTAGGAATTCATTGAATTTCATTAAACAAGGAGTCTTTAATGGTAACTAGCATTTCTTATGAGTATTTTCTACTCAATTATTGACTAATAAGACTGTCTCTTGATTTCTCTCTAACAATGCTCCACTTTTTGTTGTAATTGCCCATTCACTCTTAAAGATCTCAAAAATAGCTTCTGTCCCTAGGATAGGCACTATATTCAAGGCAACAAGCACATCTATACTCCCTCGGAGCTAAGAATCCATTGAATTTCATTAAACAAGAAGTCTTTGATGATGACTAGCATTTCTTACGAGTATTTTCTGCTCAATTATTGAGTAGTGGGACCGTATCACAATTTCTTTCTAACAATGCTCCACTTTTTGTTGTAATTACCCATTCACTCTTAATGATTTTGAAAATAGCTTGGGTGCCCACAATAGGCACTATATTCATGGCAACAAGCACATCTATACTCCCTTGAAACTAGGAATCCGTTGAATTTCATTAAACAAGGAGTATTTGATGGTGACTAGCATTTCTTACAAGTATTTTCTACCCAATTACTGACTAATGAGACTGTCTCTTGATTTCTTTCTAACAATGCTCCAATTTTTGTTGCAATTGCCCATTCACTCTTAATGATCGTGAAAATAGCTTGTGTGCCCATAACAAATACTATATTCATGCAACAAGCACATCTATACTCCCTTAGAACAAGGAATCCGTTGAATTTCATCAAACTAGGAGTCTTTGATAATGACTACCATTTCTTACGAATATTTTCTACTGAATTACTAACTAATGAGACCGTTTCTTGATTTCTTCCTGACAATGCTCCACTTTTTGTTGTAAATACCCATTCACCCTCAATGATCTTGAAAACACATTGTGTGCCCACAACAGGCACTATATTCATGGTAACAAGTACATCTATACTCCCTTCAAACTAGGAATCCGTTGAATTTCATTAAACAAGGAGTCTTTGATGGTGACTAGCATTTCTTGCAAGTATTTTCTACTCAATTATTGAGTAGTGGGACCATCTCATGATTTCTTTCTAACAATGCTCCACTTTTTGTTGTAATTATCCATTCACTTATAATGATCTTGAAAACAGCTTGGGTGCCCACAATAGGCACTATATTCGTGGCAACAAGCACATCTATACTCACTTGAAACTAGGAATCTGTTGAATTTCATTAAACAAGGAGTCTTTGATGGTGACTAGCATTTCTTACGAGTATTTTCTACTCAATTACTGACTAATGAGACTGTGTCTTGATTTCTTTCTAACAATGCTGCAATTTTTGTTGTAATTGCCCATTCACTCTTAATGATCTTGAAAATAACTTGTGTGCCCACAATAGTCACTATATTCATGCAATAAGCACATTTATACTCCCTTGGAACTAAGAATCCATTGAATTTCATCAAACAAGGAGTCTTTGATAATGACTACCATATCTTACGAATATTTTCTATTGAATTACTGACTAATGAGACTGTTTCTTGATTTCTTCCTAACAATGCTCCACTTTTTGTTGTAAATACCCATTCACTCTCAATGATCTTGAAAACAGATTGTGTGCCCACAATAGGTACTATATTGATGACAATAAGTACACCTATACTCCCTTGAAACTAGGAATTCGTTGAATTTCATTAAACAAGCAGTCTTTGATGGTGACTAGCATTTCTTACGAGCATTTTCTACTCAATTACTGACTAATGAGACCGTCTCATGATTTCTTTCTAACAATGCTCCACTTTTTGTTGTAATTACCCATTCACTCTTAATGATCTTGAAAATAGCTTGTGTGTCCACAACAAGCACTATATTCAAGCAATAAGCACATCTATACTCTCTTGAAACTAGGAATCCATTGAATTTCATCAAAAAAGGAATCTTTGATGATAGTTAGCATTTCTTACAATTATTTTCTATTTAATTACTAACTAATGAGACCGTCGCTTCATTCCTTCCTAACAAGGCTCTACTTTTAGCAATAATTACTCATTCCCACTTGACGATCTTGAAAATAGCTTGTGTGCCCACAACAGGCACTATATTCATGGAAACAACCCCATTTATACTCCCATGAAACTAGAATCCGTTGAATTTTACTAAACAAGGAATCTTTGATGATGACTAGCATTTTCTACAAGTATTTAATACTTAATTACTAACTAATAAGACCGTCTCTTGATTTCTTCCTAACAAGGCTCAACTTTTTGCTATAATTACGAGAATTTCTTACGAGTATTTTCTACTTAATTATTGACTAATGGGACCGTCTCATGATTTCTTCCTAACAATGCTCCACTTTTTGTTGTAATTACCCATTCACACTTAATGATCTTGGAAAGAGCTTCTGTGCCCACAACAAGCACTATATACATGGCAACAAGCACATATATACTCCCTTGAAACTAGGAATCTGTTGAATTTCATAAAATAAGCAGTCTTTAATGGTGACTAGCATTTCTTACAAGCATTTTCTACTCAATTGCTAACTAATGAGACTGTTTCTTGATTTTTTTCTAACAATGCTCCACTTTTTGTTATAATTACTCATTCACTCTTAATGATCTCGAAAATAGCTTGTGTGCTTACAACAGGCACTATATTCATGGCAACTAGAACGTCTATACTCCTTTGGAACTAGGAATCCGTTGAATTTCATAAAATAAGGAGTCTTTGACGATAACTAGCATTTCTTACAAGTATTTTCAACTTAATTACTACCTACTAAGACCGTCTCTTGATTCCTTCCAAATAAGGTTCCACTTTTTGCAATAATTACTTGTTCCCACTTGATCATCTTGAAAATAGCTTATGTGCCCACAATAGGCACTATATTCATGGCAACAACCCCATCTATACTCCCCTGGAACTAGAATCCATTAAATTTCACTAAACAACGAGTCTTTGACGATGACTGGCATTTCTTACAAGTATTTTCTACTTAATTACAAACTAATGAGACCGTCTCTTGGTTTCTTCCTAACATGGCTCTGCTTTTAGCTATAATTACTCATTCACACTAGATGATCTTCAAAATAGCTTATGTGCCCACAACAGACACCATATTCCTGGCAACATCCACTTCTATACTCCCTTGGAATTAAGAATCCTTTGAATTTCATTAAACAAGGCGTCTTTGAGGATGACTAGCATTTCTTACGAGTATTTTCTACCTAATTACTAATTAATGAGACCGTCTCATCATTTCTTCCTAACAATACTCCACTTTTTGTTGTAATTACCCATTCACTCTCAATGATGTTGAAAACAACTTGGGTGCCCACAACAGGTACTATATTCATGGCAACAACCTCATCTATACTCACTTAAAACTAGGAATCCATTGAATTTCATTAAACAAGGAGTCTTTGATGGTGACTAGCATTTCTTTTGAGCATTTTCTACTCAATTGCTGACTAATGAGGTTGTCTCTTGATTTCTTTCTAGCAATACTCCACTTTTTGTTGTAATTACCCATTCACTCTCAATGATCTTGAAAACAGCTTAGGTGCCCACAATAGGCTCTATATTCATGGCAATAAGCACATCAATACTCTTTTGAAACTAGGAATCCGTTGAATTTCATTAAACAGGGAGTCTTTGATGGTGATTAGCATTTCTTACTAGTATTATCTACTCAATTGTTGACTAATGAGACTGTCTCTTGATTTCTTTCTAACAATGCTCCACTTTTTGTTGGAATTACCCATTCACTCCTAATGATGTCAAAAATATCTTGGGTGCCCACAACAGGCACTATATTCATGGCAACAAGCATGTCTATACTCCCTTGGAACTAGGAATCCGTTGAAGTTCATTAAAGAGGGAGTCTTTGACGATGACTAGCATTTCTTACAAGTATTTTCTACTTAATTACTAATTGATGAGACTGTCTCTCGATTCCTTCCAAACGAGGCTCCACTTTTTGCAATAATTACTCATTGCCACTTGATGATCTTGAAAATAGCTTGTGTGCCCACAACAGGCACTATATTCAGGGCAACAACACCATCTATAGTCCCTTGGAACTAGAATCCATTAAATTTCACTAAACAACGAGTCTTTGACGATGACTAGCATTTCTGAACAACGAGTATTTGACAATGACTAGTTATTCTTACAGGTATTTTCTTCTTAATTACTAACTAAGGAGACCATCTCCTGATTTCTTCTTAACAAGGCTCCACATTTTGCTATAATTACTCATTCACACTTGATGATCTTGAAAATAGCCTGTATGCCCACAATAGGCATTATATTCATGGCAACAACCACATCTATATTCCCTTGGTACTATAATCCATTAAATTTCACTAAACAACGAGTCTTTGATGATGACTAGCATTTTTTAACAACAAGTCTTTGACAATGACTAGCTATTCTTACAAGTATTTTCTACTTAATTACAAACTAATGAGACCATCTCTTGATTTCTTCCTAACAGGACTCCACTTTTAGCTATAATTACTCATTCACATTAGTTGATATTCAAAATAGCTTGTGCGCACAAACACAATGTTCACGACAACATCCACTTCTATACTCCCTTGGAATTGAGAATCCTTTGAATTTCATTAAAAATAGGAGTCTTTGAGAATGACTAGCATTTCTTACAACTATTTTCTACTTAATTACTGACTAATGAGACCGTCTCACTTTTTGTTGTAATTACCCATTCACTCTCAATGACCTTGAAAACAGCTTGGGTGCCCACAATAGGCACTATATTCATGGCAACAAGGCCGTCTATACTCCCTTGAAACTAGCAATCCATTAAATTTCAATAAACAAGGAGTCTTTGATGGTGACTAACATTTCTTACGAGTATTTTCTACTCAATTGTTGACTAATGAGACTGTCAGTTGATTTCTTTCTAACAATGCTCCTCTTTTTGTTGTAATTACTCATTCCCACTTGATGATCTCGAAAATAGCTTGTATGCCCACAACAGGCACTATATTCATGGCAATAAACACGTCTATACTCCCTTGGAACTAGGAATCTGTTGAATTTCATTATACAAGGAGTCTTTGATGATGACTAACATTTCTTACAAGTATTTTCTACTTACTTACTAACTAATGAGACAGTCTCTTGTTTCCTTCCTAATAAGGTTCCACTTTTTGAAATAATTACTCATTCCCACTTGATGATCTTAAAAGTAGCTTGTGTGCCCACAACAGGCACTATATTCATGGCAACAACCCCATTTATACTCCCTTGGATCTAGAATCCGTTGAATTTTACTGAACAATGAGTCTTTAACGATGACTAGCATCTCTTACAAGTATTTTCTACTTAATTACAAACTAATGAGATCGTTTCTTGATTTCTTCCTAACAAGGCTCCCTTTTAGCTATAATTACTCATTCACTCTAGATGATCTTCAAAATAGCTTGTGTGCCCACAACAGATACTATATTCATGACAACATCCACATCTATACTCCCTTGGAATTGAGAATCCTTTGAATTTCATTAAACAATGGAGTCTTTGAGAATGACTAGCATTTCTTACGAGTATTTTCTACATAATTACTGATTAATGAGATCGTCTCATGATTTCTTCCTAACAATGCTCCACTTTTTGTTGTAATTACCCATTCACTCTCAATGATGTTGAAAACAGCTTGAGTGCCCACAATAGGCACTATATTCATGGCAACAAACACATCTATACTCCTTTGAAACTAAGAATCTGTTGAATTTCATTAATCAAGGAGTTTTTGATGGTGACAAGCATTTCTTACGAGTATCTTCTACTCAATTACTAACTAATGAGATTGTCTCTTGACTTCTTTCGAACAATGCTCCACTTTTTGTTGTAATTACCCATTCACTCTGATGCGGAAAACCCCAAAAAGATGTGGCTTAGGGACCCAACGCACACAATGAATCAAAGAACAACCAGGAAAGCTAAATCAGAGTTTAATAACACAAACCCTAGACCCAATATTCGAAGTAACACGAACCTAGGGTATTCAAGATGGATATGGACGCCACACTCCAGAAAAGAAAGGAATTGGGAGTGATAAGTCGATTTGAACGCCACAAGAAGAATTACCTCTTGATAAGTTCTTTAGTTCTTAAAAGAACCGAGGGAGAAAAGCCCTTGCTTTCTATTTCACTCAAAGTTGTCTGATTTCCAAAGCTTACAAGGGGTGCCTATTTATAGGCTTAGATAGCAATCCTAAAGAGGCAAAATTCCTATTTAGGAGAAATTCCTATTTTGGAGGAATTTCGGACTAATTCCAGCACATACAATGAACTCCTATTTAGGAGTGATGCTATTACTTAGTTTGACCTATTAAGTATTCCAATTATATTAACTAGGCCTGGACTCTCTTTAAAACTTGAATTCGCACCATTTGAAGCTTGGTTGGCCTAAATGTTCTGAATCAGCCCATTCAGTGCTTCTTTAATCTTTTTGGCTCTAGCTCGTGTTATTGGGCCTTCTGGAATGTGCAATGGACCTCTTACATCCATTGAAGCTCTAGCTCGTGTAATTGGGCCTTCTGGAATGTGCAATGGACCTCTTGCATCCATTGAAGCTCTATCTGGTGTTATTGGGTCTTCTGGAATGTGCAATGGACTTCTTGCATCTATTGAAGCCTTACACCCATCATCTCCATGGTTCTCATCATTCCCCCCCTCCTCAAAAGGATTCGCCCTCGA
The DNA here is from genome assembly GCA_020883675.1 of Bruguiera gymnorhiza. Classification (NCBI taxonomy): domain Eukaryota; kingdom Viridiplantae; phylum Streptophyta; class Magnoliopsida; order Malpighiales; family Rhizophoraceae; genus Bruguiera; species Bruguiera gymnorhiza. Next base: position 157,187 of record JAIRCJ010000148.1, read on the forward strand.
ATCATCATAGCAATTGGAATTGAAATTAGCACATTGAGAAGGATTGCAAACAAACAAATTTGTGCATTTGAATTGTAATGCACATAATAGACAAATTGAATCAAAATAAATAAATCACAATGGTGCTGCTCAGGAGGGAGCTGTTGACATGTCATTCATGATCAAAGCTATGCAACAACAATTTGTGCACATGAATACCAGATTTGATGATATGAGTGAGAGGATGGAGGAGCAAGCTAATACAATAGCAGAGTTGCAAAGGAGGCATGGGGAGTATGAGGCTCCTAAAGCAAGAAGGCAGTTGAGACGTGCCTATGACCATGAAGATGATGTAGAAGATGATGAAATTGACGATCAAACTACTGTGGTCCGAACTGCTAACAATAGAAGGGATCAAAGAGAATTTGGGAGGTAAGGCACCTATGACCATAATCTGAGCAGTATTAAAATGACAATTCCTCCATTCCAAGGTAAGAATGATCCTGATGCATACCTAGAATGGGAGAAGAAGGTTGAATTGGTTTTTGACTACCACAACTATTCCGAGGAGAAAAAGGTAAAGCTTGCTGCAGTTGAATTCACTGATTATGCTATTATTTGGTGGGATCAACTTGTTTTGACTAGGAGAAGGAATCGTGAGCGGCCTATTGATACATGGGAGGAGATGAAGGCTATCATGAGGAGGAGGTTTGTCCCTAATCACTATTACAGGGAGCTGTATCAAAGGCTGCAAGGGCTCACTCAGGGCACCAAAAGTGTGGAGGATTACCACAAGGAGATGGAGATTACCATAATTCGAGCGAATGTAGAAGAAGATAGAGAAGCAACCATGGCTCGATTTTTGCAAGGGCTAAATAGGGACATAGCAAACGTGGTTGAATTACAACACTATGTGGAATTAGAAGACATGGTGCACATGGCCATGAAAGTTGAAAGGCAACTCAAACGAAAGGGTTCCACATAGTTGGGGCAGAACTCAGGATCTACCTCATCTTGGAAGCCAAATTGGAATAAAAGGGACGAGATGACCAACTATAAGTCCAAAGCCGAGCTATCCAAGTACAAGAATGTGGGTTCTAGCAAGGAGGCAGGTAATTCTGACCCTCAACCAAGTAGAAATAGAGATGTTAAATGTTTTAAGTGTTTGGGCAGGGGTCACATTGCATCTCAATGTCCAAATAAGCATGCAATGATCTTGAGAAGTAATGGTGATGTTGAAACTAAAAGTGAATCAGATGATGATTCTATGCCATCATCAGAGGGTAAAAGTGATGGAGAGGAGTATCCGGTTAATGGAGTAGCTCTCGTTACAAGGCGAGCATTGAATGTGCAAGTAAAAGAAGAAAATGAGGTGCAACGAGATAACATCTTTTAGACGAGGTGTCTCATCAAAGATAAGGTATGTAGTATGATTATTGATGGTGGGAGTTGCACTAATGTTGCTAGCACAACTATGGTTGAGAAGTTGGATTTACCTACTATGAAGCATCCTAGGCCATATAAGCTTCAATGGTTGAATGAGAGTGGTGAAGTCAAGGTAAATAAGCAAGTGCTCATATCATTTTCTATTGGAAGGTACCGTGATGAAATTTTATGTGATGTTGTACCTATGCATGTGGGCCATATTCTATTAGGAAGACCATGGCAATTTGATAGGCGAGTTATGCATGATGGCTTCAAGAACCGATATTCCTTTGTAATGAATGAAAAACCCGTCACTCTTGTACCATTATCACCTCAACAAGCTTATGAGGATCAATTAAGGATTAAAAATGAGAGTGAACAGAAAAGAAAGATTGATAAAAGAGAAAAGAGAGGAGAAAATGTGATGACACAAGAGAAAGAGAAGAAAAGAGAAAGTTTCTATGCAAAAGGGAGTGATGTCAAAAGAGTATTCTATGCCTAGTGTTGGTCGTACTTCTGTACAAGAAGGATTATTTTAACACTAACAAGTTTGACCCATCTTTGCCTAGTGTTGTTGTTGCTCTATTGCAGGAATTTGAAGATGTATTCCCTGACGATGTTCCAAGTGGATTGCCACCTAACAGAGGAATTGAGCATCAAATTGATTTCATCCTAGGTGCATCCATCCCTAACCGGCCAGCATATAAGAGTAATCCTGAGGAGACAAAGGAGCTTCAAAGGCAGGTTGAGGAGCTTATTTCCAAAGGATATGTGAGGGAAAAGCATGAGTCCATGTGCTGTTCCTGTCCTCCTTGTACCCAAGAAAGATGGGACTTGGAGGATGTGTGTTGATTGTCGAGCAATCAACAAAATCACTGTAAAGTATCGTCACCCCATACCTAGATTAGATGACATGTTGGATGAATTGCATGGTTCCTGTGTCTTTTCTAAGATTGATTTGAAAAGTGGATATCATCAGATTAGGATGAGAGAGGGAGATGAGTGGAAAACAGCTTTCAAAACTAAGTACGGTTTGTATGAATGGCTTGTTATGCCATTTGGTCTCACTAATGCACCAAGTACTTTTATGCGGCTAATGAATCATGTTTTGCATCCATTCATTGGTAAATTTGTGGTTGTGTATTTTGATGATATTTTGGTCTATAGTAAAACCCTAGAAGAGCATCTTGATCATTTACGTTCTATTGTAAGTGTTTTACGTTCTGAAAAATTGTATGCTAACTTAAAGAAATGTTCCTTTTGCACTAATCAAATCACATTTCTTGGCTATGTTGTGAGTTCTAAAGGTGTTGAGGTTGACGAGGAAAAAGTTAAGGCAATTCGTGATTGGCCTACACCTAAGTCAATTAGTGATGTGCGTAGCTTTCATGGTCTAGCTAGTTTCTATAGACGCTTTGTTAGGGACTTTAGCACCATTGCTGCACCACTCACTGAGCTTATCAAAAAGAACACGAGTTTTAGGTGGGGTAGTGACCATGACAAGGCTTTTAATTGCATCAAGGAAAAATTAAGTTCTGCACCCCTACTTGCTTTACCTAACTTTGAAAAAGCTTTCGAGATTGAGTGTGATGCTTCAGGTATTGGCATCGGAGCTGTTTTGATGCAGGAAAGGCGCCCAATTGCTTACTTCAGTGAAAAGCTAAGTGGAGCAAGCCTTAATTATCCTACTTATGATAAAGAGATGTATGCATTGGTACGGGGTTTGGAGACATGGCAACATTACCTTTGGCCCAAGGAGTTTGTCATCCATACTGACCATGAATCGTTGAAGCACTTGAAGGGACAAGGAAAGTTGAACAAAAGACATGCCAAGTGGATTGAATTCATTGAGACCTTTCCCTACAACATCAAATATAAACAAGGTAAGGACAATGTGGTAGCTGATGCATTATCTCGCAGGTATGCCCTTATCTCTACACTTACTGCAAACTTATTAGGATTTGAACATATTAAAGATTTATATGTGAATGATCTGAACTTTGCTAACATGTATAGAGCATGTGAGAAGTCAGCCTTTGAGAAGTTTTATAGGCATAAGTGCTTCTTATTTAGGGAAAATCGTTTATGCATGCCTATGAGTTCTTTAAGGGAGTTGGTTGTAAGAGAAGCTCATGAGGGTGGTCTAATGGGTCATTTTGGAGTTAGGAAAACCCTAGATGTCCTAAATGAACACTTCTTTTGGCCACGCATGAAACGAGATGTTGAGAGGATATGTGAGAAATGCATAACATGCAAACAGGCTAAATCTAGAGTTTTACCCCATGTCTTGTATACCCCTTTACCCATACCTAGTCATCCCTGGGTTGATTTATCCATGGACTTTGTACTGGGATTGCCACGAACAAAACGGGGTAGGGATTCGGTATTTGTTGTTGTTGATAGATTTTCAAAAATGGCACACTTCATCCCATGCCATAAAACTGATGATGCAAACAATGTGGCTGACTTGTTCTTTAGAGAAGTAGTGCGTTTGCATGGCATGCCACGGAGCATTGTTTCAGACCGAGATACAAAGTTCTTAAGCTACTTCTGGAAGACTTTGTGGGGTAAGTTAGGTACTAAGCTATTGTTTTCAACTACTTGTCATCCATAAACTGATGGGCAGACTGAGGTGGTTAATCAAACTCTTTCTACTCTTTTGGTGCTATTATTCGAACAAATTTGAAAACATGGGAAGATTGTTTACCACATGTCGAGTTTGCATATAATAGGAGTGTTCATTCTACTACTAGCTACTCTCCATTTGAAATTGTATATGGTTTTAATCCATTGACTCCTCTAGATTTGGTACCTATACCTGTCAATGAGTATGCCAACGTTGATGGTGAACGCAAAGCTGACATGATAAAAAAATTGCATGAGAAGGTACGACAACATATTGAAAAACGAACTGAGCAATACGCATCCCATGTCAACAAGGGACGAAAGAAGGTGGTGTTTGAACCTGGTGATTGGGTTTGGGTGCATATGCGCAAGGAACGATTCCCAGCTCAGAGGCGTTCAAAGCTACAACCTAGAGGAGATGGTCCCTTCCAAGTTCTAGCACGAATTAATGACAATGCTTATAAGTTGGACCTTCCTGGTGAGTATAATGTGAGTGCAACATTTAACGTTTCTGACCTTTCCCCTTTTGATATAGGTGATGATTTGAGGGCGAATCCTTTTGAGGAGGGGGGGAATGATGAGAACCGTGGAGATGATGGGTGGAAGGCTTCAATAGATGCAAGAAGTCCATTGCACATTCCAGAAGACCCAATAACACCAAATAGAGCTTCAATGGATGCAAGAGGTCCATTACACATTCCAGAAGGCCCAATTACACGAGCTAGAGCTTCAATGGATGTAAGAGGTCCATTGCACATTCCAGAAGGCCCAATAACATGAGCTAGAGCCAAAAAGATTAAAGAAGCACTGAATGGGCTGATTCAGGACATTCAGGCCAACCAAGCTTCAAATGGTGCGAATTCAAGTTTTAAAGAGAGTCCAGGCCTAGTTAATATAATTGGAATACTTAATAGGTCAAACTAAGTAATAGCATCACTCCTAAATAGGAGTTCATTGTATGTGCTGGAATTAGTCCGAAATTCCTCCAAAATAGGGATTTCTCCTAAATAGGAATTTTGCCTCTTTAGGATTGCTATCTAAGCCTATAAATAGGCACCCCTTGTAAGCTTTGGAAATTAGACAACTTTGAGTGAAATAGAAAGCAAGGGCTTTTCTCCCTCAGTTCTTTTAAGAACTAAAGAACTTATCAAGAGGTAATTCTTCTTGTGGCGTTCAAATCGACTTATCACTCCCAATTCCTTTCTTTTCTGGAGTGTGGTGTCCATATCCATCTTGAATACCCTAGATTCGTGTTACTTTCGAATATTGGGTCTAGGGTTTGTGTTATTAAACTCTGATTTAGCTTTCCTGGTTGTTCTTTGATTCATTGTGTGTGTTGGGTCCCTAAGCCACATCTTTTTGGGGTTTTCCGCATCACACTCTTAATGATTTGGAAAATAGTTTGTGTGTCCACAATAGGCACTATATTCATGGCAACAACCCCATCTATACTCCCTTGGAACTATAATCCATTAAAGTTCAGTAAACAATGAGTCTTTGACGATGACTAGCATTTCTTACAAGTATTTTCTATTTAATTTCTAACTAATGAGACCGTCTCTTGATTCCTTCCTAACAAGGCTCCACTTTTTGCAATAATTACTCATTCCCACTTGATGAGCTTGAAAATAACTTGTGTGCCCACAAAAAGCACTATATTGATGGCAATAACCCTATCAACATTTTTTACTATTATTTTCTACTCAATTACTGACTAATGAGACCGTCTCACTTTGTGTTGTAATTACCCATTCACTCTCAATGACCTTGAAAATAGTTTGGGTGCCCACAATAGGCACTATATTCATGGCAACAAAACCATCTATACTCCCTTGAAACTAGCAATCTATTAAATTTCATTAAATAAGGAGTCTTTGATGATGACTAGCATTTCTTACAAGTATTTTCTACTCAATTGCTGACTAATGAGACTGTCAGTTGATTTCTTTCTAACAATGCTCCTCTTTTTGTTGTAATTACTCATTCCCACTTGATGATCTTGAAAATAACTTGTATGCCCACAACAGGCACTATATTCATGGCAACAAACACGTCCATACTCCCTTGGAACTCGGAATCCGTTGAATTTCATTATACAAGGAGTCTTTGATAATTACTAACATTTCTTACAAGTATTTTCTACATACTTACTAACTAATGAGACAGTCTCTTGATTCCTTCCTAACGAGGCTCGACTTTTTGCTATTATTACTCCTTTACACTAGACGATCTTCAAAATAGCTTATGTGCCCACAACAGGCACTATATTCATGGCAACATCCACATCTATATTCCCATGGAATTGAGAATCCTTTGAATTTTATTAAACAAGGGAGTCTTTGAGAATGACTTGCATTTCTTACAAGTATTTTCTACTTAATTATTGACGAATGAGACCGTCTCATGATTTCTTCCTAAGAATGCTCCACTTTTTGTTGTAATTACCCATTCACTCTCAATGATCTTGAAAACAGCTTGGGTGCCCGCAATAGGCGCTATATTCATGGCAACAAGCAGATCTATACTCCCTTGAAACTAGGAATTCGTTGAATTTCATTAAACAGGGAGTCTTTGATGGTGACTAGCATTACTTATCTATATTTTCGACTCAATTACTAACTAATGAGACTGTCTCTTGATTTCTTTCTAACAACGCTCCCCTTTTTGTTGTAATTACCCATTCACTCTTAATGATCTCGAAAATAGCTTGTGTACCTACAACAGGCACTATATTCATGGCAACAACCCTATCTATACTCCCTAGGAACTAGAATTGATTAAATTTCACTAAACAATGAGTCTTTGATGATGACTAGCGTTTCTTACACATATTTTCTACTTAATTACTGACTAATGAGACCGTCTCATGATTTCTTCCTAACAATGCTCCACTTTTTGTTATAATTACTCATTCACACTAAATGATCTTCAAAATAGCTTGTGGCCACAATAGGCACTATATTCATGGGAACAAGCATGTCTATACTCTCTTGGAATTAGGAATCCGTTGAATTTCATTAAACAAGGAGTCTTTGATGATGACTAGCATTTCTTACAAGTATTTTCTACTCAATTACAAACTAATGAGACTGTCTCTTGATTTCTTTCTTTCAATGCTCCACTTTTTGTTGTCATTACCCATTCACTCTTAATGATCTTGAAAATAGCTTGTGTGCCAACAACAAGCACTATATTCATGGCAACAAGCACATCAATACTCCCTTGGAAGTAGGAATCCCTTGAATTTCATTAAACAAGGAGTCTTTGATGATGACTAGCTTTTCTTACAATTATTTTCTACTTAATTACTAACTACTAAGACCGTCTCTTGATTTCTTCCTAACAAGGCTCCACTTTTTGCAATAATTACTTATTCGCACTTGATGATCTTGAAAATAGCTTGTGTGCTAACACCATGTACTATATTCATGGTAGCAACCCCATTTATACTCCCTTGGAACTAGAATTCGTTGAATTTGATGAAACAATGAGTCTTTGATGATGACTAGTATTTCCTGCAAGTATTTTCTGCTTAATTACTAACTAATGAGACCATCTCTTGATTTCTTCCTAACAAGGCTCCACTTTTTGCTATTATTACTCCTTTACACTAGATGATCTTCAAAATAGCTTGTGCGCCCACAACAGGCACTATATTCATGGCAACATCCACATCTATATTCCCTTGGAATTGAGAATCTTTTGAATTTCATTAAACAAGGGGGTCTTTGAGAATGACTTGCATTTCTTATGAGTATTTTCTACTTAATTACTAACGAATGAGACAGTCTTATGATTTTTCCTAAGAATGCTCTACCTTTTGTTGTAATTACCCATTCACTCTCAATGATCTTGAAAACAGCTTGGGTGCCCATAACAGGTGTTATATTCATGGCAACAAGCAAATCTATACTCCCTTGAAACTAGGAATCTGTTGAATTTCATTAAACAAGGAGTCTTTGATGGTGACTAGCATTTCTTACCTATATTTTCAACTCAATTACTAACTAATGAGACTATCTCTTGATTTCTTTTAACAATGCTCCCCTTTTTGTTGTAATTACCCATTCACTTTTAATGATCTCAAAAATTGCTTGTGTGCCCACAACAGGCATTATATTCATGGCAACAAGCATGTCTGTACTCCCTTGGAACTAGGAATCTGTGGAATTTCATTAAACAAGGAGTTTTTGATGATGACTAGCTTTTCTTACAATTATTTTTTACCTAATTGCTAAGTAATGAGACTGTCTTTTGATTCCTTCCTTACAATTCTGCATTTTTTACAATAATTACTCATTCGCACTTGATGATCTTGAAAATAGCTTGTGTGCCCACAAGAGGCACTATATTCATGGCAACAACCCCATCTATACTCCCTTGGAACTAGAATCCATTAAATTTCACTAAACAATGAGTCTTTGACCAAGACTAGCATTTCTTACAACTATTTTCTACTTAACTGCTAACTAATGAGACCGCATCTTGATTTTTTCCTAACAAGGCTTCTCTTTTTGGTATAATTACTCATTCACATTGGATGATCTTCAAAATAGCTTGTGTGTCCACAACAGACACTATATTCATGGCAACAACCACATCTATACTCCCTTGGAATTGTGAATCCATTGAATTTCATTAAACAAGGGAGTCTTTGATAATGACTAGCATTTCTTACGAGTATTTTTTGCTTAATTTCTGACTAGTGACATCGTATCTTAATTTGTTCCTAACAATTCTCCAATTTTTGTTGTAATTACCCATTCTCCCTTAATGATCTTGAAAACAGCTTGTGCGCCCACTACAGGCACTATATTCTAGGTAACAAGCACATCCATACTCACTTGGAACTAGGAATCCGTTGAATTTCCATAAACAAGGAGTCTTTGACGATGACTAGTCTTTCCTACGAGTATTTTGATCCGGAAAACCCCAAAAAGACGTGGCTTAGGGACCCAATGCACACATGGTGATACGAACTCTGATTATATGTAAACAAAACTAAACACCAATGCTGGTATAGGATTGTTCTAACAAAGGTTAAGGGATTTGGAGTCCTGACCCAATGATTATAAACAACCAAGAACCTGAACTATAAGATTCAGACGCCACTCCTAACAACAACAACGTCGAAGAAGATAAGTCTATTGAACCAACACACTCAAGTATGAAAGTTCAAAATTTGTTCCCAAAGAACCAAAGAAAATAGCTCATCCACTTATCGTCTTGCCTCTAAAGCTCCTTTGTCTCCTCATGATTACTTCTATACGCTGGCTTATTGGGAATGGGAGCTCCAAGAATAAGATCAATGTGATGTTCAATCCCTTTCCTTGGTGGTAAACCATTTGGGGTCGCCTTAGGGAAAACATCATTATAATCCTGCAACAAAGATGAAATAGCATTAGGCAAAGATAAATCAAGGTTAGTGTTAGAGAAATAAGAATCCTTGTAAAGGATCAAGATCATTTGCTGCCTAGCTTGGAAGGCAACCTTAACATCTGCTCCTTTTGCAAACACACTCACTTGTTTTCTTTCATCTACACTCTTGTAGACTAAAATTATATAAATCATTTCATATCGCATTGTCGCAAAGGAGACAATTAAGAAAATTACAAAATTGAATTTCAACTGATTATTAACAATACAGTAACCCCTACAAGTCTTTAAAATTCTAAAAGTTGAAAAAATGGAATGTTTTAATTTTTCAATTTATTGTTAATGCCATTGCATTTTGAATGGTCAGAAAAATATAATATTTGACTATGTTAATTGAACAAAAATACAAGTAATGGAGTCAATTGGATAATATACACTTTAGTGGATGAAAATTAGAAAAAGCAATCCTCAGTTTTAATGTTGGGTCAAGCATATTGCTCTTGAGGGGAGTGGCGAAACTTCTTATTGTAGTCCACTGCATTTGCTTTTTCTTAAGTAATATGTTTGTAGACTAAAATTATATAAGCCATTTGAACCTATATTGTGGCAATGGAGGCAATTAAAAAAATTACAAAATTTAAATTCAACTGATTATTAATAATACATAAATTCTTATAAGCCTTTAAAATTCTACAAATTGAATAAATGCAATGTTTTGATTTTTCAATTTATTGTTAATGCCACTACATTTTGAATGGTGAGAAAAACATAATATTTGAATATGTTAATTGACGAAAAATATAAGTGATGGACTGATTATTAATAATGCGCAAATCCCTATAAGTCTTTAAAATTCCAAAAGTTGAAAAAATGCAATGTTTTAATTTTTCAATATATTGTTAATGCCACTGCATTTTAAATGGTGAGAAAAACATAATATTTGAATATGTTACTTGAATAAAAATACAAGTAATGGACTCAATTGTAGAAAATACACTTTAATGGATGAATATTATAAATAGCAATGCTAAGCTTTAATGTTGGGTCAAGCATATTACTCTTGAGGGGGTATGGGGAAACTTCTTCTTATAGTCTATGGCATTTGCTTTTTCTTAAGTGATATGTTTGTTGATTCAAATTATATAAACCATTTTAACTTGCATTATGGCAAAGGAGGCAATGAAAAAAATTACAGAATCCAAATTCAACTAATTATTAACAATGCATTAATCCTTATAAGTCTTTATAATTCTAAAAGTTGAGAAAATGGAATGTTTTGATTTTTCAATTTATTGTTAGTGCCATTGCATTTTAAATGGTGAGAGAAACATAATAATTGAATATGCTAATTTAACAAAAATACAAGTAATGGACTTAATTTTGTAAAATACACCTTAGTAGATGAATACTATAAATAGCAATGCTAAGCTTTAATGTTGGGTCAAGCATATTGCTCTTGAGGGTAGTGGGGAAGCTTCTTATTATAGTCCATTGCATTTACTTTTTCTTAAGTAATATGTTTGTAAATTAAAATTATATAAATCATTTCAACCTGCATTGTGGCAATGGAGGCAAATAAAAAAATTACAAAATCTAAATTCAACTGATTATTAACAATGCATAAATCCCTATAGGTTTTTAAAATTCTAAATGTTGAAAAAATGCAATGTTTTGAATTTTCAATTTATTGTTAATGCCATTGTATTTTGAATGGTGAGAAAAACATAATATTTGAATATCTTAATTGAACAAAAATACAAGTAATTGACTCAATTGTATAAAATACACTTTAGTGGATGAATATTATAATTAGCAATCCTAAATTTTAATATTAGGTCAAGCACATTGCTCTTGAGGGGAATGGGGAAACTTCTTCTTATAGTCTATTGCATTTGCTTTTTCTTAAGTAATATGTTTGTTGATTCAAATTATATAAACCATTTCAACTTGCATTGTGGCAAAGGAGGCAATGAAAAAAATTACAGAATCTAAATTCAACTAATTATTAACAATGCATTAATCCCTATATGTCTTGATAATTCTAAAAGTTGAAAAAATGAAATGTTTTGATTTTTCAATTTATTGTTAGTGCCATTGCATTTTGAATGGTGAGAAAAACATAATAATTGGATATGTTAATTTAACAAAAATACAAGTAATGGACTTCATTGTGTAAAATACACTTTAGTGGATGAATACTATAAATAGCAATGCTACACTTTAATGTTGGGTCAAGCATATTCCTCTTGAGGATAATGGGGAAGCTTCTTATTATAGTCCATTGCTTTTGCTTTTCCTTAAGTAATATGTTTGAAAACTAAAATTATATAAATCATTTCAACCTACATTGTGGCAATGGAGGTAAATAAAAAAATTACAAAATTTAATTTCAATTGATTATTAACAATGCATAAACCCTTGCAAGTCTTTAAAATTCTAAAAGTTGAAAAAGTGGAATGTTTTGATTTTTCAATTTAATGTTAATGCCATTGCATTTTGAATGGTGAGAAAAACATAATATTTGAATATGTTAATTGAACAAAAATACAAGTAATGGACTCAATTTTGTAAAATACACTTTTGTGGTTGAAAATTATAAATAGCAATCCCAAACTTTAATGTTGGATCAAGCATATTGCTCTTGAGGGGAGTGGGGAAACTTCTTATTATAGTCTATTGCACTTGCTTTTTCTTAAGTAATGTGTTTGTTGATTCAAATTATATAAACCATTTCAACTTGCATTGTGGCAAAGGAGGCAATGAAAAAAATTACAAAATTTAAATTCAACTGATTATTAACAATGCATTAATCCTTATAAGTCTTTATAATTCTAAAAGTTGAAAAAATGGAATGTTTTGATTTTTCAATTTATTGTTAGTGCCATTGCATTTTGAATGGTGAGAGAAACATACTAATTGAATATGTTAATTGAACAAAAATACAAGTAGTGGACTCAATTGTGTAAAATACACTTTTGTGGTTGAAAATTATAAATAGCAATCCCAAACTTTAATGTTGGGTCAAGCATATTGCTCTTGAGGGGACTGGGGAAACTTCTTATTATAATCTATTGCATTTGCTTTTTCTTAAGTAATATGTTTGTTGATTCAAATTATATAAACCATTTCAACTTGCATTGTGGTAAAGGAGGCAATGAAAAAATTACAAAATTTAAATTCAACTGATTATTAACAATGCATTAATCCTTATAAGTCTTCATAATTCTAAAAGTTGAAAAAATGGAATGTTTTGATTTTTCAATTTATTGTTAGTGCCATTGCATTTTGAATGGTGAGAGAAACATACTAATTGAATATGTTAATTGAACAAAAATACAAGTAGTGGACTCAATTGTGTAAAATACACTTTTGTGGTTGAAAATTATAAATAGCAATCCCAAACTTTAATGTTGGGTCAAGCATATTGCTTTTAAGGCGACTGGGGAAACTTCTTATTATAATCTATTGCATTTGCTTTTTCTTAAGTAATATGTTTGTTGATTCAAATTATATAAACCATTTCAACTTGCATTGTGGCAAAGGAGGCAATGAAAAAAATTACCAAAATTTAAATTCAACTGATTATTAACAATGCATTAATCCCTATAAGTCTTTAAAATTCTAATTGATGAAAAAATGCATGCATTTTGAATGGTGAGAAAAACATAATATTTGAATATGTTAATTGAGCAAAAATACAAGTAATGGACTCAATTGTATAAAATACATTTTAGTGGATGAATATTATAAATAGGAATCCAAAGCTTTAATGTTGGGTCAAGTATATTGCACTTGAGGGGAGTGGGGAAACTTCTTATTATAGTCTATTGCATATGCTTTTTCTTAAGTAATATGTTTGTTGATTCAAATTATATAAACCATTTCAACTTTCATTGTGGCAAAGGAGGCAATGAAAAAAATTATAAAATTTAAATTCAAGCATATTAATCTTGAGGAGAGTGGGGAAACTTCATATTATAGTCCATTGCATTAGCTTTTTCTTAAGAAAAATGTTTGTAGATTAAAATTATATAAATCATTTGATATCGCATTGTCGCAAATAAGACAATTAAGAAAATTACAAAATTTAAATTCAACTGATTATTAACAATGCACAAATCCCTATAAGTCTTTAAAATTCTAAAAGCCGAAAAAGTGAATGTTTTGATTTTTCAATTTATTGTAAATGCCACTCCCTTTTTAAATGGTGAGAAAAACATAATATTTGAATATGTTAATTGAAAAAAAATACAAGTAATGGACTCAATTGAATAAAATTCATTTTAGTGGATGAATATTATAAATAGGAATCTAAAGCTTTAATGTTGGGTCAAGCATATTGCTCTTGAGAGTTGTAGGGAAACTTTTTATTATAGTCCATTCCATTTGCTTTTTCTTAGGTAATATGTTTGTAGACTAAAATTATATAAATCATTTCTTATCGCATTGTAGCAAGGGAGACAATTAAGAAAATTACAAAATCTAAATTCAAGTAATTATTAACAATAAATTAACCCCTACAAGTCTTTAAAATGCTAAAAGTTGAAAAAATGGAATGTTTGAATTTTCAATTTATTGTTAATGCCATTGCATGTTGAATGGTGAGAAAAACATAATATTTGAATATGTAAATTGAACAAAAATACAAGTAATGGACTCAATTGTATAAAATACACTTTAGTAGATGAATATTTTAAATAGGAATCCCACCCTTTAATGTTGGGTCAAGCATATTACTCTTGAGAGGAGTGGGCAAACTTCTTATTAGAGTCCATTGCATTAGCTTTTTCTTAAGCAATATGTTTGTAGACTAAAATTATATAAATCATTTGATATTACATTGTCGCAAAGGAGACAATTAAAAAAATTATAAAATTTAAATTCAATGGATTATATAAGTCTTTAAAATTCTAAAAGTTGAAAAAATGCAATGTTTTGATTTTTCAATTTATTGTTAATGCCACTCCATTTTGAATGGTGAGAAAAACATAATATTTGAATATGTTAATTGAAAAAAAATACAAGTAATGGACTCAATTGTATAAAATACATTTTGGTGGATAAATATTATAAATAGCAATGCTAAACTTTAATGTTGGGTCAAGCATATTACTCTTGAGGGTTGTGGGGAAACTTCTTATTATAGTCCATTACTTCTGCTTTTTCTTAGGTAATATGTTTGTAGACTAAAATTATATAATTCATTTCGTATCGCATTGTAGTGAAGGAGACAATTAGGAAAATTGCAAAATCTAAATGCAAGTGATTATTAACAATAAATTAATCCCTACAAGCCTTTAAAATTCTAAAGGTTGAAAAAATGGAATGTTTTGATTTTACAATTTATTGTCAATGCCATTGCATTTTGAATGGTGAGAAAAACATAAATTTTGAATATGTTAATTGAAAAAAATACATATAATGGACTTAATTGTGTGAAATACAGTTAAGTGGATGAATATTATAATTAGCAATTCTAAATTTTAATGTTGGGTCAAGCATATTGCTTTTGAGGAGAGTGGGGAAACTTCTTCTTATATTCTATTACATTTTCTTTTTCTTAAGTAATATGTTTGTAGATTCAAATTCAACTTGCATTATGGCAAAGGAGGCAATGAAAAAAATTACAAAATTTAAATTCAACTAATTATTAACAATGCATAGATACCTATAAGTCTTTAAAATTCTAAAAGCCGAAAAAGTGAATGTTTTGATTTTTGAATTTATTGTTAATGCCACTCCATTTTGAATGGTGAGAAAAACATAATATTTGAATATGTTAATTGAAAAAAAATACAAGTAATGGACTCAATTATATAAAATACATTTTGGTGGATAAATATTATAAATAGCAATGTTAAACTTTAATGTTGGGTCAAGCATATTGCTCTTGAGGGTTGTGGGGAAACTTCTTATTATAGTCCATTACTTCTGCTTTTTCTTAGGTAATATGTTTGTAGACTAAAATTATATAATTCATTTCGTATCGCATTGTAGCGAAGGAGACAATTAGGAAAATTGCAAAATCTAAATGCCAGTGATTATTAACAATAAATTAACCCCTACAAGCCTTTAAAATTCTAAAAGTTGAAAAAAATAGAATGTTTTGATTTTTCAATTTATTTTCAATGTCATTGCATTTTGAATTATGAGAAAAACATAATTTTTGAATATGTTGATTGAACAAAAATACAAGTAATGGACTTAAGTGTGTGAAATATAGTTAAGTGGATGAATATTATAATTAGTAATCCTAAATTTTAATGTTGGGTCAAGCATATTGCTTTTGAGGGGAGTGGGGAAACTTCTCCTTATTCTTATACTCTATTGCATTTGCTTTTTCCTAAGTAATATGTTTGTAGATTCAAATTCAACTTGCATTGTAGCAAAGTAGACAATGAAAAAAATGGACTGTTTTGATTTTTCAATTTATTGTCAATGCCATTGCATTTTGAATGGTGAGAAAAACATAATATTTGAATATGTTAATTGAACGAAAATACAAGTAATGGACATAATTGTGTAAAATACACTTTAATAGATAAATATTATAATTAGCAATCCTAAATTTAATGTTGGGTCAAACATATTGCACTTGAGGGGAGTGGGGAAACTTCTTATAGTTTATGGCATTTTCTTTTTCTTAAATAATATATTTGGAGATTCAAATTACATAAACCATTTCAACTTGCATTGTGGTAAAAGAAGCAATGAAAAAAATTACAAAATTTAAATTCAACTGATTATTAGCAATTCATAAATCCCTATAAGTCCTTAAAATTCTAAAATTTGAAAAAATGCAACATTTAGATTTTTCAATTCATTGTTTATGCCACTACATTTTGAATAGTGAGAAAAACATAATATTTGAATATGTTAATTGAAAAAAAATACAAGTAATGGATTCAAATATATAAATTACACTTTAGTGGATGAATATTATAAATAGCAATACAAAGATTCAATGCTGGGTCAAGCATATTGCTCCTGAGGGTTATGGGGAAACTTCTTGTTATAATACATTGCATTTGCTTTTTCTTAGGAAATATGTTTGTTGACTAAAATTATATAAATCATTTCTTACCGCATTGTTGCAAAGGAGACAATTAAGAAAATTACAAAATTTAAATTCAATTGATTATTCCCAATGCATAAATGCTTATAAGTCTTTAAAATTCTAAAAGCTGAAAAAAATTCAATGTTTTTCTTTTTCAAATTATTGTTAATGCCACTCCTTTTTGAATGGTGAGAAAAACTTAATATTTCAAAATGTTAATTGAAGAAAATACAAGCAATGGACTTAATTGTATAAAATACATTTTAGTGGATGAATATTATAAATAACAATGCTAAGATTCAATGTTGGGTCAAGCATATTGCTCTTGAGGGTTATGGGGAAACTTCTTGTTATAATACATTGCATTTGCTTTTTCTTAGGAAATATGTTTGTAGACTAAAATTATATAAATCATTTCTTTGCATTTGCTTTTTCTTAGGAAATATGTTTGTAGACTAAAATTATATAAATCATTTCTTACCGCGTTGTTGCAAAGGAGACAATTAAAAAAATTACAAAATTTAAATTCAATTGATTATTCACAATGCATAAATGTCTATAAGTCTTTAAAATTCTAAAAGCTGAAAAAATTCAATGTTTTTCTTTTTCAAATTATTGTTAATGCCACTCCTTTTTGAATGGTGAGAAAAACTTAATATTTCAAAATGTTAATTGAAGAAAATACAAGTAATGGACTCAATTGTATAAAATACATTTTAGTGGATGAATATTATAAATAGCAATGCTAAACTCTAATGTTGGGTCAAGCATATTGCTATTGATTGTTATGGGGAAACTTCTTATTATAGTTGATTGCAGTTGCATTTTCTTAAATAATATGTTTTTAGACTAAAATTATATAATTCATTTCACATCACATTGTAGCAAAGGAGAAAATTAAGAAAATTACATAATCTAAATTCAAGTGACTATTAACAATAAATTAACCCCTACAAGTCTTTAAAATTCTAAAAGTTGAAAAAATGGAAAGTTTGATTTTTCAATTTATTGTTAATGTCATTGCATTTTCAATGGTGAGAAAAATATAATATTTGAATACGTGAATTGAACAAATATACAAGTAATGGACTTAATAGTATAAAATACATTTTAGCGGATGAATATTATAAATAGCAATGCTAAGCTTTATCGTTGGGTCAACCATATTGCTCTTGAGGGTTGTGGGAAAACATCTTATTATAGTCCATTGCATTTGCTTTTTTGAAGTAATATGTTTATAGACTAAAATTATATAAATCATTTCAACCTGTATTGTGGCAATGGAGACAATTAAAAAAATTAGAAAATTTAAATTTAATTGATTATTAACAATGCATTAATCCTTATAAGTCTTTAAAATTCTAATAGATGAAAAAATGCAATGTTTAGATTTATCAATTTATTGTTGATGCCACTGCATTTTGAATGGTGAGAAAAACATAATATTTCAATATGTCAAATTGAAAAAAATACAAGTAATGGACTCAATTGTACAAAATACATTTTAGTTGATGAATATTATAAATAGTAATTGCAAGCTTTAATGTTGGGTCAAGCATATTGGTTTTGAGGGCAGTGGGGAAATTTCATATTAGAATCCATTGCCTTAGCTTCTTCTTAAGTAATATGTTTGTAGACTAAAATTATATAAATCATTTGATATCGCATTGTTGCAAAGGAGGCAATTAAGAAAATTACAAAATTGAAATTCAACTGATTATTAATAATGCATAAATCTCTACAAGTCTTTAAAATACTAAAAGCTAAAAAGGTGGAATGTTTTGATTTTTTAATCTATTGTAAATGCCACTCCTTTATGAATGGTGAGAAAAACTTAATATTTCAAAATGTTAATTGAAAAAAATACAAGTAATGGACTCAATTGTATAAAATACATTTTAATGGATGAATATTATAAATAGCAATGCTAAGCTTTAATGTTGGGTCAAGCATATTGCTCTTGGGGGTTGTGGGGAAACTTCTTATTATAGTACATCGCATTTGCTTTTTCTTAAGTAATATGTTTGTATACTAAAATTATATAAATCATTTCAACCTGTATTGTGTCAATGGAGGCAATTAAGAAAATTACAAAATTTAAATTCAACTAATTATTAATAATGCAGAAATCCTTATAAGTCTTTAAAATTCTAAAAGTTGAAAAAATGCAATGTTTTGATTTTTCAATTTATTCTTAATGCCACTGCATTTTGAATGGTGAGAAAAATATAATATTTGAATATGTTAATTGAACAAAAATACATGTAATGGACTCAATTGTATAAAATACACTTTAGTGGATGAATATTATAAATAGCAATGCTAAGCTTTAATCTTGGGTCAAGCATATTGGTCTTTAAGGGAGTGGGGAAACTTCTTCTTATAGTCTATTGCATTTGCTTTTTCTTAAGTAATATGTCTGTAGATTCAACTTGCACTATGGCAAAGAAGGTAATAAAAAAGATTACAAAATTTAAATTCAAATGATTATTAACAAGGCATAAATCCCTATAAGTCTTTAAAATTCTAAAAGTTGAAAAAAATGCAACATTTAGATTTTTCAATTTATTGTTCATGCCACTACATTTTGAATGGTGAGAAAAATATAATATTTGAATATCTTAATTGAAAAAAAAGTACAAGTAATGGATTCAATTGTATAAATTACACTTTAGTGGATGAATATTATAAATAGCAATGTTAAGATTCAATGTTGGGTCAAACATATTGCTCGAGAGTTGTGGGGAAACTTCTTATTATAGTCAATTGCATTTGCTTTTTCTTAGGAAACATATTTATAGACTAAAATTATATAAATCATTTCTTATTGCATTGTTGCAAAGGAGACAATTAGGAAAATTACAAAATTCAAATTCAATTGATTATTCACAATTCATAAATTCCTATAAGTCTTTAAAATTCTAAATGCTGAAAAAAATTCAATGTTACTCTTTTTCAATTTATTGTTAATGCCACTCCATTTTGAATGTTGAGAAAAACATAATATTTCAAAATGTTAAATGAAAAAAAAAATCCAAGTAATGGACTCAATTGCATAAAATACATTTTAGAGGATGAATATTATAAATAGCAAAGCTAAGTTTTAATGTTTGGTGAAGCATATTGCCCTTGAGGGTTGTGGGGAAGTTTCGTATTATAGTGCCTTGCATTTTCTTTTTCTTATGTATTATGTTTGTAGACTAAAATTATATAAATCATTTCAACCTACATTGTGGCAATGGAGGCAATTAAAAAAATTATAAAATATAAATTCAACTGATTATTAACAATAAATTAATCCCTATAAGTCCTTAAAATTATAAAAGCTGAAAAAATGCAATGTTTTGATTTTTCAATTTATTATTAATGCCACTCCATTTAGAATGGTGAGAAAAACATAATATTAGAATATGTTAATTGAAGAAAAATACAACTAAAGGACTCATTTGTGCAAAATACACTTTTATAGTATATTGCTCTTAGGGGTTGTGGGGAAACCTCTTATTACATTCCATTGCATTTGCTTTTTGTTTGATAATATGTTTGAAAACTAAAATTATATAAATCATTTCATATCGCTTTGTTCCAAAGGAGACAATTAAGAAAATTACAAAATCTAAATTCAACTAATTATTAACAATAGATTAAGCCCTACAAGTCTTTAAGATTCTAAAAGTTGAAAAAATGGAATGTTTTGATTTTTTAATTTATTGTTAATGCCATTGCATTTTGAATGGTGAGAAAAACATAATATTTCAATATGTTAATTGAACAAAAATACAAGTAATGGACTCAATTGTATAAAATACATTTTAGTGGATCAATATTATAAATAGGAATTCCAAGCCTTCATGTTGGGACAAGCATATTGCTCTTGAGAGGAGTGGGGAAACTTCTTAATAGAGTCCATTGCATTAGCTTTTTCTTAAGTAATATGTTTGTAGACTAAAATTATATAAATCATTTGATATCGCATTGTCGCAAAGGAGACAATTAAGAAAATTACAAAATTTAAATTCAACAGATTATTAACAATGTATAAATCCCTATAAGTCTTTAAAATTCTAAAAGCTGAAAAAATGCAATGTGGTGATTTTTCAATTTATTGTTAATGCCACTCCATTTTGATCGGTGAGAAAAACATAATATTTGAATATGTTAATTGAATAAAAATACATGTAATGGACTTAATTGTGTAAAATACACTTTAGTGGATGAATATTATAATTAGCAATCCTAAATTTTAATGTTGGGTCAAGCATATTGCTCTTGAGGGGTGTAGGGAAACTTTTTATTATAGTCTATTACATTCACTTTTTCTTAGGTAATATGTTTGTATACTAAACTTATATAAATCATTTCATATCACATTATCGCAAAGGAGACAATTAAGAAAAATACAAAATCTAAATTCAATTGATTATTAACAATAAATTAACCCCTACAAGTCTTTAAAACTCTAAAAATTGAAAAAATGGAATGTTTTGATTTTTCAATTTATTGTTAATGTCATTGCATTTTGAATGGTGAGAAAAACATAATATTTGAATATGTTAATTGAACAAAAATACAAGTAATGAACTCAATTGTATAAAATACACTTTAGTGGATGAATATTATAAATAGGAATCTCATGCTTTGATGTTGGGTCAAGCAGATTACTCTTGAGAGGAGTGGGGAAACTTTTTAATAGAGTCCATTGCATTAGCTTTTTCTTAAGTAATATGTTTATAGACTAAAATTATATAAATCATTTCATATCGCATTGTCGTAAAGGAGACAATTAAGAAAATTACAAAATTTACATTCAACTGATTATTAACAATGCATAAATCCCTATAAGTCTTTAAAATTCTAAAAGCTAAAAAAATGCAATGTTTTGATTTTTCAATTTATTCTTAGTGCCACTCCATTTTGAATGGTGAGAAAAACATAATATTTGCATATGTTAATTGAAAAAAAATACATGTGATAGACTCAATTGTATAAAATACATTTTAGTGAATGAATATTATAAATAGAAATGCTAAGCTTTAATGTTGGGTCGAGCATATTGCTCTTGAGGGTTATGGGGAAACTTCTTATTATAGTCCATTGCATTTCCTTTTTCTTAAGTAATATGTTTGTAGACTAAAATTATATAAATCATTTCATATCTCATTACCGTAGAGGAGACAATTAAGAAAATTACAAAATTTAAATTCAACTAATTATAAACAATAAATTAAGCCCTCCAAGTCTTCAAAACTCTAAAAGTTGAAAAAATGGAATGTTTTGATTTTTCAATTTATTGTTGATGCCACTACATTTTGAATGGTGAGAAAAACATAATATTTGAATATGTTAAGTGAGCAAAAATACATGTAATGGACTCAATTGTATAAAATACATTTTAATGGATGAATATTATAAATAGCAATGCTAAGCTTTATTGTTTGGTCAAGCATATTGCTCTTGAGGGTTGTCGGGAAACTTTTTATTATAGTCCATTCCATTTGCTGTTTCTTAGGTAATATGTTTGTAGATTAAAATTATATAAATCATTTCTTATCGCATTGTAGCAAAGGAGACAATTAAAAAAATTGCAAAATCTAAATTCAAGTGATTATTAACAATAAATTAACCCTTACAAGTCTTTAAAATTATAAAAGTTGAAAAAATGGAGTGTTTGATTTTTCAATTTATTGTTAATGCCATTGCATTTTAAATGGTGAGAAAAACATAATATTTGAATATGTAAATTGAACAAAAACACAAGTATTGGACTCAATTGTATAAAATAGATTTTAGTGGGTGAATATTATAAATAACAATGCTAAGATTTAATGTTAGGTCAAGTATATTGTTCTTGAGGGTTGTGGGAAAACTTCTTATTATAGTCCATTGCATTTGCTTTTTCTTAAGTAATATGTTTGTAGACTAGAATTATATTAATCATTTCAACTTACATTATGGTAATGGAGGCAAGTAAAAAAATTACAAAATTTAAATTCAACGGATTATTAACAATGCATTAATCCCTTTAAGTCTTTAAAATTCTAATTGATGAAAAAATGCAATGTTTTGATTTTTCATTTTACTATTGATGCCATTACATTTTGAATGGTGAGAAAAACATAATATTTGAATATGTTAATTGAAAAAAAAATACAAGCAATGGACTTAATTGTATAAAATGCATTTTAGTGGATGTATATTATAAATAGGAATCCAAAGTTTTAATGTTGGATCAAGCATATTGCTCTTGAGGGGAGTGGGGAAACTTCATATTAGAGTCTAATGCATTACCTTTTTCTCAAGTAATATGTTTGTAGACTAAAATTATATAAATCATTTGATATCGCATTCTCGCAAAAGAGACAATTAAGAAAATTACAAAATTTAAATTCAACTGATTATTAACAATGCACAAATCCCTATAAGTCTTTAAAATTCCAAAAGCTGAAAAAATGAATGTTCTAATTTTTCAATTTATTGTTAATGCCACTCCATTTTGAATGGTGAGAAAAACATAATATTTGAATATGTTAATTGAAAAAAAAATACAAGTAATGGACTCAATTGTATAAAATACATTTTAGTAGATGAATTTTATAAATAGCAATGCTAAGTTTTAATATTGGGTCAAGCATATTGCCCTTGAAGGTTGTGGGGAAAGTTCTTATTACAGTCCATTGCATTTGTTTTTTCTTAAGTAATATGTTTGTAGACTAAAATTATATGAATCATTTCAACCTGCATTGTGGCAATGGAGGCAATTAAAAAAATTAAAAAATTTAAATTCAACTAATTATTAACAATGCATAAATCCCTATAAATCTTTAAAATTCTAAAAGTTGAAAGAATGCAATGTGTTGATTTTTCAATTTATTGTTAATGCCACTCCATTTTGAATGGTGAGAAAAACATAATATTTGAATATGTTAATTGAACAAAAATACAAGTAATGGACTTAATTGTGTAAAATACACTTTAGTGGATGAATTTTATAATTTGAAATCCTAAATTTTAATGTTGGGTCAAGCATATTGCTCTTAAGGGGTGTGGGGAAACTTTTTATTGTAGTCCATTACATTCGCTTTTTCTTAGGTAATATGTTTGTAGACTAAAGTTATATAAATCATTTCATATCTCATTATCGCAAAGGAGACAATTAAGAAAAATACAAAATCTAAATTCAAGTGATTATTAACAATAAATTAACCCCTACAAGTCTGTAAAAGTCTAAAAGTTGAAAAAAATGGAATGCTTGATTTTTCAATTTATTTTTAATGCCATTGCATTTTAAATGGTGAAAAAAACATAATATTTGAATATGTAAATTGAACAAAATACAACTAATGGACTCAATTGTATAAAATAAATTTTAGTGGATGAATATTATAAATAGCAATGCCAAGATTTAATGTTAGGTCAAGCATATTGCCCTTGAGGGTTATGGGGAAACTTCTTGTTTTAGTCCATTGCATTTGCTTTTTCTTAAGTAATATGTTTGTAGACTAAAATTATATAAACCATTTCAACCTGCATTGTAGCAATGGAGGCAATTAAAAATATTAAAAAATTTGAATTTAACTAATTATTAACAATGCATAAATCCCTATAAGTCTTTAAAATTCTAAAAGCTGAAAAAATGCAATGTTTTCATTTTTCAATTTATTGTTAATGCCACTCCATTTTGAATCGTGAGAGAAACATAATATTCGAATATGTTAATTGAAAAAAAAAATACAAGTAATGGACTCAATTGTATAAAATACATTTTAGTGGATGAATATTATAAATAGGAATGTTAAGCTTAAATGTTGGGCCAAGCATATTGCTCTTGACGGTTGTGGCGAAACTTCTTATTAGAGTTTATTGCATTTGATTTTTCATAAGAAATATGTTTGTCAACTCGAATTATATACATAATTTCAACTTCCATTGTGGCAAAGGAGGCAATTCAAAAAATTACAAAGTTTGAATTTAACTAATTATTCACAATGCATAAATCACTATAAGTTTTGAAAATTCAAAAAGTTGAAAAAATACAATGTTTTGATTTTTCAATTTATTGTTAATCCCACTGCATTTTGAATGGTCAGAAAAACATAATATTTGAATTTGTTAATTGAACAAAAATACAAGTAATGGACTCAATTATACAAAATACATTTTAGTGGATAAATATTATAAATAGCAATCCTAAGCTTTAGTGTTGGGTCAAGCATATTGCTCTTGAAGGGAGGGGGGAAACTTCTTATTAGAGTCCATTGCATTTGATTTTTCATAAGTAATATGTTTGTAAGCTAAAATTCTATAAATCGTTTCAACTTGCCTTGTGGCAAAGGAGACAATTAAAAAAATGACAAAATTTAAATTCAACTGATTATTAACAATGCATAAATCCCTTAAAGTGTTTAAAATTCAAAAAGTTGAAAAAATACAATGTTTTGATTTTCAATTTATTGTTAATCCCACTACATTTTGAATGGTGAGAAAAATATAACATTTGAATTTGTTAATTAAAGAAAAATACAAGTAAGAGACTCAATTGTATAAAATACACTTTAATGGATGAATATTATAAATAGCAATCCTAATATTTAATGTTGGGTTAACCATATTACTCTTGAGGGGAGTGGGGAAACTCCTTATTAGAGTCCATTGCAGTTGCTTTCGTTTAAGGAATTTGTTTGTCGACTCGAATTATATAAATCATTTCAACTTGCATTGTGGCAAAGGAGGCAACTAAAAAATTTACAAAATTTAAATTTCAAATAATTATTGACAATGTATAAACACTTATAGGTTTTGGAAATTCAAAAATTTGAAAAAATACAATGTTTTGATTTTTCAATTTAATGTTAATCCCACTGCATTTTTAATGGTAAGAAAAACATAATATTTGAATTTGTTAATTGAACAAGAATATAAGTAATGGACTCAATTGTACAAAATACACTTTAGTGGATGAATATTATAAATAGCAATCCTAAGCTTTAATGCAGGGTCAAGCATATTGCTCTTGAGGGGAGGGGGGAAACTTTATTAGAGTCCATTGCATTTGATTTTTCATAAGTAATATGTTTCTACACTAAAATTCTATAAATCATTTCAACTTGCATTATGGCAAACGAGACAATTAAAAGAATGACAAAATTTAAATTTAACTAATTATTTACAATGCATAAATCCCTTAAAGAGTTTAAAATTCAAAAAGTTCAAAAAATACAATGTTTTGATTTTTAAATTTATTGTTAATTTCACTGCATTTTGAATGGTGAGAAAATCATAATGTTTGAATTTGTTAATTGAACAAAAATACAAGTAATGGACTCAATTGTATAAAATACACTTTAGTGGATGAATTTTATAAATAGCAATCCTAAGCTTTAATGTTGGGTTAAGCATATTACTCCTTGGGGAAGTGGGGAAACTTCTTATTAGAGTCCATTGCATTTGCTTTTGTTTAAGTTATTTATTTGTCGACTCGAATAATATAAATCATTTCAACTTGCATTGTGGCAAAGGAGGCAATTAAAAATGTTATAAAATTTAAATTCAACTAATTATTGACAATGCATGCCTATAAGTTTTTAAAATTGAAAAAGTTCAAAAAATACGATGTTTTGATTTTTCAATTTATCGTTAATGCCACTGCATTTTGTATGGTGAGAAAAACATAATATTTGAATTTGCTAATTGAAGAAAAATACATGTAATGGACTCAATTGTATAAAATACATTTTAGTGGATGAATATTATAAATAGCAATCCTAAGCTTTAATGTTGGGTCAAGCATATTGATCTTGAGGGGAATGGGGAAACTTCTTATTAGACTCTATTGCATTTGATTTTTCATAAGTAATATGTTTTTACACTAAAATTCTATAAATCATTTCAACTTGCATTATGGCAAAGGAGACAATTAAAAAAATGACAAAATTTAAATTGAACTTATTATTAACAATGCATAAATCCCTGAAAGAGTTTGAAGTTCAAAAAGATGAAAAAATACAATGTTTGAATTTTTCAATTTGTTGTTAATCCCACAACATTTTGTATGGTGAGAAAAACATAATATTTGAATATATTGATTGAACAAAAATACAAGCAATAGACTTAATTGTATAAAATACACTTTAGTGATTGAATATTATAAATAGCAATCCTAAGGTTTAATGTTAGGTCAACTATATTGTTCTTGAGGGGAGTGGGGAAACTTCTTATTAGTGTCTATTGCATTTGATTTTTCATAAGTAATATGTTTGTCGACTCGAATTATATACATAATTTCAACTTCCATTGTGGCAAAGGAGGCAATTTAAAAAATTACAAAATTTGAATTCAACTAATTATTCACAATGCATAAATCCCTATAAGTTTTGAAAATTCAAAAAGTTGAAAAAATACAATGTCTTGATTTTTCAATTTATTGTTAATCCCACTGCATTTTGAATGGTCAGAAAAACATAATATTTGAATTTGTTAATTGAACAAAAATACAAGTAATGGACTCAATTGTACAAAATACATTTTAGTGGATGAATATTATAAATAGCAATCCTAAGCTTTAGTGTTGGGTCAAGCATATTGCTCTTGAGGGGAGTGGGGAAACTTCTTATTAAAGTCCATTGCATTCGATTTTTCATAAGTAATATGTTTGTAAGCTAAAATTCTATAAATCGTTTCACCTTGCCTTGTGGCAAAGGAGACAATTAAAAAAATGACAAAATTTAAATTCAACTGATTATTAACAATGCATAAATCCCTCAAAGAGTTTAAAATTCAAAAAGATGACAAAATACAATGTTTTGATTATTCAATTTATTGTTAATCCCTCTCAATTTTGAATGGTGAGAAAAACATAATATTTGAATTTGTTAATTGAAGAAAAATAAAAGTAATGGACTCAATTGTACAAATTACACTTTAGTGGATGAATATTATAAATAGAGATCTTAAACTTTAATGCAGGGTCAAGCATATTACTCTTGAGGGTAATGGGGAAACTTCTTATTAGAGTCCATTGCATTTGATTTTTCATAAGTAATGTGTTTCTACACTAAAATTCTATAAATCATTTCAACTTGCATTATGGCAAAGGAGACAATTAAAAAAATGACAAAATTTAAATTCAACTAATTATTTACAATGCATAAATCCCTCAAAGAGTTTAAAATTCAAAAAGTTTAAAAAATACAATGTTTTGATTTTTGAATTTATTGTTAATTTCATTGCATTTTGAATGGTGAGAAAAACATAATGTTTGAATTTGTTAATTGAACAAAAATACAAGTAATGGACTCAATTGTATAAAATACACTTAAGTGGATGAATATTATAAATAGCAATCCTAAGTTTTAATGTTGGGTCAAGCATATTGATCTTGAGGGGAGTCGGGAAACTTCTTATTAGAGTCTATTGCATTTGATTTTTCATAAGTAATATGTTTTTACACTAAAATTCTATAAATCATTTCAACTTGCATTATGGCAAAGGAGACAATTAAAAAAATGACAAAATTTAAATTGAACTTATTATTAACAATGCATAAATCCCTCAAAGAGTTTAAAGTTCAAAAAGATGAAAAAAATACAATTTTTGGATTTTTCTATTTGTTGCTAATCTCACAACATTTTGGATGGTGAGAAAAACATAATATTTAAATTTGTTCATTGAACAAAAAAACAAGTAAGAGACTCAATTGTATAAAATACACTTTAGTAGATGAATATTATAAATAGCAATCCTAAGTTTTAATGCAAGGTCAAGCATATTGCTCTTGAGGGCAATGGGGAAACTTCTTATTAGAGTCCATTGCATTTGATTTTTCATAAGTAATATGTTTCTACACTAAAATTCTATAAATCATTTTAACTTGCATTATGACAAAGGAGACAATTAAAAAATTGACAAAATATAAATTCAACTGATTATTTAGAATGCATAAATCCCTCAAAGAGTTTAAAATTCACAAAGTTGAAAAAATACAATATTTTGATTTTTCAATTTATTGTTAATCCCACTCAATTTTGAATGGTGAGAAAAACATAATGTTTGAATTTGTTAATTGAACAAAAATACAAATAATAAACTTAATTGTATAAAATACACTTTAGTGGATGAATATTATAAATAACAATCTTAAGCTTTAGTGTTGGGTCAAACATATACCACTTGAGGGGAGTGGGGAAACTTCTTATTAGAGTTTATTGCATTTGCTTTTTCTTAAGTAATATGTTTGTTGACTCGAATTATATAAATCATTTCAACTTGCATTGTGGCGAAGGAGGCAATTAAAAAAAATTACAAAATTTAAATTTAACTCATTATTAACAGTGCATAAATCCCTTTAACAGTTTAAAATTCAAAAAGTCAAAAAAAAAAAAACAATGTTTTGAGTTTTCAATTTATTGCTAATCCCACTACATTTTGAATGGTGAGAAAAATATAAGATTTGAATTTGTTGATTGAACAAAAACATAAGTAATGGTCTCAATTGTTCAAAATACACTATAGTGGATGAATATTATAAATAGCAATCCTAAGCTTTAATGTTGGGTCAAGCATATTCCTCTTAAGGGGAGTGGGGAAACATCTTATTAGAGTTCATTACATTTGCTTTTTCTTAAGTAATATGTCTGTCGACACGAATTATAGAAATCATTTCAACTTGCATTGTGGCAAAGGAGGCAATTAAAAAAATTTCAAATTTTAAATTGAACTAATTATTGACAATGCATAAATCCCTATTTGATTTTAAATTCCAAAAAGTTGAAAAAATATAATGTTTTGATTTTGCAATTTCTTGTTAATTCCACTAGATTTTGAATGGTGAGAAAAACATAATGTTTGAATTTGTTAATTGAACAAAAATACAAGTAATGGACTCAATTGTATAAAATACACTTTAGTGGATCAATATTACAAATAGCAATCCTAAGCTTTAATGTTGGGTAGAGCATATTCCTCTTGTGGAGAGTGGGGAAACTTCTTATTATAGTCCATCGCATTTGCTTTTTCTTAAGTAATATGTTTTTAGGGTAAAATACCATAAATCATTTCAACTTGCCTTGTGGCAAAGGAGACAATTAAAGAAATGGCAAAATTTAAATTCAACTGGTTATTAATAATGCATAAATTCCTCAAAGTGTTTAAAATTCAAAAAGTTGAAAAAATATAATATTTTGAGTTTTTAATTTATTGTTAATCCCACTGCATTTTGAATGGTGAGAAAAAAAAATATTTGAATCTGTTAATTGAAGAAAAAAACAAGTAATGGACTCAATTGTACAAAATACACTTTAGTGGATGAATATTATAAATGGCAATCCTAAGCTTTAATGTTAGGTCAAGCATATTGCTCTCGAGGGAAGTGGGGAAACTTCTTATTAGAGCTCATTACATTTGATTTTTCAGAAGTAATATGTTTCTACACTTAAATTCTATAAATTATTTCAACTTGCATTATGCCAAACGAGACAAGTAAAAAAATGACAAAATTTAAATTCAATTGATTATTTACAATGTACAAATCCCTCAAAGTGTTTAAAATTCAAAAACTTTAAAAAATACAATGTTTTGATTTTTCAATTTATTGTTAATTTCACTGTATTTTGAATGGTGAGAAAAACACAATGTTTGAATTTGTTAATTGAACAAGAATACAAGTAATGGACTCAATTGTGTAAACTACAGTTTTGTGGATGAATATTATAAATAGCAATCCGAAGCTTTAATGTTGGGTCAAGCATATTCCCCTCGAGGGGAGTGGGGAAACTTCTTATTAGAGTCCATTGCATTTGTTTTTTCTTAAGTAATATGTTTGTCGACACTAATTATAGAAATCATTTCAATTGTACAAAATACACCTTAGTGGATGAATATTGTTAATAGCAATTCTAGGCTTTAAAGTTGGGTTAAGCATATTGCTCTTGAGGGAATTAGGGAAACTTCTTATTAGAGCTCATTGCATTTGATTTTTCATAAGTAATATGTTTCTACACTAAAATTCTATAAATCATTTCAACTTTCATTATGGAAAAGGAGACAATTAAAAAAATGACAAAATTTAAATTCAACTGATTATTAACAATGCATAATTCCCTCAAAGAGTTTAAAATTCAAAAAATTGAAAAAATACAATATTTTGATTTTTCAATTTATTGTTAATCCCACTACATTTTGAATGGTGATCAAAACATAGTATTTGAATTTGTTAATTGAACAAAAATACAAGTAATGGACTCAATTGTATAAAATACACTTTAGTGGATGAATATTATAAATAGCAATCCTAAGCTTTAATGTTGGGTAGAGCATATTCCTTTTGAGGAGAGTGGGGAAACTTCTTATTGGAGTCCATTGCATTTGGTTATTCTTAAGTAATATGTTTGTTGACACGAATTACAAAAATCATTTCAACTTGCATTGTGGCAAAGGAAGCAATTAAAAAAATTTCAAAATTTAAATTGAACTAATTATTGACAATGTATAAATCCCTATTTGTTTTTAAATTCCAAAAAGTTGAAAAAATAAAATGTTTTGATTTTTCCATTTATTGTTAATCCCACTACATTTTGATTAGTGAGAAAAATATAATATTTGAATCTATTAATTGAACAAAAACACAAGTAATAGACTTAATTGTGCAAAATACACTATAGTAGATGAATATTATAAATATCGATCCTAACCTTTAATGTTGGGTTAAGCATATTGCTCTTGAGGGGAGTGGGGAAACTTCTTATTAGAATCCATTGCATTTGATTTTTCATAAGTAATATGTTTTTAGGCTAAAATTCTATAAATCATTTCCACTTGCCTTGTGGCCAAGGAAACAATTAAAAAAATAACAAAATATAAATTCATCTGATTATTAACAATGCATAAATCCCTCATAGATTTTACAATTCAAAAAGATGAAAAAATACAATATTTTGATTTTTCAATTTATTGTTAATCCCACTATATTTTGAATGGTGAGAAAAACATCTTATTTGAATTTGTTAATTGAATAACAATATAAGTAATGGAATCAATTGTATAAAATACACTTAGTGGATGAATATTATAGATAGCAATCCTAAGCTTTAATGTTCATTCATGCATATTACTCTTGAGGGGAGTGGGGAAACCTTTTATTAGAGTCCATTACATTTACTTTTTCATAAGTAATATGGTTCTACACTAAAATTCTATAAATCATTTCAACTTGCATTATGGCAAAGGAGACAATTAAAAAAATGACAAAATTTAAATTCGACTGATTATTTATAATGCATAAATCCCTCAAAGAATTTAAAATTCAAAAAGTTGAAAAAATACAATGTTTTGATTTTTGAATTTATTGTTAATTTCACTGCATTTTGAATGGTGAGAAAAACATAATGTTTGAATTTGTTAATGGAACAAAAATACAAGTCAAAGACTGAATTGTATAAAATACACTTTAGTGGATGAATATTATAAATAGCAATCCTAAGCTTTAATGTGGGGAATCTTCTTATTAGAGTCCATTGCATTTGCTTTTTCTTAAGTAATATGTTTGTCGACACGAATTATAGAAATCATTTCAAGTTACATTGTGGCAAAAGAGGCAATTAAAAAAATTTCAAAATTTAAATTGAACTAATTATTGACAATGCATAAATCCCTATTTGTTTTTAAATTCCAAAAAGTTGAAAAAATATAATGTTTTGATTTTCCAATTTCTTGTTAATCCCACTAGATTTTGAATGGTAAGAAAAACATAATATTTGAATTTGTTAATTGAACAATAATATGAGTAATGGACTCAATTATATAAAATACACTTTAGCGGATGAATATTATAAATAACAATCCTAAGCTTTAATGTTCGGTCAAGCATATTACTCTTCAGGGGAGTGGGGAAACTTTGTATTAGAGTCCATTGCTCTTACTTTTTCTTTAGTAATATGTTTGTAGGCTAAACTTCTATAAATCATTTCAACTTACCTTGTGGCAAAGGAGACAATTAAAAAAATGACAAAATTTAAATTCAACTGATTATTAACAATGCATAATTCCCTTAAAGAGTTTAAAATTCAAAAAGTTGAAAAAATACAATGTTTTGATTTTTCAATTTATTGTTAATCCCATTGCATTTTGAATGGTGATAAAAACATAATATTTGAATTTGTTAATTGAATAAAAATACAAGTAAGAGACTCAATTGTATAAAATACACTTTAGTGGATGAATATTATAAATAGCGATCCTAAGCTTTAATGCAGGGTCAAGCATATTGCTCTTGAGGGCAGTGGGGAAACTTCTTATTAGAGTCCATTGCATTTGATTTTTCATAAGTAATATGTTTCTACACTAAAATTCTATAAAACATTTCAACTTGCATTATGACAAAGGAGACAATTAAAAAAATGACAAAATTTAAATTCAATTGATTATTTACAATGCATAAATCCCTTAAAGAGTTTAAAAGTCAAAAAGTTGTAAAAATACAATGTTTTGATTTTTCAATTTATTGTTAATTTCACTGCATTTTGAACGGTGAGAAAAACATAATGTTTGAATTTGTTAATTGAACAAAAATACAAGTAATGGACTCAATTGTATAAAAAAACACTTTAGTGGATGAATATTATAAATAACAATCCTAAACTTTAATGTTAGGTCAAGCATATTGGTCTTGAGGGGAGCGGGGAAACTTCTTATTAGAGTTCATTGCATTTGATTTTCATAAGTAATGTGTTTTTAGGCTAAAATTCTATAAATCATTTCCACTTGCCTTGTGGCAAAGGAAACAATTAAAAAAATGGCAAAATTTAAATTCATCTGATTATTAACAATGCATAAATCCCTCATAGAGTTTACAATTCAAAAATATGAAAAAAATATAATATTTTGATTTTTCAATTTATTGTTAATCCCACTGCATTTTGAATAGTGAGAAAAACATCTTATTTGAATTTGTTAATTGAACAACAATATAAGTAATGAACTCAATTGTATAAAATACACTTTAGCGGATGAATATTATAAATAACAATCCTAAGCATTAATATACGGTCAAGCATATTAGTCTTAAGGGGAGTGGGGAAACTTTTTATTACAGTCCATTGCATTTGCTTTTTCTTAAGTAATATGTTTGTCGACTCGAATTATATAAATTATTTCAACTTGCATTGTGGAAAGGAGACAATTAAAAAAATTAAAAAATATAAATTTAACTAATTATTAACAATGCATAAATCCCTAAAAGAGTTTAAAATTGAAAAAGTCAAAAAAAAAAAACAATGTTTTGAGTTTTCAATTTATTGTTAATCCCACTACATTTTGAATGGTGAGCAAAATATATGATTTGAATTTGTTGATTGAACAAAAACATAAGTAATGGACTCAATTGTGTAAAATAGACTATAGTGGATGAATATTATAAATAGCAATCCTAAATTTTAATGTCCGGTGAAGCATATTACTCTTGAGGGGAGTGGGGAAACTTTTTATTAGAGTCCATTGCATTTGCTTTTTCTGAAGTAATATGTTTCTACACTAAAATTCTATAAATCATTTGCATTATGGCAAATGAGACAATTAAAAAAATGACAAAATTTAAATTCAACTGATCATTTACAATGCATAAATTGCTCAAAGAGTTTAAAATTCAAAAAGTTGAAAAAATACAATGTTTTGATTTTTCAATTTATTGTTAATTTCACTGCATTTTGAATGGTGAGAAAACATAATGTTTGAATTTGTTAATGGAACAAAAATACAAGTAAAAGACTGAATTGTATAAAATACACTTTAGTGGATGAATATTATAAATAGCAATCCTAAGCTTTCATGTTGGGTCAAGCATATTGCTCTTGAGGGAGTGGGGAAACTTCTTATTAAAGTCCATTGCATTTGCTTTTTCTTAAGTAATATGTTTGTCGACTTGAATTATATAAATTATTTCAACTTGCATTGTGGAAAGAAGGCAATTAAAAAAATTACAAAATTTAAATTTAACCAATTATTAACAATGCATAAATCCCTAGAAGAGTTTAAAATTCAAAAAGTCAAAAAAAAAAACAATGCTTTGAGTTTTCAATTTATTGTTAATCCCACTACATTTTGAATGGTGAGCAAAATATAAGATTTGAATTTGTTGATTGAACAAAAGCATAAGTAATGGACTAAATTGTGCAAATATACTTTAGTGGATGAATATTATAAATAGCAATCCTAAACTTTAAAGTTGGGTCAAGCATATTGCTCTTGAGGGAAGTGGGGAAACTTCCTATTAATTCTCATTGCATTCGATTTTTCATAAGTAATATGTTTATACACTAAAATTCTATAAATCATTTCAACTTGCATTATGGCAAAGGAGAAAATTAAAAAAATGGCAAAATTTAAATTCATCTGATTATTTGCAATGGATAAATCCCTCAAAGAGTTTAAAAGTCAAAAAGTTGTAAAAATACAATGTTTTGATTTTTCAATTTATTGTTAATTTCACTGCATTTTGAATGGTGAGAAAAACATAATGTTTGAATTTGTTAATTGAACAAAAATACAAGTAATGGACTCAATTGTATAAAAAACACTTTAGCGGATGAATATTATAAATAGCAATCCTAAGCTTTAATGTTCGGTCAAACATATTCCTCTTGAGTGGAGTGGGGAATGTTTTTATTAAAGTCCATTGCATTTGCTTTTTCTGAAGTTCCCAACTTCACCCTAGGATCTACTAGTTTGTAATACTGAGAGGGGGGGTGAATCAGTATCACCACAATTCGCAATTCGCAGGTAAGTGAACAACTTCAATCTCTTCTTAAAAGTGAACTCTTTCTCAGATTCGACTAAGGTAGATCTATTGCTACCTACTAATCACAATAGTCCCCAAAGTCACCTTTTAGACACCTTGCCTAATAGACAATTCAGATGTTCTTGTTTAGGTCTTCGTTAGGTTATGGTTGACTAATACTTTAGCTGCGTTCACAACTCAATTCAAACACAGAACGTAAAGCAAAATAAAGAACACACGAGATTTACGTGGTTCCATCAATGTGACGTACATCCACAGTGGTAGGGACTCTCCCTTACCGAGACTATCCACTATACTTAAGAATTCAGTTACAATGGATGTCTTAATCTTCTGCTCCTTTCACTATTGCAATTACTAAGCAAGTACAATACAAAGAGGGTCACTTACTGTGTCTACCCTTCTTCTAGCTTGTCTTGGCCTCTGTTGAATTGAAAGGCTGCTCCCACTGCCGCCTTAGAAAGTTCACCGACAATGCTCTCTAACCTCTCTTGAAGAAATATTGGAAATACGTTGAGTTCTGTTCCGAGTGCTTTCACCGAATCCTTCTCTAGGTTGTCTCACACAGCTCCTGCTTTCACTCGTCTCACGGTCCACCACGTCTCCTATTTCATGGTCTTACTGTTTCACAGCCTGTCCTGCATGCTTGCTGATCATGTCACACCGTTGCACGTTCTGGTCTCACGGCCCGTCTTCCGTGACATACCACCCACGCTTCTGGTCTCGCTGTTTCACATCTCGTGGCGCTATCATCACCGCTACTGGGTTTTTCTGGTTCACATCTTTCGGCCTGCCTCCACCGTTACTGGTCTGTTGTCTTCTCTTCCGCCGTGGTCTCATGGGATACCAGGGTCTGCTGTTCTTCTCGCTTTCCAAGTGGTCATACGGATACCAGGCTGTTGTCTTCTCTTCCGGGCGTGGTCTCACGGATACCAGGTCAGGCTGTATTCTCTTCCGGGTAGGTCTCACCGGATACCAGGTCTGTTGTCTTCTCTTCCGGGTGATCTTCAGCGGAGTACCAGGTCGGCTGGTCTTCTCTTCCAGGTGGTCATCTCGCGATACCAGGTCTGTTGTTCTTCTCTTCGGGTGGTCTTGTGGATACCAGGTCTGCTGTCTTCTTCTTCCGGGTGGTCTCTTTCTTATTTCTCCTCTTGCTGGTTGTGTGTTTCTGGTTGTGCTTAGCAGGGAGGCGTTTCTGGTTTGATTTTTCTCTCTTTTTCGCTAGTTGTTGTAGGGTTGCCGTGTATTCAATTGTGTTGGCCTTAACCAGTTTTGTCTTCCAAGGCCTTTATATACTTCTTCCATGAAACCCTAGTAGGGCTTACATGGCGAATTTACGTTCCTTGCCCTTAGCGGCGGGATTTACTTTTTTGCGCCTTCCATGTGGCTTTACTTTCTTGCACACTTAACCCTAGTGACAACAATTACAACCATACAAGGCTGTGGGAACAACATTTTCTTAGTAATATGTTTGTAGGCTAAACTTTTATAATCATTTCAACTGCCTTGTGGCAAGGAGACAATTAAAAAATCACAAAATTTAAATTCAACTGATTATTAACAATGTATAATTCCCTTTAAGTGTTTAAAATTCAAAAAGTTGAAAAATACAATATTTTGATTTTCAATTTATTGTTAATCCCACTACATTTTGAATGGTGATAAAAATATAATATTTGAATTTGTTAATTGAACAAAAATACAAGTAATAGACTCAATTTATAAAATACACTTTAGTGGATGAATATTATAGAGCAAAATATAAGATTTGAATTTGTTGATTTGAACAAAAGCATTAAGTAATGGACTGAATTGTGCAAAATACAATGTTAATGGATTGAATATTATAAATAGCAATCCTAAGCTTTAAAAGTTGGTCAAGCATATTGCTCTTGAGGAAGTGGGAAAAACTTCCTATTTAGTGCTCTCATTGCATTTGATTTTTTCATAAGTAATATGTTTATACACTAAAATTCTATAAATCATTTCAACTTGCATTATGGCAAAGGAGAAAAAATAAAAAATGGACAAAATTTAAATTTCATCTGATTATTTGCAAATGGGATAAATGCCCTCAAAGAGTTTAAAAGTCAAAAAGTTGTAAAAATTACAATGTTTTGATTTTTCAATTTATTGTTAATTTCACTGCATTTTGAACGGTGAGAAAAACATAATGTTTTGAATTTGTTAATTGAACAAAAATACAAGTAATGGACTCAATTGTATAAAAAACACTTTATCAGATGAATATTATAAATAGCAATCCTAAGCTTTAATGTTCGGTCAAGCATATTTCCTCTGAGCGGGAGTGGGGAAAGTTTTTATTAAAGTCCATTGCATTTGCTTTTCTGAAGTTCCCAACTTCACCCTAGGATCTACTAGTTTGTGATACTGAGAGGGGGGTGAATCAGTATCACCACAATTCGCAATTCGCAGGTAAGTGAACAACTTCAATCTCTTCTTAAAAGCGAACTCTTTCTCAGATTCGACTAAGGTAGATCTATTGCTACCTACTAATCACAATAGTCCCCAAAGTCACCTTTAGACACCTTGCCTAATAGACAATTCAGATGTTCTTGTTTAGGTCTTCGTTAGGTTATGGGTTTGGCTGATACTTTAGCTGCGTTCACAACTCAATTCAAAACACAGAACGTAAAGCAAATAAAGAACACACGAGATTTACGTGGTTCCATCAATGTGACGTACATCCACAGTGGTAGGACTCTCCCTTACCGAGACTATCCACTATACTTGAGAATTCAGTTACAATGGATGTCTTAATCTTCTGCTCCTTTCACTATGCAATTACTAAGCAAGTACAATACAAAGAGGGTCACTTACTGGTCTACCCTTCTTCTATCTTGTCTTGCCTCTGTTGAATTGAAAGGCTGCTCCACTGCCGCTTAGAAGTTCACCGCAATGCTCTCTAACCTCTCTTGAAGAAATCTGGAAATACGTTGAGTTCTTTCCGATGCTTCGCCGAATTCCTTCTCTAGGTTGTCTCACACAGCTCCTGCTTTCACTATCTCACGGTCTCACCCGTCTCCTATTTCATGGTCTTACTGTTTCACGGCCTGTCCTCACGCTTCTGGTCTGTCACACCGTTGCACGTTCTGGTCTCACGCCGTCTCCTGACATACACCCACGCTTCTGGTCTGCCGTTTCACATCTCTTGGCCTGTCTCACGCTACTGGTTTTTCTGGTTCACGTCTTTCGGCCTGCCTCACGCTTCTGGTCTGCTGTCTTCTCTTCCGGTGTGGTCTCACGGATCCCAGGTCTGCTGTCTTCTCTTCCGGGTGGTCTCACAGATGCCAGGTCTGCTGTCTTCTCTTCTGTGGTCTCACGGATACCAGGTCTGTTGTCTTCTCTTCCAGGTGTCTCGCGGATACCAGGTCGGGCTGTCTTCTCTTCTGGGTGGTCTCTCGGATACCAGGTCTAGCTGTCTTCTCTTCCGGGTGGGTCTTATGGATACCAGGTCTGCTGTCTTCTCTTCTGGGTGGTTTTGTGGATACCAGGTCTGCTGTCTTCTCTTCCGGGTGGTCTGTTCTTATTTCTCCTCTTGCTGGTTGTGGCGTTTTTGGTTGCTTACAGGAGGCGTTTCTGGTTGCTTTTCTCTTCTTTTTGGCTGGTTGTTGTAGGGTTGCCATTTATTCAATTGTGTTGGCCTTAACTAGTTTTGTCTTCCAAGGCCTTTATATACTCTCTTCCATGGAAACCCTAATAGGGCTTACGTGGCAGATTTACATTCTTGCCCTTACGTGGTGGATTTACTTTTTTGCCCTTCCATGTGGCTTTACTTCTTGCACACTTAACCCTAGTTGACAACAATTACAACCATACAAGGCTGTGGGAACAACATTTTCTTTAGTAATATGTTTGTAGGCTAAACTTCTATAAATCATTTCAACTTTGCCTTGTGCAAATGAGACAATTAAAAAAATCACAAAATTTAAATTCAAC
The DNA here is from genome assembly GCA_020883675.1 of Bruguiera gymnorhiza. Classification (NCBI taxonomy): domain Eukaryota; kingdom Viridiplantae; phylum Streptophyta; class Magnoliopsida; order Malpighiales; family Rhizophoraceae; genus Bruguiera; species Bruguiera gymnorhiza. The sequence continues at coordinate 196,390 of JAIRCJ010000148.1, forward strand.
TGATTATTAACAATGCATAATTCCCTTAAAGTGTTTAAAATTCAAAAGTTGAAAAAATACAATATTTTGATTTTTCAATTCATTGTTAATCCCACTACATTTTGAAAAATGATTAAAAATATAATAGTTGAATTTGTTAATTGAACAAAAATACAAGTAATGGACTTAATTCTATAAAATACACTTTAGTGGATGAATATTATAAATAACAATCCTAAGCTTTAATGTTGGGTTGAGCATATTCCTCTTGAGGAGAGTGGGAAAACTTCTTATGATAGTCCATTGCATTTGTTTTTTTTTTAGGTAATATGTTTGTCAACTCAAATGATATAAATAATATCAACTTGCATTGTGGCAAAAGTAGGCAATTTAAAAAATTACAAAATTTAAATTCAACTAATTATTAACAATACATAAATCCCTATAACCTTTTAAAATCATAAAGTTGAAAAAATAAAATATTTTGATTTTTTAATTTATTGTTAATCCCACTGCATTTTGAATAATGAGAAAAACATAATATTTGAATTTGTTAATTGAACAAAAATACAAGTAATGCATCCAATTGTACAAAATACACATTAGTGGATGAATATTACAAATAGCAATCCTAAGTTTTAATGTTGGGTGAAGCATATTACTCTTGAAGGGAGTAGGGAAACTTCTTATCAGAGTCCATTGCATTTGCTTTTTCTTAAGCAATATGTTTGTAGGCTAAAATTCTATAAATCATTTCAACTTACCTTACGGCAAGGAAACAATTAGAAAAATGGCAAAATTTAAATTAAACTGATTATTAACAATGCATAATTCCCTTAAAGAGTTTAAAATTCAAAAAGTTGAAAAAATACAATGTTTTGATTTTTCAATTTATTGTTAATCCCACTGCATTTTGAATGGTGAGAAATATAATCTTTGAATTTGTTAATTGAACAAAAATACAAGTAATAGACTCAATTGTATGAGATACACTTTGGTTGATGAATATTATAGATAGCAATCCTAAGCTTTCATGCTGGGTTAAGCATATTAATCTTAAGGGGAGTGGAGAATCTTTATATTAGAGTCCATTGCATTTGCTTTTATTTAAGTAATTTTTTTGTCGACTCGAATTATAAAAATCATTTCACCTTGCATTGTGGCAAAGGAGGCAATTAAAAAATTTACCAAATTTAAATTCAAATAATTATTGACAATTCAAAAATCCCTATAAGTTTTGACAATTCAAAAAGTTGAAAAAAATACAATGTTATGATTTTTCAATTTATTGTTAATCCCACTACTTTTTGAACGGCGAGAAAAACAAAATATTTGAATTTGTCAATTGAAGAAAAATACAAGTAATGGACTCAATTATACAAAATACACTTTAGTGGATGAATATTATAAATAGCAATCCGAAGCTTTAATGTTGGGTCAAGCATATTGCTCTTGAGGGGAGTGGGGAAACTTCTTATTAGAGCCCATTACATTTGATTTTTTATAAGTAATATGTTTCTACACTAAAATTCTATAAATCATTTCAACTTGCATTATGGCAAAGGAGACAATTAAAAAAATGACAAAATCTAAATTCAATTGATAATTTGCAATGCATAAATCCCTTAAAGAGTTTAAAATTCAAAATGTTGAAAAAATACAATGTTTTGATTTTTTAATTTATTGTTAATTTCACTGCATTTTGAACGGTGAGAAAAACATAATGTTTGAATTTGTTATTTGAACAAAAATACAAGTCATGGACTTAATTGTATAAAATACACTTTAGTGGATGAATATTATAAATAGCAATCCTAAGCTTTAATGTTGGTTCAAGCATATTGCTCTTAAGGGAAGTAGGGAAACTTCTTATTAGAGTCCATTGCATTTCATTTTTCATAAGTAATATGTTTCTACACTAAAATTCTATAAATCATTTCAACTTGCATTATGGTAAAGGAGAAAATTAAAAAATTGGCAAAATTTAAATTCAACTAATTATTTACAATGCATAAATCCCTCAAAAAGTTTAAAATTCAAAAAGTTGAAAAAATACAATATTTTGATTTTTCAATTTATTGTTAATCCCACTCAATTTTGAATGGTGAGAAAAACATAATGTTTGAATTTATATAAAATACACTTTAGTGCACGAATATTATAAATAACAATTCTAATCTTTAATCTTGGGTTAAGCATATTACTCTTGAGGGGAGTGGGGAAACTTCTTATTAGAGTCCATTACATTTACTTTTTCTTATGTAATATGTTTGTATAATCGAACTATACAAATCATTTTAACTTGCATTGTGGCAAACAAGGCAATTAAAAAAATTACAAAATTTAAATTCAACTAATTATTAACAATGCATAAATCCCTATAATTTTTTCAAATTCAAAAAGTTGAAAAAATACAATATTTTGATTTTTCAATTTATTCTTAATCCCACTACATTTTTCAATGGTTGGAAAAATATAATATTTGAATTTGTTAATTGAACATAAATACAAATAATGCGCTCAATTGTATAAAATACACTTTAGTAGATGAATATTACAAATAGCAATCCTAAGCTCTAATGTTAAGTCAAGCATATTGCACTTGAGGGGAGTGGGCAAACATCTTATTAGAATCCATTGCATTTGCTTTTTCTTAAGTAATATGTTTGTCAACTCGAATTATATAAATTATTTCAACTTGCATTATGGACAGGAGGCAATTAAAAAATTACAAAATTTAAATTTAACTAATCATTAACAATGCATAAATCCCTAGAAGAGTTTAAAATTCAAAAAGTCGAAAAAAAACAATGTTTTGAGTTTTCAATTTATTGTTAATCCCACTACATTTTGAATAGTGAGCAAAATATAAGATTTGAATTTGTTGATTGAACAAAAACATAAGTAATGGACTTAATTGTATAAAATTCACTATAGTGGATGAATATTATAAATAGCAATCCTAAGTTTTAATGTTAGGTCAAGCAAATTCCTCTTGAGGGGAGTGGGGAAATTTCTTATTATGGTCCATTGCATTTGCTTATTCTTAAGTAATATGTTTGTCGACACGAATTATAGAAATCTTTTCAAGTTGTGTTGTGCCAAAGGAGGCAATTAAAAAAATTTCAAAATGTAAATTGAACTAATTAGTGACAATGCATAAATCCCTATTTGTTTTTAAGTACCAAAAAGTTGAAAAAATATAATATTTTGATTTTTCAATTTATTGTTAATCCCACTACATTTTGAATGGTGAGAAAAACATAATATTTGAATTTATTCATTGAACAACAATATAAATAATGGACTCAATTTATAAAATACACTTTAGTAAATGAATATTATAAATAACAATCCTAAGCTTTAATGTTCGATAAAGCATATTACTCTTGAGGGGAGTGGGGAAACTTTTTATTAAGGTCCATTGCATTTGTTTTTTTTTTAGTAATATGTTTGTAGGCTAAACTTCTATAAATCATTTCAACTTGCCTTGTGGCAAAGGAGACAATTAAAAAAATCACAAAATTTAAATTCAACTGATTATTAACAATACATAATTCCCTCACAGAGTTTAAACTTAAAAAAGTTGAAATAATACAATGTTTTGATTTTTCAATTTATTGTTAATCCCACTGCATTTTGAATGGTGATAAAAATATAATATTTGAATTTGTTAATTTAACAAAAATACAAGTAAGAGACTCAATTGTATAAAGTATATTTTAGTGGATGAATATCATAAATAACAATCCTAAACTTTAATGTTGGGTCAAGTATATTCCTCTTGAGTGGAGTGGGGAAACTTCTTATTAGAGTCCATTGCATTTACTTTTTCTTAAGTAATATGTTTGTCGACTCGAATTATATAAATCATTTCAACTTGCATTGTGGCAAAGGAGGCAATTAAAAAATTTACCAAATTTAAATTCAAATAATTATTAACAATTCAAAAATCCCTATCAGTTTTGACAATCCAAAAAGTTGAACGAATACAATGTTTTGATTTTTCAATTTGCTGTTAATCCCAATGCATTTTGAAGGGTGAGAAAAACAAAATATTTGAAGTTGTTAATTGAAGAAAAATACAAGTAATAGACTTAATTGTACAAAATACATTATAGTGGATGAATATTATAAATAGCAATCCTAAGTTTTAATGCTGGGTCAAGCATATTGCTCTTGAGGGAAGTAGGGAAACTTCTTATTAGAGCCTATTGCATTTGATTTTTCCTAAGTAATATGTTTCTACACTAAAATTATATAAATCATTTCAACTTGCATTATGGCAGAGGAGACAATTAAAAAAATGACAAAATTTAAATTGAACTGATTATTTACAATGCATAAATCCCTCAAAGAGTTTAAAATTCAAAAAGTTGAAAAAATATATTGTTTTGATTTTTCAATTTATTGTTAATTTCACTGCATTTTGAATGGTGAGAAAAACATAATGATTTAATTTGTTAATTGAACAAAAATACAAGTCATGGACTCAATTGTATAAAATACACCTTAGTGGATGAATATTATAAATAGCAATCCTAAGCTTTAATGTTGGGTCAAGCATTTTCCTCTTGAGGGCAGTGGGGAAACTTCTTATTATAATCCATTACATTTGATTTTTCATAAGTAATATGTTTCTACACTAAAATTCTATAAATCATTTCAACTTGCATTATGGCAAAGGTGAAAATTAAAAAAATGGCAAAATTTAAATTCAACTGATTATTTATAATGCATAAATCCCTCAAAAAATTTAAAATTCAAAAAGTTGCAAAATACAATGTTTTGATTTTTCAATTTATAGTTAATCCCACCTAATTTTGAATGGTGAGAAAAACATAATGTTTGAATTTGTTAATTGAATAAAAAATACAAGTAATAGACTCAATTGTATAAAATACAATTTAGTGGATGAATATTGTAAATGGCAATCCTCATCTTTAATGTTGGGTTAAGCATATTACTCTTGAGGGGAGTGGGGAAACTTCTTATTAGAGTCCATCGTATTTGTTTTTTCTAAAGTATTATGTTTGTAGAATCAAATTATACAAATGATTTCAACTTGCATTGTGGCAAACAAGGCAATTAAAAAAATTACAAAATTTAAATTTAACTAATTATTAACCATGCATAAATCCTTATAAGAGTTTAAAATTCAAAAAGTTGAGACAAAAATCAATGTATTGAGTTTTCAATTTATTGCTAATCCCACTACATTTTGAATGGTGAGAAAAATATAAGATTTGAATTTGTTGATTGAACAAAAACACAAGTAATCGACTCAATTGTGCAAAGTACACTATAATGGATGAATCTTTTAAATAACAATCCTAAGTTTTAATGTTGGGTCAAGCATATTCCTCTTGAGGGGAGTGCGGAAACTTCTTATTAGAGTTCATTGCATTTGCTTTTTCTTAAGTAATATGTTTGTTGACACGAATTATAGAAATCATTTCAATTTATTGTTAATTTCACTGCATTTTGAATGCTGAGAAAAACACAATGTTTGAATTTGTTAATTGAACAAAAATACAAATAATGGACTCAATTGTATAAAATACACTTTAGTGGATGAATATTATAAATAGCAATCCTAAACTTTAATGTTGGGTCAAGCACATTCCTCTTGAGGGGAGTGGGGAAACTTTTTATTATAATTCATTGTATTTGATTTTTCATAAGTAACATGTTTCTACACTAAAATTCTATAAATCATTTCAACTTGCATTATGGCAAAGGTGAAAATTAAAAAAATGGCAAAATTTAAATTCAACTGATTATTTATAATACATAAATCCCTCAAAAAATTTAAAATTCAAAAAGTTGCAAAATACAATGTTTTGATTTTTCAATTTATTGTTAATCCCGCCTAATTTTGAATGGTGAGAAAAACATAATGTTTGAATGTGTTAATTGAATAAAAAATACAAGTAATAGACTCAATTGTATAAAATACAATTTAGTGGATGAATATTGTAAATAGCAATCCTCATCTTTAATGTTGGGTTAAGCATATTATTCTTGAGGGGAGTGGGGAAACTTCTTATTAGAGCCCAATGTATTTACTTTTTCTGAAGTAATATGTTTGTAGAATCGAATTATACAAATCATTTCAACTTGCATTGTGGCAAATAAGACAATTAAAAAAATTACAAAATTTAAATTTAACTAATTATTAACCATGCATAAATCCCTATAAGAGTTTAAAATTCAAAAGGTCGAAAAAAAAATAATGTTTTGAGTTTTCAATTTATTGCTAATCCCACTACATTTTGAATGGTGACAAAAATATAAGATTTGAATTTGTTGATTGAACAAAAACACAAGTAATGGATGAATATTATAAATAGGAATCCCATATTTTAATGTTAGGTCAAGCATATTCCTCTTGAGGGGAGTGCGGAAACTTCTTATTAGAGATCATTGCATTTACTTTTTCTTAAGTAATATGTTTGTTGACACGAATTATAGAAATCATTTCAATTTATTGTTAATTTCACTATATTTTGAATGCTGAGAAAAACATAATGTTTGAATTTGTTAATTGAACAAAAATACAAATAATGGACTCAATTGTATAAAATACACTTTAGTGGATGAATATTATAAATAACAATCCTAAACTTTAATGTTGGGTCAAGCACATTCCTCTTAAGGGGAGTGGGGAAACTTCTTATTATAATCCATTGCATTCGATTTTTCATAAGTAATATGTTTCTACACTAAAATTCTATAAATCATTTCAACTTGCATTATGGCAAAGGAGAAAATTAAACCAATGGCAAACTTTAAATTCAACTAATTATTTGCAATGGATAAATCCCTTAAAAAGTTTAAAATTCAAAAAGTTGAAAAAATATAATGTTTTGATTTTTCAATTTATTGTTAATCCCACTTAATTTTGAATAGTGAGAAAAATATAATGTTTTAATTTGTTAATTGAACAAAAATACAAGTAATGGACTTAATTGTGCAAAATACGTTATAATGGATTAATATTATAAATAGCAATCCTAAGTTTTAATGTTGGGTCAAGCATATTCCTCTTGAGGGGAGTGCGAAAACTTCTTATTAGAGTTCATTGCATTTGCTTGCTTTTTCTTAAGTAATATGTTTTTTGACACGAATTATAGAAATCATTTCAATTTATTGTTAATTTCACTGCATTTTGAACGGTGAGAAAACATAATGTTTGAATTTGTTAATTGAACAAAAATACAAGTAATGGACTCAATTGTATAAAATACACTTTTGTAGACTAAAATTATATAAATCATTTCAAATTGCATTATGGTAAAGGTGACAATTAAAAAAATTATAAAATTTAAATTCAACTGATTAGTAACAATGCATTTATCCCTATAAAACTTTAAAATTCTAAAAATTGAAAAAAAGCAATGTTTGAATTTTAAATTTATTTTTAATGTTATTACATTTGAATGATGAGAAAAATATAATATTTGTATATGTTAATTGCAAAAAAAAAAAAATACAAGTAATGGACTCAATTGTATAAAATAAACTTTAGTGGATGGATATTAAAAATAGCAATTCCAAGTTTCAATGTTGGGTCGAGCATATATGTTTAGAGGGTAATGGCAAAATTTCTTATTAGAGTCCTTTGCATTTGATTTTTCTTAAGTAATATATTTTTAGATTGAAATTATATAAATCATTTTAAATAGGATTGTCACAAAGGAAATAATTAAAAAAATTACAAAATTTAAATTCAACTGATTATTAACAATGCATTTATCTCTATAAGAATTTAAAATTCCTAAAATTGAAAAATTGCAATGTTTTGAATTTTAAATTTATTGTTAATGCCATTACAGTTGAATGGTGAGGAAAACATAATATTTGAATATGTTAATTCAACAAAAATACAGGTATTGGACTCAATTGTATAAAATGAACTTTAGTGGATGAATATTAAAAATAGTAATCCCAAATTTCAATGTTGAGTCAAACATATATGTCTAAAGGGTAGTGGCAAAACTTCTTAATAAAGTCTCTTGCATTTGCTTTCTCTTAAGTAATATATTTTTAGACTAAAATTTTATAAATCATTTCAAATAGGATCCTCGCAAAGGAGACGATTAAAAAAATTGAAAAATTTAAATTCAACTAATTATTAACAACGCATTTGTCCCTATAGGACCTTGAAATTCTAAAAATTGAAAAAATGCAATGCTTTGATTTTTAAATTTATTGTTCAGGGCATTACATTTGAATGGTGACAAAAATGTAATATTTAAATATGTTAATTAAACAAAAATACATGTAATGGACTCAATTGTATAAAATACACTTTAGTGGATGAATATTATAAATAACAATCCCAAACTTCAATATTTGAGTGACGCATATTGCACTTAAGGGGAGTGGGGAAACTCCTTATTACAGTCCATTGCATTTGGTTTTTCTTAAATAATACATTTTTAAACTAAAAGTATATAAATCATCTTAGATAGCATTGTCGCATAGGAGACAATTAAAAAAATTACAAAACTTAAATTTAACTGATTATTAACAATGTTTTTATCCTTATAAGACTTTAAAATTCTAAAAATTGAAAAATTGCAATGTTTTGATTTTTAAATTTATTGTAAATGTCATTGTATTTGAATGGTGAGAAAAACATAATATTTGAATATGTTAATTGAAAAAAAAATACATGTAATGGTCTTAATTGTATAAAATACACTTTAGTAGATGAATATTATAAATAGCAATCACAACCTTCAATGTTAGGTCAAGCAGATTGCATTAGAGTAGTGTTGAAAAACTTCTTGTTAGAGTTCATTACATTTGGTTTTTCCTAAATAATATGTTTCTAGATTAAAATTATATAAATCATTTCAAATTGCATTGTAGCAAAGGAGACAATTAAAAAAATTACAAAATTTAAATTCAACTGATTATTAACAATTCATTTATCCCTATAAGACTTTAAAATTCTAAAAATTGAAAAAGTGCAATGGTTTGATATTTAAATTTATTGTTAATGCAATGGCATTTGAATGGTGAGAAAAACAAAATATTTGAATATGTTAATTAAACAAAAATACATGTAATGGACTTAATTGTATAAAATACACTTTAGTGGATGAATATTATAAATAACAATTCCAAGCTTCAATGTTGGGTTAAGAATATTGGTCTTGAGAGGAGTGGGGAAACGTCTTATTAGAGTCGATTTCATTTGCTTTTGCTTAAGTAATATATTTTTAGGCTAAAATTATGTAAATCATTTCAAATATCATTGTCACAAAGGAGACAATTAAAAAATTACAAAATTTCAATTCAACTGATTATTAACAATACATTTACACCTATACGTGTTTAAAATTCTAAAAATTGAAAAAGTCTAATGTTTTGCTTTATAAATTTATGATTAATGGCATTACTTTTGAATGGTGAGAAAAACGAAATGTTTGAATATGTTAATTGAACAAAAATACATGTAATGGACTCAATTATATAAAATACACTTTAGTGGATAAATATTACAAATTTCAATCTTAACTTCAATGTTGAGTTAAGCATGTTGCTCTTGAGGAGAGTAGGGAAACTTCTTTTTAAAGTCCATTGCATTTGGTTTTTCTTAAGTAATACATTTTTAGACCAAAATTATATAAATCATTTCAAATAGCATTATTGTAAAGGAGACAATTAAAAAAATTACAAAAGTTAAATTCACTTGATTTTTATCAATGCATTTATCCCTATAAGATTTCAAAATTCTAAAAATTGAAAAATTGTAATGTTTTGATTTTTAAATTTATTGTAAATGTCATTGCATTTGAATGGTGAGAAAACCATAATATTTGAATATGTTAATTGAACAAAAATACAAATAATGAACTCAATTGTATCAAATACACTTCAATGGATGAATATTATAAATAACAATCTCAAGATTCAATATTGTGTCAAGTATATTGCTCTTAAGGGGAGTGGGGAAACATCTTATAAGAGTTCATTGCATTTACTTTTTCTTAAGTAATACGTTTGTAGACTAAAATTATATAAATCATTTCAAATTACAATATGGCAAATGAGACAATTAAAAAAATTACAAAATTTAAATTCAACTGATTATTAATAATACATTTATCCTTATAGGACTTTAAAATTCTAAAATTTGAAATAGTGCAATGTTTTGATTTTTAAATTTATTTTTAATGCAATTGCATTTGAAAGATAAGAAAAACATAAAATTTAAATATGTTAAATGAAAGAAATACAAGTAATGGAGTCAATTATATAAGATACACTTTAGTGGATAAATATTATATATAGCAATCTCAAGCTTTAATGTTGGGTCAAGCATATTGGTTTTGAGGGGAGTGGGGAAACTTCTTATTAGAGTACATTGCATTTTTTTTGCTTAAGTAATATATTTTTAGACTAAAATTATATAAATTATTTCAAATAGCATTATTGCAAAGGTGACATTTAAAAATTACTAAATTTAAATTTAACTGATTATTAACAATGCATTTATCTTTATAAGACTTTAAATTCAAAAAATTGAAAAGTTAGAATGTTTTGATTTTTAAATTTATTGTAAATCCCATTGCATTTGAATGGGAAGAAAAACATAATATTTCAATATGTTAATTGAACAAAAATATAAGTAATTGGCTCAATTGTATAAAATTCACTTTGGTGGATGAATATTATAAATAGTAATCCCAAGATTCAATGTTGCGCCAACCATATTGCTTTTAGGGGAAGTAGGGAAACTTCTTATTATACTCCATTGCATTTGCTTGTTTTTACGTAATATGTTTGTAGAATAAAATTATACAAATCATTTCAAATTGTAGTATGGCAAATGAGACAATTAAAAAAATAATAAAATTTAAATTCAATAGATTATTAAGAATGCATTTATCCCTATAAGACTTCAAAATTCTAAAAATTGAAAAAGTGCCATGTTTTGATTTTTAAATTTATCGTTAATGTCATTGTATTTGAATGGTGAGAAAAACATAATATTTAGATATGTTAATTGAACAAAAATACAAGTAATGGACTTAATTGTATAAAATACACTTTAGTGGATGAATATTATAAATAGCTATCCAAAGCTTCCATGTTGGGTCAAGCATATTGCTCTTAAGGGGAGTGGGGAAACTTGTTATTAGAGTACATTGCATTTGTTTTTTCTTAAGTAATATGTTTTTAGACTAAAATTATATAACTCTTTTCAAATTGCATTGTGGCAAAAGAGACAATAAAAAAAATTACAAAATTTAAATTCAACTAATTATTAATAATGCATTTCACCTTTTTGGACTTTAAAATTCTAAAAATTGAAAAAGTGCAATGCTTTGATATTTAAATTTATTGTTAATGCAATTGCATTTGAATGGTGTGAAAAATATAATATTTGAATATGTTAATTGAACAAAAATACAAGTAATGGACTCAATTGTATAAAATACACTTTAGTGGATGAATATTATAAATAGTAATCCCAAACTTCAATATTGAGTCAAGCATATTAATCTTGAGGAGAGTGGGGAAACTTCTTGTTAGGGTCCATTACATTTGCTTTTGATTAAGAAATATATTTTTAGGCTAAAATTATATAAATCATTTCAAATACCATTGTTGCAAAGGAGACAATTAAAAAATTACAAAATTTAAATTCAATTGATTATTAACAATACATTTACCCCTATATGTCTTTAAAATTCTAAAATTTCAAAAACATCCAATGTTTTGAATTTTAAATTTATTGTTAATGGCATTACATTTGAATGGTGAGAAAAACGTAATATTTGAATGTGTTAATTGAACAAAAATACATGTAATGGACTCAATTGTATTAAATACACTTTGGTGGATGAATATTACAAATATCAATCCGTAGCTTCAATGTTGAGTCAAGCATGTTGCTCTAGAGGGAAGTGGGGAAACTTCTTTTTGCAAGTCCATTGCATTAGGTTTTCCTTAAGTAATACATTTTTAGACTAAAATTATATAAATCATTTCAAAAAGCATTGTCGCAAAAGAGCAAGTAAAAAAACTACAAAAGTTAAATTCAATAGATTATTAACAATGTATTTATCCCTATAAGACTTTAAATTTCTAAAAGTTAAAAAATTGTAATGTTTTGATTTTTAAATTTATTATAAATGTCATATCATTTGAATGGTGAGAAAACCATAATATTTGAATATGTTAATTGAACAACAATACGGGTAATGGACTCAATTGTATAAAATTTACTTTAGTGGATGAATATTATAAATAACAATCCCAAGATTCAATGTTATGTTAAGCATAGTGCTCTTAAGGGGAGTGGGGAAACTTCTTATTAAAGTCCATTGCATTTGCTTTTGCTTAAATAATATGTTTCTATACTAAAATAATATAAATCATTTCAAATTACGTTGTAGCAAATGAGACAATAAAAAAATTACAAAATTTAAATTTAATTGATTTTTAACAATGCATTTATCTCGATAGAACTTTAAAATTCTAAAAATTGAAAAAGTGCAATGGTTTGATTTTTAAATTTATTGTGAATGCAATGGCATTTGAATGGTGAGAAAAATATAATATTTGAATATGTTAATACAAGTAATGGATGTAATTGTATAAAATACACATTAGTGGATGAATATTATAAATAACAATCTCAAGTTTCAATGTTCAGTCAAGTATATTTATCTTAAGGGGAGTAGGGAAATTTCTTATTAGACTTCATTGCATTTGCTTTTGCTTAAGTAACATATTTTTCGACAAAAATAAGATAAATCATTTCAATTAGCATTGTCGTAAAGGTGAGTTAAAAAAATTACAAAATTGAAATTTAAATGATTATTAACAAAGCATTTATCCCTATAAGATTTTAAATTCTAAAAATTGAAAAATTGCAATGTTTTGATTTTTAAATTCATTGTAAATGTCATTGCATTTGAATGGTGAGAAAAACATAATATTTGAATAAGTTAATTGAACAAAAATTCAAATAATGGACTCAATTGTATAAAATTCACTTTAATGGATGAATATTATAACTAACGATCCCAAGTTTCAATGTTATGCCAAGCATATTGCTCCTAAGGGGAGTAGGGAAACTTCTTATTAGAGTCCATTGCATTTGGTTTTTCTTAAGTAATATATTTTTAGACTAAAATTATATAAATCACTTCAAATTACATTGTGACAAAGGAGACAATTAGAAAAGTTACAAAATTTAAATTCAACTAATTATTATCCCTATAGGTCTTGAAATTCTAGAAAATGAAAAAGTGCAATGTTTTGATTTTTAATATATTGTAAATGTCATAGCATTTGAATGGTGAGAAAAACATATATTTGAATATGTTAATCCAACAAAAATTCAAGTAATGGACTCAATTGTATAAAATACACTTTAAGGGATGAATATTATAAATAGTAATCCTAAGTTTCAATGTTGGGCCAAGCATATTGCTCTTAAGAGAAGTAGGGAAGCTTCTTATTAGAGTCCATTGCATTTGCTTTTTCTTAAATAATATGTTTGTAAACTAAAATTATATAAATTGTTTCAAAGAGCATTGTCGCAAAGGAGACAATGAAAGAAATTACAAAATTTTACTTTAACTGATTATTTATAATGCATTTGTCCTTATAAGACCTTAAAATTCTAATAATTAAAAGCATGCAATGTTTTGATTTTTAAATCTGTTGTTAATGTCATTACATTTGAATGGTGAAAAAAATGAAATATTTGAATATGTTAATTCAACAAAAATACAAGTAATGGACTCAATTGCATAAAATAAACTTTAGTGGATGAATATTATAAATAGCAATCCCAAGCTTCAATGTTAGGTCAAACATATATCTCTCGAGGGTAGTGGCAAAACTTTTTATTAGAGTCTATTGCATTTGCTTTTTCTTAAGTAATAAGTTTGTAGACTAAAATTATATAAATCATTTCAAATTGCATTGTGGCAAAGGAGACAATTAAAAAAATTACAAAATTTAAATTCAACTGATTATTGACAATGCATTTACCCTATAGGTCTAAAAAATTCTAAAAATTGGAAAAGTGTAATGTTTTGGCTTTTAAATTTATTGTTAATTCCATTACATTTAAAAGGTGTGAAAACATAATATCTAAATATGTTAATTGAACAAAAATATAGGTAATGGACTCAATTGTATAAAATACACTTTAATGGACGAATATTATAAATAGCAATGTCGATCTTTAATGTTGGATCAAGCATATATCTCTGGAAGGTAGTCGCAAAACTTCTTTTTTGAATCCATTGCATTTACTTTTTCTTAGGTACTATGTTTGTGGACTAAAATTATATAAATCATTCCAAATTGCATTGTGGCAAAGGAGACATTTAAAAAAATTACAAAATTTTAAATTAACTGATTATTAGCAATGCATTTGTCCCTATAAGATTTTAAAATTCTAAAAATTGAAAAAGTGCAGCGTTTTGATGTTGAAATTTATTGTTAATGCCATTGCATCTTAATGGTGAGAAAAACATAATATTTGAATAAGTTAATTTAACAAAAATTCAAGCAATGGTCTAAATTGTTTAAAATTCACTTTAGTAGATGACAATTATAAATAGTAATCCCAAGATTCAATGTTGTGCCAAGCATATTGCTTTTAAGGGGAGTGGGGAAACTTCTTCTTAGAGTCCATTGTATTTGCTTTTTTTTAAGTAATATGTTTGTACAATAAAATTATACAAATCCTTTCAAATTGCAGTGTGGCAAAGGAGACAATTAAAAAAACTACAAAATTTAAATTCAACTGATTATTAATCCCTATAAGACTTCAAAATTCTAAAAATTGAAAAAATGCAATGTTTTGATTTTTAAATTTATTGTAAATGTCATTGCATTTGAATGTTGAAAAAAAAACATAATATTTGAATATGTTAATTGAAAAAAAATACAGGTAATGGACTAAATTGTAAAAAATACACTTTAATGGATGAATATTATAACCAGCAATCCCAAGTTTCAATGTTGGGTCAAGCATATCTCTCAAGAGGGTAGTGGCAAATATTCTTGTTGGAGTCCATTGCACTTACTTTTTTTTAAGTGATATGTTTGTGGACTAAAATTATGTAAATCATTTCATATAGCATAGTCGCAAAGGTGACAATTAAAAAAATTACAAAATCTAGATTGAACTAATTATAAACAGTGCTTTTATACTTGTAAGACTTTAAATTCTAAAAATTGAAAAATTGCAACTTTTGATTTTTAAATTTATTGTAAATGTCATTGTATTTGAATGGTGAGAAAAACATAATATTTGAATAAGTTAATTTAACAAAAATTGAAGTAATGGTCTAAATTGTTTAAAATTCACTTTAGTATATGACAATTATAAATAGCAATCCCAAGATTCAATGTTGTGCCAAGCATATTGCTTTTAAGTGGAGTGGGGAAACTTCTTCTTAAAGTCCATTGCATTTGCTTTTTCTTAAGTAATATGTTACTACAATAAAATTATATAAATCCTTTCAAATTGCAGTGTGGCAAAGGAAATAATTAAAAAAAACTACAAAATTGAAATTCAACTGATTATTAACAATGCATTTGTCCCTATAGGACTTCAAAATTCTAAAAATTGAGAAAGTGCAATGTTTTGATTTTTAAATTTATTGGAAATGCCATTACATTTGAATGGTGAAAAAAACATAATATTTGAATATGTTAATTAACAACAATACAGGTAATGGACTGAATTGTAAAAAATACACTTTAGTGAATGAATATTATAAATTGCAATCCCAAGTTTCAATGTTGGGTCAAGCATATCTCTCAAGAGGGTAATGGCAAATATTCTTATTAGAGTCCATTGCATTTGCTTTTTTTTAAGTAATATGTTTGTGGACTAAGATTATTTAAATCATTTCAAATAGCATAGTCACAAAGGTGACAATTAAAAAAATTACAAAATTTAGATTGAACTAATTATAAATAGTGCTTTTATACTTGTAAGACTTTAAATTCTAAAAATTGAAAAATTGTAACATTTTGATTTTTAAATTTATTATAAATACCATTCCATTTGTATGGTGAGAAAACATAATAGTTGAATAAGTTAATTTAACAAAAATTGAAGTAATGGTCTAAATTGTTTAAAATTCACTTTAGTAGATGACAATTATAAATAGCAATCCCAAGATTCAATGCTGTGCGAAGCATATTGCTTTTAAGGGGAGTGGGGAAACTTCTTTTTAAAGTCCATTGCATTTTCTTTTTCTTAAGTAATATGTTTGTAGAATAAAATTATACAAATCATTTCAAATTGCAGTGTGACAAAGGAGACAATTAAAACAACTACAAAATTTAAATTCAACTCATTATTAACAATGCATTTGTCCTTATAGGACTTCAAAATTCTAAAAATTGAAGAAGTGCAATGTTTTGATTTTTAAATTTATTGTAAATGTCATTGCATTTGAATGGTGAGAAAAATATAATATTTAGTTATGTTAATTGAACAAAAATACAAGTAATGGACTGAATTGTGTAAAATTCACTTTAATGGATGAATATTATAAACAGGAATCCCAACGTTCAATGTTGTGTCAAGGATATTGCTCTTAAGGGGAGTAGGGAAACTTCTTATTATAGTCCATTGAATTTAGTTTTTCTTAAGTAATATATTTTTAGACTAAAATTATATAAATCATTTTAAATAGCATTATCCGTAAGGAGATAATTAAAAAAATTACAAAAGTTAAATTCAACTGATTAATAACGATGCATTTATCCTTATAAGACTTTATATTTCTTAAAATTGAAAAATTGCAATGTTTTGATTTTTAATATATTGTAAATGCAATAGCATTTAAATGGTGAGAAAAACATAATATTTAAATATGTTAATCCAACAAAAATTCAAGTAATGGACTCAATTGTATAAATTACACTTTAGGGGATGAATATTATAAATAGCAGTCCCAAGCTTCAACGTTGGGTCAAGTATATATTTCTAGAGGCTAGTGGCAAAACTTCTTATTAAAGTCCATTGCATTTGCTTTTTGTTAAGTACTATGTTTGTAGACTAAAATTATATAAATCATTTCAAATTGCATTGTGGCAAAGGAGATAATTAAAAAAAACTACAAAATTTAAATTCAACTGATTATTAATAATGCATTTATCCCTATAAGTCCTTAAAATTCTAAAAATTGAAAAGGTGCAATGTTTTGGCTTTTAAATATATTGTTAATGCCATTACATTTGAAAGGTGAGAAAAACATAATATTTAAATATGTTAATTAAACAAAAATATAGGTAATGGACTCAATTGTATAAATTACACTTTAGTGGATGAATATTATAAATATCAATCCCAAGCTTCAACGTTGGGTCAAGTATATATTTCTAGAGGCTAGTGGCAAAACTTCTTATTAAAGTCCATTGCATTTGCTTTTTGTTAAGTACTATGTTTGTAGACTAAAATTATATAAATCATTTCAAATTGCATTGTGGCAAAGGAGATAATTAAAAAAAACTACAAAATTTAAATTCAACTAATTATTAATAATGCATTTATCCCTATAAGTCCTTAAAATTCTAAAAATTGAAAAGGTGCAATGTTTTGGCTTTTAAATATATTGTTAATGCCATTACATTTGAAAGGTGAGAAAAACATAATATTTAAATATGTTAATTAAACAAAAATATAGGTAATGGACTCAATTGTATAAATTACACTTTAGTGGATGAATATTATAAATATCAATCCCAAACTTTAATGTTGGGTCAAGCATATATCTCTAGAAGGTAGTGGCCAAACTTCTTTTTGAGTTCATTGCATTTGCTTTTTCTTAAGTACTATGTTTGTGGACTAAAATTATATAAATCATTCCAAATTGCATTGTGACAAAGGAGACATTTAAGAAAATTACAAAATTCAAAATCAACTTATTATTAACAATGCACTTGTCCCTATAGGACTTTAAAATTCTAAAATTGAACAAAAATTCAAGTCATGGGCTAAATTGTATAATATTCACTTTAATGGATAAATATTATAAATAGCAATCCTAAGATTCAATGTTGTGCCAAGCATATTGCTCTTAAGGGGAGTGAGGAAACTGCTTATTAGAGTCCATTGTATTTGTTATTATTGTTAATATGATTGTATTTGAATGGTGAGAAAAATATAATATTTGAAAATGTTAACTGAAAAAAAATACAGGTAATAGACTCAATTGTATAAAATTCACTTTAATGGATGAATATCATATATAGCAATTTGAAACTTCAATGTTGGGTCAAGAATATTGTTCTTAAAGGCAGTGGGGAAACTTCTTATTAAAGTCCTTTGCATTTGCTTTTTCTTAAGTAATATGTTTCTAAACTAAAATTATATAAATCATTTCAAATAGCATTGTTGCAAAGGAGACAACTAAAAAACTTACAAATCTTAAATTCAACTGACTATTAACAATGTATTTATCCTTATAACAGTTTAAAATTCTTAAAATTGAAAATATCCAATGTTTTGATTTTAAAATTTATTGTTAATACCATTTCATTTGAATGGTGAGGAAAACATAATATTTGAATATGTTAATTGAACAAAAATACCAAGTAATGGACTCGATTGTATAAAATACACTTTAGTGGATGAATATTATAAATAGCAATCTCATGCTTTACTATTGGGTCAAGTGTATTGCTTTTGAGGGAAGTGGGGAAACTTCTTATTAGAGTCCATTGCATTTGCTTTTTCTTAAGTAATATGTTTATAAACTAAAATTATATAAATCATTTCAAATTGCATTGTGGCAAAGGAGACAATTAAAAAAATTACAAAATTTAAATTCAATTGATTATTAACATTGCATTTATCCCTATATAGGACTTTAAAATTCTAAAAATTGAAAAAGTTTGTTGTTTTGATTTTTAAATTTATTGTTAATGCCATTACATTTAAATGGTGAGAAAAACATAATATTTGAATATGTTAATTGAATAAAAATACAGGTAATGGATTGAATTGTATAAAATACACTTTAATGGATGAATATTATAAATAACCATCTGAAGTATCAATGCATGGACAAGCATATCTATTTAGAGGGAAGTGGGAAAACTTTTTGTTAAAGTCCATTGCATTTGCTTTTTCTCAAGTAATATGTTTGTAGACTAAAATTATATAAATCATTTCAAATTGCATTGTGGCAAAGGAGACAATTAAAAAAATTACAAAATTTAAATTTAATTGATTATTAACATTGCATTTATCCCTATATAGGACTTTAAAATTCTAAAAATTGAAAAAAGTTCGTTGTTTTGATTTTTAAATTTATTGTTAATGCCATTGCATTTAAATGGTGAGAAAGACATAATATTTGAATATGTTAATTGAATAAAAATACAGGTAATGGATTGAATTGTATAAAATACACTTTAATGGATGAACATTATAAATAACCATCCGAAGTATCAATGCTTGGCCAAGCATATTATTTAGAGGGAAGCGGGAAAACTTTTTGTTAGAGTCCATTGCATTTGCTTATTCTCAAGTAATATGTTTGTAGACTAAAATTATATAAATCATTTCAAATTGCATTGTGGCAAAGGAGACAATTAAAAAAATTGCATATAGCACTGTTGCAAAGGAGAAAAGTAAGAAAATTATAAAATTTAAATTCAGTAGATTATTGACAATGCATTTATCCTTATTAGGCTTTAAAATTCTAAAAGTTGAAAAAAATGCAATGTTTTGATTTTTCAATTTATTGTTAATATTAGTGCATTTTTAATGGGGAGAAAAACATAATATTTGAATATGTTAATTGAGTAAAAATGCATGTAATGGACTCAATTGTATAAAATACACTTTAGTAGATGAATATTATAAATAACAATGCCAAGCTTCAATGTTAGGTCAAGCATATTGCTCTTTAGGGGAGTGGGAAAACTTCTTATTAAAGTCCATTGCATTTGCTTTTTCTTAAGTAATATGGTTGTAGACTAAAATTATATAAATCATTTCATATAGTATTGTTGTAAAGGAGACAATTAAGAAAATAACAAAATTTAAATTCAGTAGATTATTGGCAAATGCATTTATCCCTATTAGACTATAAGATTCTAAAAGATGAAAAAAAATGCAATGTTTTGATTTTTAAATTTATTATTAATGCTAGTGCATTTTGAAAGGTGAGAAAAACATAATATTTGAATATCATAATTAACGAAAAATACAAGTAATGAACTCAATTGTATAAAATACACTTTAGTGGATGAATATTATAAATTACAATCTCAGGTTTTAATGTTGGGCCAAGCATATTACTCTTGAGGGAAGTGGGCTAAAGTTTGTTGCATTAGCTTTCTCTTAAATAATATGTTTGTAGACTAAAATTATATAAATCATTTCATATAGTATTGTTGTAAAGGAGACAATTAAGAAAATTACAAAATTTAAATTTAGTAGATTATTGACAAATGCATTTATCCCTATTAGACTATAAAATTCTAAAAGATGAAGAAATGCAATGTTTTGATTTTTAAATTTATTGTTAATACTAGTGCATTTTGAATGGTGAGAAAAACATAATATTTGAATATGTTAATTGAAAAAAATATAAGTAATGGACTCAATTGTATAAAATATACTTTTGTGGATAAATATTATAAACAGCAATCCCAACTTTTAATGTTGGGTCAAGCATATTGCTCTTGAGGGGAATGGGGAAACTTCTTATCAAAATCTATTACATTAGCTTTTTCTAAAGTAATATGTTTTTAGACTAAAATTATACAAATCATTTCATATAGCATTGTTGCAAAGGAGAAAAGTAAGAAAATTACAAAATTTAAATTCAACAGATTATTGACAATGCATTTATCCTTATTAGATTTTAAAATTCTAAAAGTTGAAAAAATGCAATGTTTTGATTTTTCAATTTATTGTTAATACTAGTGCATTTTGAATGGGGAGAAAAACATAATATTTGAATATGTTAATTGAGCAAAAATGCATGTAATGGACTCAATTGTATAAAATACACTTTAGTAGATGAATATTATAAATAGCAATGCCAAGTTTCAATGTTAGGTCAAGCATATTGCTCTTCAGGGGAGTGGGAAAACTTCTTATGAAAGTCCATTGCATTTGCTTTTTCTTAAGTAATATGTTTGTAGACTAAAATTATATAAATCATTTCATATAGTATTATTGCAAAGGAGAATTAAGAAAATTACAAAATTTAAATACAATAAATTATTGACTGATGCGGAAAACCCCAAAAAGACATGGTTTAGGGACCCAACCACACAATGAATCAAAGAACAACCAGAAAAGCTAAATCAGAGTTTAATAACACAAACTTTAGACCCAATATTCGAAGGAACACGAACCTAGGGTATTTAAGATAGATATGGACACCACACTCCGAAAAAGAAAGGAATTGGGAGTGATAAGTCAATTTAAATGTCACAAGAAGAATTACCTCTTGATAAGTTCTTTAGTTTTTAAAAGAACTGAGGGAGAAAAACCCTTACTTTCTATTTCACTTAAAGTTGTCTGATTTCCAAAGCTTACAAGGGGTGCCTATTTATAGACTAAGATGGCAATCCTAAAGAGGCAAAATTCCTAATTAGGAGAAATCCTTATTTTGGAGTAATTTCAGACAAATTCTAGTACATATAATGAACTCCTATTTAGGAGTGGTGCTATTACTTAGTCTAACCTATTAAGTATTCCAGGTATATTAATTAGGCTTGGACTCTCTTTAAAACTTGAATTCGCACCATTTGAAGCTTGGTTGGCCTGAATGTCCTAAATCAAACCATTTAGTGCTTCTTTAATCTTTTTGCTCTAGTTCGTGTTATTGGGCCTTTTGGAATGTGCAATGGACCTCTTGCATCCATTGAAGCTCTAGCTTGTGTTATTGGGTCTTCTGGATTGTGCAATGGACCTCTTGCATCTATTAAAGCCTTCAACCCATCATCTCTACGGTTCTCATCATTCCCCCCTCCTCAAAAGGATTCGCCCTCGAATCATCACCTACATCAAAAGGGGAAAGGTCATCAATGTTAAATGTTGCACTTACATTATACTCACCAGGAAGGTCAAACTTATAAGCATTATCATTAATTCGTGCTACAACTTGGAAGGGACCATCTCCTCTAGGTTATAGCTTTGAACGCCTTTGAGTTGGGAATCGTTCCTTGCACATATGCACCCAAACCCAATCATTAGGTTCAAACACCACCTTCTTTCGTCCCTTGTTGACATGGGATGCGTATTGCTCAGTTCGTTTTTCAATATGTTGCCGCACCTTCTCATGCAATTTTTTAATCAAGTCAGCTTTGCGTTCACCATCAATGCTGGCATACTCATTGACAGGTATAGGTACCAAATCCAAAGGAGTCAAAGGATTAAAACCATATACAATTTCAAATGGAGAGTAGCTAATAGTAGAATGAACACTCCTATTATACGCAAACTCAACATATGGTAAACAATCTTCCCATGTTGTCAAATTTGTTCGAATAATAGCACGCAAAAGAGTAGAAAGAGTTCGATTAATCACCTCAATCTGCCCATCAGTTTATGGATGACAAGTAGTCAAAGTAGTCAAAAACAATAGCTTAGTACCTAACTTACCCCACAAAGTCTTTCAGAAGTAGCTTAAGAACTTTGTATCCTGGTCTGAAACAATGCTCCGTGGCATGCCATGCAAACGTACTACTTCTTTAAAGAACAAGTTAGCCACATTGTTCGCATCATCAGTTTTATGGCATGGGATAAAGTGTGCCATCTTTGAAAATCTATCAACAACAATAAATACAGAATCCCTACCCCTTTTTGTTCATGGCAATCCTAGTACAAAGTCCATGGATAAATCAACCCAGGGATGGTTAGGTATGGGTAAAGGGGTATACAAGCCATGGGGTAAAACTCTAGATTTAGCTTGTTTGCATGTTATGCATTTCTCACATATCCTCTCAACATCGCGTTTCATGCGTGGCCAAAAGAAGTGTTCATTTAGGACATCTAGGGTTTTTCTAACTCCAAAATGACCCATTAGACCACCCTCATGACCTTCTCTTACAACCAACTCCCTTAAAGAACTCATAGGCATGCATAAATGATTTTCCCTAAATAAGAAACCCTTATGCCTATAAAACTTCTCAAAGGCTGACTTCTCATATGCTTCATACACGTTAGCAAAGTCCAGATCATTCACATATAAATCTTTAATATGTTCAAATCCTAATAAGTTTGTAGTAAGTGTAGAGATAAGGGCATACCTGCGAGATAATGAATCAGTTACCACATTGCCCTTACCTTGTTTATATTTGATGTTGTAGGGAAAGGTCTCAATGAATTCAATCCACTTGGCATGTCTTTTGTTCAACTTTCCTTGTCCCTTTCAAGTGCTTCAACGATTCATGGTCAGTATGGATGACAAACTCCTTGGGCCAAAGGTAATGTTGCCATGTCTCCAAAGCCCATACTAATGCATACATCTCTTTATCATAAGTAGGATAATTAAGGCTTGCTCTACTTAGCTTTTCACTGAAGTAAGCAATTGGGCACCTTTCCTGCATCAAAACAGCTCCAATGCCAATACTTGAAGCATCACACTCAATCTCGAAAGCTTTTGCAAAGTTAGGTAAAGCAAGTAGGGGTGTAGAGCTTAATTTTCCCTTGATGCAATTAAAAGCCTTGTCTTGGTCACTACCCCACCTAAAACTTGTGTTCTTTTTGATAAGCTCAGTGAGTGGTGCAGCAATGGTGCTAAAGTCCCTAACAAAGCGTCTATAGAAACTAGCTAGACCATGAAAGCTACGCACATCACTAATTGACTTAGGTGTAGGCCAATCACTAATTGCCTTAACTTTTTCCTCGTCAACCTCAACACCTTTAGAACTCACAACATAGCCAAGAAATGTGATTTGATTAGTACAAAAAGAACATTTCTTTAAGTTAGCATACAATTTCTCAAAACGTAAAACATTTACAATAGAACATAAATGATCAAGATGCTCTTCTAGGGTTTTACTATAGACCAAAATATCATCAAAATACACAACGACAAATTTACCAATGAATGGACACAAAACATGATTCATTAGTCGCATAAAAGTGCTTGGTGCATTAGTGAGACCAAATGGCATAACAAGCCATTCATACAAACCGTACTTAGTTTTGAAAGTTGTTTTCCACTCATCTCCCTCTCTCATCCTAATCTGATGATATCCACTTTTCAAATCAATCTTAGAAAAGACACAATAACTATGCAATTCATCCAACATGTCATCTAATCTAGGTATGGGGTGACGATACTTTACACTGATTTTGTTGATTGCTCAACAATCAATACAC
This sequence comes from Bruguiera gymnorhiza, assembly GCA_020883675.1. Taxonomy (NCBI): domain Eukaryota; kingdom Viridiplantae; phylum Streptophyta; class Magnoliopsida; order Malpighiales; family Rhizophoraceae; genus Bruguiera; species Bruguiera gymnorhiza. The sequence continues at coordinate 220,730 of JAIRCJ010000148.1, forward strand.
ATCCTCCAAGTCCCATCTTTCTTGGGTACAAGTAGAACAGGAACAGCACATGGACTCATGCTTTCCCTCACATATGCTTTGGAAATAAGCTCCTCAACCTGCCTTTGAAGCTCCTTTGTCTCCTCATGTATGCTGGCCGATTAGGGATGGATGCACCTGGGATGAAATCAATTTGTTGCTCAATTCCTCTATTAGGTGGCAATCCACTTGGAACATCATCAGGGAATACATCCTCAAATTCCTACAATAGAGCAACAACAACACTAGGCAAAGATGGGTCAAACTTGTTAGTGTTAAAATAAGCCTCCTTGTACAGAAGTACGATCATAGGTTATTTGGCATAGAATGCTCTTTTGACTTCACTCTCTTTTGCATTGTCGGAAAGGAGACAATTGAGAAAATTGCAAAATTTAAATTCAACAGATACTTAACATTGCATTTATCCCTATAAGACTTTAAAATTATAAAAGTTGAAAAAATGCAATGTTTTGATTTGTCAATTTATTGTTAATGCCATTGCATTTTAAATGGGGAGAAAAACGTGATATTTGATTATGTTAATTGATCAAAAATATAAGTAATGGACTCAATTGTATAAAATACACGTTTATGGATGACAATTATAAATAGAAATCGCAAGCTTTAATGTTGCGTCAAACGTATTGCTCTTGAGGGGAGCAGGAAGACTTCTTTTTAGAGTCCATTGCATTAGCTTTTTCTTAAGCTATATGTTTGTAGACTAAAATTAAATAAATCCTTTCATATTGCATTGTCATAATGGAGACAATTAAGAAAATTGCAAAATTTAAATTTAAAAGATTCTTAACATTGCATTTATCCCTATAAGACTTTAAAATTATCAAAGTCGAAAAAATGCAATGTTTTGATTTATCAATTTATTGTTAATGCCATTGCATTTTGAACGGTGTGAAAATCAAGCTTTATGGATTAATATTCTAAATAAAAATCCCAAGCTTTAAAGTTGGATCAAGCTTATTGCTCTTAAGGGAAGTGGGGAGACTTCTTATTAGAGTCCATTGCATTAGTTTTTTCTTAAGTAGTATGTTTGTAGATTAAAATTATATAAATTGTTTCATGCCGCATAGTCAAAAAGGAGACAATTAAGAACATTGCAAAATTTAAATTCAACAGGTTCTTAACATTGCATTTATATTCAACAGGTTCTTAACATTGCATTTATCCCTATAAGACTTTAAAATTATAAAAGTTGAAAACATGCAATGCTTTGATTTTTCAATTTATTGTTAATGTCATTGCATTTTGAATGGAGAGAAAATTATATAAATCATTTCATATCGCATCGTCGAAAAGGAGACAATTAAGAACATTGCAAAATTTAAATTCAACAGGTTCTTAACATTGCATTTATCCCTATAAGACTTTAAAATTATAAAAGTTGAAAAAATGCAATGCTTTGATTTTTTAATTTATTGTTAATGCCATTGCATTATGAATGGAGAGAAAAACATAATATTTGAATATGTTAATGGAACAAAAATACAACTAAAGCACCCAATTGTGTAAAATACACTTTTATGGATTAATATTCTAAATAGCAATCCCAAGTTTTAATGTCAGTCAAGCATATTGCTCTTAAGGGGAGTGGGGAGACTTCTTATTAAAGTCCATTGCATTAGCTTTTTCTCAAGTAATATGTTTATAGACTAAAATTATATAAATCCTTTCATATTGCTTTGTCAGAAAGGAGACAATTAAGAAAATTACAAAATTTAAACTCAACAAATTCTTAACATTGCATTTATCCTAATAAGACTTTAAAATTATAAAAGTTGAAAAAATGCAATGTTTTGATTTTTTAATTTATTGTTAATGCCATTGCATTTTGAATGGAGGAAAAAAAATAATATTTAAATATGTTAATTGGTCAAAAATACAAGTAATGGACTCAATTGTATAAAATACATGTGTATGGATGACTATTATAAATAGCAATCCCAAGCTTTAATGTTGGGTCAAGTGTCTTGCTCTTGAGGGGAGTGGGGAGACTTTTTTTTGAGTCCATTGCATTATCCTTTTCTTAACTAATATCTTTGTAGACTAAAATTATATAAATCATTTCATACTGCATTGTCGGAAAGGAGACAATTAAGAAAATTGCAAAATTTAAATTCAACAGATTCCTAACATTTCATTTATCCCAATAAGACTTTAAAATTATAAAAGTTGAAAAAATGCAATGTTTCGATTTTTTAATTTATTGTTAATGTCATTCCATTTTGAATAGGGAGAAAAACATAATATTTGAATTTGTTAATTCATAAAAAATACAAGGAATGGACTCAATTGTATAAAATACAAGTGTATGGATGACTATTATAAATAGCAATCCCAAGCTTTAATGTTGGATCAAGCATATTGCTCTTGAGGGGAGTGGGGAGACTTCTTTTTAGAGCCCATTGCATTAGCTTTTTCTTAAGTAATATGTTTGTAGACTAAAACTTTATCAATCATTTCATATCGCATTGTCGAAAAGGAGTCAATTAATAAAATTGCAAACTTTAAATTCAATAGATTCTTGGCATTGCATTTATCCCTATAAGACTTTGAAATTATCAAAGTTGAAAAAATGTAATGTTTTGATTTTACAATTTATTGTTAATGCTATTGCATTTTGAATGGAGAGAAAAACATAATATTTTAATATGTTAATTGGTCAAAAATACAAGTAATGGGCTCAATTGTATAAAATACACGTGTATGGATGACTATTATAAATAGCAATCCTAAACTTTAATGTTGGGTCAAGCATATTGCTCTTGATGGGAGTGGGGAGACTTCTTTTAATGTCCATTGCATTAGCTTTTTCTTAAGTAATATGTTTGCAGACTAAAATCTTATAAATTATTTCATATCACATTGTTGGAAAGGAGATAGTTAAGAAAATTGAAAAATTTATATTCAACAGATTCTTAATATTGCATTTATCCCTATACAACTTTAAAATTATCAATGTTGAAAAATGCATTGTTTTTATTTTTCAATTTTTTTAATACCACTGCATTTTGAATGGTGAGAAAAATTAATATTTGAATTTGTTAATTAAACAAAAATACAAGTAATGGACTCAATTGTATAAAATATACGTTTATGGATGACTATTGTAAATAGCAATCCCAAGCTTTAATGTTGGGTCAAGCGTATTGCTCTTGAGGGGAGGGGGAAGACTTCTTATTAGAGTTCATTGCATTAGCTTTTTCTTATGTAATATGTTTGTAGATTAAAATTATATAAATCATTTCATATCGCACTTTTAAAAAGGAGGCGAGTAAGAAAATTGCAAAATTTAAATCCAACAGATTCTTAAGATGGTATTTATCCCTATAAGACTTCAAAATTATAAAGGTTGAAAAAAATCAATGTTTTAGTTTTTCAATTTATTGTTAATGCCATTGCATTCTAAATGGTGAGAAAAAGGTAACCTTTGAATAACTTAATGGAACAAAAATACAACTAAAGGACCCAATTGAGTAAAATACACTTTTATGGATTAATATTCTAAATAGCAATCCTAAGCTTTAATGTTGGGTCAAGCATATTGCTATTGAGGGGAGTGGGGAGACTTCTTATTGGAACCCTATTGCATTAGACTAAAATTATATAAATCTTTTCATATCGCATTGTCGGAAAGGAGACAATTAAGAAAATTGCAAAATTTATATTCAAGAGATTCTTAACATTGCATTTATCCCTATAAGACTTTAAAATTATCAAATTGTTAATGCCACTGCATTTTCTATAGCAAGAAAAACATAATATTTGAATATGTTAATTGATCAAAAATACACGTTTATGGATGACTCTTATAAATAGCAATCCCAAGCTTTAATGTTGGGTCAAACGTATTGCTCTTGAGGGGAGGGGGAAGACTTCTTATTAGAGTCCATTGCATTAGCTTTTTCATAAGCAATATGTTTGTAGACTAAAATTATATAAAGCATTTCATATTGCACTTTCGGAAAGGAGACATGTAAGAAAATTGCAAAACTTAAATCCAACAGATTCTTAACATTGGATTTATCCTTATATGACTTTAGAATTATCAAAGCTGAAAAATGTAATGTTTTGATTTTTCAATTTATTGTTAATGCCAGTGCATTTTGAATGGAGAGAAAAACATAATATTTTAATATGTTAATTGGTCAAAAATACAAGTAATGGACACAATTGGGTCAAGTGTATTGCTCTTGAGGGGAGTAGGGAGACTTCTTTTTAAAGTCCATCGCATTAGCTTTTTCTTAAGTAATATGTTTGTAAACTAAAATTTTGTAAATAATTTCATATTGCATTGTTGGAAAGGAGTCAATTAAAAAAATTTCAAAATTTAAATTCAATCGATTCTTAACATAGCACTTATCCCTATAAGACTTTTAAATTATCAAAGTTGAAAATTTGCAATATTTCAATTTTTCAATTTATTGTTAATGCCATTGAATTTTGAAAGGAGAGAAAACATAATATTTGAATATGTTAATTGGTCAAAAATACAAGTAATAAACTCAGTTGTATAAAATACATGTGTATGGATGACTATATAGATAGCAATCCCAAGCTTTAATGTTGGGTCAAGCATATTGCTCTAGAGGGGAGTGGGGAGACTTCTTTTTACAATCCATTGCTTTAGCTTTTTCTTCAGTAATATGTTTGTAGACTAAAATTACATAAATCATTTCATATTGCATTGTCGAAAGGGAGACAATGAAGAAATTTCCAAAATTTAAAATCAACAAATTCTTACCATTGCATTTATCCCTATAAGACTTTAAAATTATCAAAGTTGAAAAATTCAATGTTTTGATTTTTCAATTTATTGTTAATGCTAGTGCATTTTGAATGGAGAGAAAAACATAATATTTTAATATGTTGATGGGTCAAAAATATAAGTAATGGACACAATTGTATAAAATACAAGTGTATGGATGACTATTATAAATAGCAATCCCAAGCTTTAATGTTGGGTCAAGTGTATTGCTCTTGAGAGGAGTGGGGAGACTTCTTATTAGAGCCCATTGCATTAGCTTTTTCTTAAGTAATATGTTTGTAGACTAAAATTTTATAAATCATTTCATATCGCATTGTCAAAAAGGAGACAATTAAGAAAATCACAAAATTTAAATTCAATAGATTCTTAGCACTGCATTTATCCCTATAGGACTTTAGAATTATCAAAGTTGAAAAAACGTAATGTTTTGATTTTTCAATTTATTGTTAATGGCAGTGCATTTTGAATGGAGAGAAAACCATAATATTTTAATATGTTAATTGGTCAAAAATACAAGTAATGGACTCAATTGTATAAAATACACGTGTATGGATGACTATTATAAATAGCAATCCCAAGCTTTAATGTTGGGTCAAGCGTATTGCTCTTGAGGGGAGTGGGGAGACTTCTTTTTAAGGTCCATTGCATTAGCTTTACCTTAAGTAATATGTTTGTAAACTAAAACTATATAAATCATTTCATATCGTATTGTTGGAAAGCCGACAATTCAGAAAATTGAAAAATTTATATTCAATAGATTCTTAACATTGCATTTATCTCTATAAGACTTTAAAATTATCATAGTTGAAAAAATGCAATGCTTTGATTTTTCAACAATTTTTCAATTTATTGTTAATGCCCCTACATTTTGAATGGTGAGCAAAAAATAATATTTGAATATGTTAATTGAAAAACAATACAAGTAATGGACTCAATTGTATAAAATACACGTTTATGGACGACTATTGTAAATAGGAATCCTAAGTTTTAATGTTAGGTCAAGAGTATTACCCTTGAAGGGAGTAGGAAGACTTCTTATTAGAGCCCATTGCATTGGCTTTTTCTTAAGTAATATGTTTGTAGACTAAAATTTTATAAACCATTTCATATCGCATTGTCGAAAAGGAGACAATGAAGAAAATTGCAAAATGTAATATTTTGATTTTTTAATTTATTGTTAATGGCAGTGCATTTTGAATGGAGAGAAAAACATAATATTTTAGTATGTTAATTAGTCAAAAATACAAGTAATGGACTCAATTGTATAAAATACATGTGTATGGATGACTATTATAAATAGCAATCCCAAACTTTAACGTTGGGTCAAACGTATTGCTCTTGAGGGGAGTGGGGAGACTTCTTTTTAGAGTCTATTGCATTACCTTTTCCTTAAATCATTTCATATCGCATTGTCGAAAAGGCGACAATTCAGAAAATTGTAAAATTTATATTCGACAGATTCTTAACAGTGCATTTATCCCTATAAGACTTTAAGATTATAAAAGTTGAAAAAATGCAATGTTTCAATTTTTCAATTTATTGTTAATGTCATTGCATTCTAAATGGTGAGAAAAAAGTAATATTTGAATATGTTAATTGGTCAAAAATACAAGTAATGGACTCAATTGTATAAAATACACATATATGGATGACTATTATAAATAGCAATCCCAAGCTTTAATTTTAGGTCAAGTGTATTGCTCTTGAGGGGAGTGGGGAGACTTTTTTTTAGAGTCCATTACATTAGCTTTTTCTTAAGTAATATGTTTGTAGACTAAAATTTTATAAATCATTTCAAACGCATTGTTAGAAATGAGACAATTAAGAAAATTGCAAAATTTAAATTCAACAAATTCTTAAGTTTGCATTTATCCCTATAAGACTTTAAAATTATAAATATTGAAAAAATGTACTGTTTTAACTTCTCAATTTATTGTTAATGCCATTGCATTTTGAGTAGAGAGAAAATCATAATATTTGAATATGTTAATTAATCAAAAATACAAGTAATGGACTCAATTGTATAAAATACATATTATAAATAGCAATCCTAAACTTTAATGTTAGGTCATGCGTATCGGTCTAGAGGGGACTAGGGAGACTTCTTATTAGAGTCCATTGCATTAGCTTTTTCTTAAGTTATATGTTTGTAGACTAAAATTATATCAATCATTTCATATCGCATTGTCGAAAAGGGGACAATGAAGAAAATTGCAAAATTTAAATTCAACATATTCTTAACATTGGATTTACCCTTATAAGATTTTAAAATTATAAATGGTGAAAAAATGCAATGTTTTGATTTTTCAATGTATTATTAATGCCATTGCACTTTAAATGGAGAGGAAAACATATTATTTGAATATGTTAATTGATAAAAAATACAAGCAAGGGACTCAATTGTATAAAATACACGTTTATGGATGACTCTTATAAATAGCAATCGCAAGCTTTAATGTTGGGTCAAGCGGATTGCTCTTGAGGGGAATGGGAAGACTTCTTATTAAAGTCCATCCCATTAGCTCTTTCTTAAGTAATATTTTTTTAGACTGAAATTTTCTAAATCATTTCATATCGCATTGTTGGATGGGTGACAATTAAGAAAATTGCAAAATTTAAATTCCATAGATTCTTAACATTGCATTTATCCCTATAAGACTTTAAAATTATCAAAGTTGAAAAAATGCAATGTTTCGATTTTTCAATTTATTGTTAATTCCATTGCATTTTGAATAGTTAGAAAAGCATAATATTTGAATATGTTAATTGAACAAAAATACAACTAAAGGACTCAATTGTGTAAAATACACTTTTATGGATGTCAAGAGGCATCTTATTAAAGTCAATTGCATTAGCTTTTTCTTATGTAATATGTTTGTAGACTAAAATTATATAAATCATTCAATATCGTATTGTCGGAAAGGAGACAATTAAAAATATTGCAAAATTTAAATTCAACAGATTCTTAACATTGCATTTATTCCAATAAGACTTTAAAATTATAAATGTTAAAAAAATGCAATGTTTTGATTTTTCAATTTATTGTTAATGTTATTACACTTTGAATGGAGAGGAAAACACAATATTTGAATATATTAATTGATAAAAAATACAAGTAATAGACTCAATTGTATAAAATACACGTTTATGGATGACTATTATAAATAGCAATCCCAAGTTTTAATGTTGGGTCAAGCGTATTACCCTTGAAAGTAGTAGAGAGACTTCTTATTAGAATCCATTGCATTAGCTTTTTCTTAAGTAATATGTTTGTAGACTAAAATTATATGAATCATTTCATACCCCATTGTTGGAAAGGAGACAATTAAGAATATTGCAAAATTTAAATTCAACAGATTCTTCACAATGCATTTATCCCTAAAAGACTTTAAAATTATAAAAGTTGAAAAAATGTAATGTTTTGATTTCTCAATTTATTGTTAATGCTATTGCACTTTGAATGGAGAGGAAAACATAATATTTGAATATGTTAATTGATCAAAAATACAAGTAAAGGACTCAATTGTATAAAATACACATTTATGGATGACTATTGTAAATAACAATCCCAAGTTTTAATGTTGGTTCAAGCATATTGCTCTTGAGGGGAGTGGCAAGACTTCTTATTAGAGTCCATTCATTAGCTTTTTGTTAAGTAATATGTTTGTAGGCCAAAATTTTATAAATCATTTCATATCACATTATCGGAAAGGAGACAATTAAGAATATTGCAAAATTGAAATTCAATAGATTTTTAACATTGCATTTGTCCTTATAAAACTTTAAAATTTTAAATGTTCAAAAAATGTAATATTTTGATTTTTTAAATTTATTGTTAATGCCATTGCACTTTGAATGGAGAGGAAAACACAATATTTGAATATGTTAATTGATCAAAAATATAATTAATGGATTCAATTGTATAAAATACACGTTTATGGATCACCATTATAAATAGAAATCTTAAGCTTTAATGTTGGGTCAAAAGTATTGCCCTTGAGGAGAGTGGAGAGACTTCTTATTAAAGTCCATTGCATTAGCTTTTTCTTAAGTAATATGTTTGTAGTCTAAAATTATATAAGTCATTTCATATCACACTTTCAGAAAGGAGATAATTAAGAAAATTCCAACTCAATAGATTCTTAAAATTGCATTTATTCCTATAAGACTTTAAAATTATCAAAGTTGAAAAAAATGCAATGTTTTGATTTTTCAATTTATTGTTATTGTCACTACATTCTCAATGGTGAGAAAAAGATAATATTTGAATATGTTAATTGAGCAAAAATATAAGTAATAGACTCAATTGTATAAAATATACATTTATGGATGACTATTATAAATAGCAATCCTAAGCTTTATTGTTGGGTCAAGCGTATTGCTCTTGAGGGGAGTGGGGAGACTTCTTATTAGAGTCCATTGCGTTAGCTTTTTCTTAAGTAATATGTTTGTAGACTAAAATTATATAAATCATTTCATATTGCATTGTCAGATAGGAGAAAATTAAGAAAATTGCAAAATTTAAATTCAATAGATTCTTACCAATGCATTTATCCCTAGAAGACTTTAAACTTATCAAAGTTGAAAAAATGCAATGTTTTGATTTTTTTATTTATTGTTAATGCCACTGCATTTTGAATGGGGAGAAAAACGTGATATTTGATTATGTTAATTGATCAAAAATATAAGTAATGGACTCAATTGTATAAAATACACATTTGTGGATGACAATTATAAATAGAAATCGCAAGCTTTAATGTTGCACCAAGCATATTGCTCTTGAGGGGAGTGGGAACACTTCTTTTTATAATCCATTGCATTAACTTTTGCTTAAGTTATATATTTCTAGACTAAAATTAAATAAATCCTTTCATATCACATTGTCAGAATGGAGACAATTAAGAAAATTGCAAAATTTAAATTCAAAAGATTCTTAGCATTGCATTTATCCCTATAAGACTTTAAAATTATCAAAGTCGCAAAAATGCAATGTTTAGATTTTTCAATTTATTGTTAACACCACTGCATTTTGAACGGTGTAAAAAACATAATATTTGAATATATTGATTGAACGAAAATTCAACTAAAGGACTCAATTGTGTAAAATACACTTTTATGGATTAATATTCTAAATAAAAATCCCAAGTTTTAAAGTTAGATCAAGCTTATTGCTCTTGAGAGAAGTGGGGAGACTTCTTTTTAGCGTCCATTGCATTAGTTTTTTCTTAAGCAGTATGTTTGTAGACTAAAATTATATAAATCATTTCATATCGTATTGTCGGAAAGGAGACAATTAAGAAAATTGCAAAATTTAAATTTAACAAGTTCTTAACATTGCATTTATCCCTATAAGACTTTAAAATTATAAAAGTTGAAAAAATGCAATGTTTTGATTTTTCAATTTATTGTTAATGTCATTACATTTTGAATGGAGAGAAAAAACATAATATTTGAATATGTTAACTGAACAAAAATACGACTAAGTAGGCAATCCCAAGCTTTATTGTTGGGTCAAGCTTATTGCTCTTGAGGGGAGTGGGGAGAATCCTTATTAGAGTCCGTTGCATTAGTTTTTTTCTAAAGTAATATGTTTATAGACTAAAATTATATAAATCATTTCATGTTGCATTGTTGAAAAGGAGACAATAAAGCAATTTTAAAATTTAAATTCAACTGATTCTAAACATTGTATTTACCTGTATAAGACTCTAAAATTATCAAAATTGAAAAAATGCAATGTTTTGATTTTTCAATTTATTGTTAATGCCATTGCATTTTGAACGGAGAGAAAAACGTGATATTTGATTATGTTAATTGATCAAAAATACAAGTAAAGGACTTAATTGTATAAAATACATGTTTGTGGATGACTATTATAAATAAAAATCGCAAGCTTTAACTGCTCTTAAGGGGAGTGGGGAGACTTCTTTTTAGAGTCCATTGCATTAGCTTTTTTTTAAGTAATATGTTTGTAGACTAAAATTATATAAATCCTTTCCTATTGCATTGTCCGAATGGAGGCAATTAAGAAAATTGCAAAATTTAAATTTAATTGATTCTTAATATTGCATTTATCCCTAGAAGGCTTTAAAATTATAATGGATGAAAAAATGCAATGTTTTGGTTTCTCAATTTATTGTTAATGTCATTGCATTTTGAATGGAGAGAAGAACATAATATTTGAATATGTTAATTGAACAAAAATATTATTAATAATGTCTATTGTGTAAAATACACTTTTATGGATTAAAATTATAAATAACAATACCGAGTTTTAAAGTTGGGTCAAGCTTATTGCTCTTGAGGGGAGTGGGGAGACTTCTTGTTAGAGTCCATTGCATTAATTTTTTCTTAAGCAATATGTTTGTAGACTAAATTATATAAATCATTTCATGTCGCATTGTTGGAAAGGAGACAATTAAGAAAATTACAAAATTTAAATTCAACAGATTCTAAACATTGCATTTATCCCTATAAGACTTTAAATTTATCAAAATTGAAAAATGCAATGTTTTGAATTTTCAATTTATTGTTAATGTCATTGCATTTTGAACGGAGAGAAAAACGTAATATTTGAATATGTTAGTTGAACAAAAATACGACTAATGGTGTCTATTGTGTAAAATACTCTTTTATGGATTAAAATTATAAATAGCAATCCCAAACTTTAAGGTTGGGTCAAGAGTATTGCTCTTGACTGGAGTAGGGAGACTTCTTACTAGTGTCCATTGCATTAGCTTTTTCTTAAGTAATATGTTTGTAGACTAAAATTATAAAAATCCTTTCATATCGCATTGTCAAAATGGAGACAGTTAAAAAAATTGCAAACTTTCAATTCAACAGATTCTTAACATTGCATTTATCCTAATAAGACTTTAAGATTATAAAATTTAAAAAAAATGCAATGTTTTGATTTTTCAATTTATTGTTAACACCATTGCATTATGAATGGAGAGAAAAACATGAAATTTGATTATGTTAATTGATAAAAAATACAAGTAATGGACTCAATTGTATAAAATACATGTTTATAGATCACTATTATAAATAGAAATCACAAGTTTTAATGTTGGGTTAAGCGTATTACTTTAAGGGGAGTGAGGAGACTTTTTTTAAAAGTCCATTGCATTAGCTTTTTCATAAATAATATGTTTGTAGACTAAAATTATATAAATCCTTTCCTATCGCATTGTCAGAATGGAGACAATTAAGAAAATTGCAAAATTTATATTCAACAGATTCTTAATATTGCATTTGTCCCTATAAGACTTTAAACTTATCAAAGTTGAAAAAATGCAATGTTTTGGTTTTTTTATTTATTGTTAATGCCATTGCATTTTGAATGGTAAAAAAAACGTAATATTTGAATATGTTAATGGAACAAAAATACAACTAAAGGACTAAATTGTGTAAAACACACTTTTATGGATTAATATTTTAAATAGCAATCTCAAGCTTAAATGTTGGGTCAAGCATATTGCTCTTGAGGGGAGTGGGGAGACTTCTTTTTAGAGTCCATTGCATTAGCTTTTTCATAAGTAATATGTTTGTAGACTAAATTTATGTAAATCAATCCATATCGCATTGTCGAAAAGGAGACAATTGAGAAATTTGCAAAATTTAAATTGAACAGATACTTAACATTGCATTTATCCCTATAAGACTTAAAAATTATAAAAGTCGAAAAAATGCAATGTTTGCTTTATCAATTTATTGTTAATGCCATTGCATTTTGAATGGGGAGAAAAACGTGATATTTGATTATGTTAATTGATAAAAAATATAAGTAATGGACTCAATTGTATAAAATACACGTTTGTGGATGACAATTATAAATAGAAATCACAAGCTTTAATGTTGTGTCAAGCATATTGCTCTTGAAGGGAGAGGGGAGACTTCTTTTTAGAGTCCATTGCATCAGATTTTTCCTGTAGTAATATGTTTATAGACTAAAATTATATAAATTATTTCATGTCGCATTGGTGGAAAGGAGACAATTAAGAAAATTACAAAATTTCTATTTAACAAATTCTGAACATTGCATTTATCACTATAAGACTTTAAATTTATCAAAATTGAAAAAAAACAATGTTTTGATTTTTCAATTAATTGTTAATACCATTGCATTTTGAATGGAAAGAAAAACATAATATTTGAATATGTTAATTGAACAAAAGCATGACCAATGGTGTCTATTGTGTAAAATACACTTTTAAGGATTGAAATTATAAATAGCAATCCCCACCTTTAATGTTGGGTCAAGCGTATTGCACTTAAGGGTTGTGTGGAGACTTCTTATTATAGTCCATTGCATTAGCTTTTTCTTAAGTAATATTTTTGTAGATTAAAATTATATCAATCATTTCATGTCACATTGTTGTAAAGGAGATAATTAAGAAAATTACAAAATTTAAATTCAACAGATTATGAACATTGCATTTACCCCTATATGACTATAAAATTATCAAAATTGAAAAAATACAATGTTTTGATTTTTCAATTTATTGTTAATGCCATTCCATTTTAGAAGGAGAGAAAAACATAATATTTGAATAAGTTAATTTCACAAAAATATGACTAATGGTGTCAATTGTGTAAAATACACTTTTATGGATAAAAATTATAAATAGCAATCCCAAGTGTTAATGTTACATCAAGCGTATTGCTCTTAAGGGGAGTGGGGAGACTTTTTATTAGAGTCCATTGCATTAGTTTTTTCTTAAGTAATATGTTTGTAGACTAAAATTATAGAAATCCTTTAATATTTAGAATGGTGACAATTAAGAAAATTGCAAAATTTAAATTCAATAGATTCTTACATTGCATTTATCCCTATAAGACTTTAAAATTATAAAAGTTGAAAAAATACAATGTTTTGTTTTTTCAATTTATTGTTAATGTCATTGCATTTTGAATGGAGAGAAAAACACAATATTTGAATATGTTAATTGAACAAAAATATGGCTAATAGTGTCTATTGTGTAAAATACACTTTTATGGATTAAAATTATAAATAGCAATCCCAAGGTTTAATGTTGGGTCAAGCGTATTGCTCTTGAGGGGAGTGGGGAGACTTCTTATTAGAGTCCATTACATTAGCTTTTTCTTAAGTAATATGTTTGTAGACTAAAATTATCTAAATCCTTTCATATCGCATTGTCAGAAAGGAGACAATTAAGAAAATTGCAAAATTTAAACTCAACAAATTCTTAACATTGCATTGCATTTATCCTAATAAGACTTTAAAATTATAAAAGTTGAAAAAATGCAATGTTTCAATTTTTCAATTTATTGTTAATACCATTGCATTTTAATGGAGGGAAAAACATAATATTTGAATATGTTAATTGGTCAAAAATACAAGTAATGGACTCAATTGTATAAAATACATGTGTATGGATGACTATTATAAATAGCAATCCCAAGTTTTAATGCTGGGTCAAGTGTCTTGCTCTTGAGGGGAGTGAGGAGACTTTTTTTAGAGTCCATTGCATTATCCTTTTCTTAACTAATATCTTTGTAGACTAAAATTATATAAATCATTTCCTATTGCATTTTTGGAAAGGAGACAATTAAGAACATTTAAAGATTTAAATTCAATAGATTCTTAACATTAAATTTATCACCGTAAGTCTTTAAAATTATAAAAGTTGAAAAAATGCAATGTTTCGATTTCTCAATTTATTGTTAATGCCATTGCATTTTGAATGGAGAGGAAAACATAATATTTGAATATGTTAATTGATAAAAATACAAGTAATGGACTAAATTGAATAAACTACACGTTTATGGATGACAATTATAACTAGTAATCCCAAGCTTTAATGTTGGGTCAAGCCTATTGCTCTCAAGGGAGTGGGGAGACTTCTTATTAGAGCCCATTGCATTAGCTTTTTCTTAAGTAATATGTTTGTAGACTAAAACTTTATAAATCATTTCATATCGCATTGTCGAAAAGGAGTCAATTAAGAAAATTGCAAAATTTAAATTCAATAGATTCTTGGCATTGCATTTATCCCTATAAGACTTTAAAATTATCAAATTGTTAATGCCACTGCGTTTTCAATAGCCAGGAAACCATAATATTTGAATATGTTATTTGATCAAAAATACACGTTTATGGATGACTCTTATAAATAGCAATCCCAAGCTTTAATGTTAGGTCAAGCGTATAGCTCTTGAGTGAGGGGGAAGACTTCTTATTAGAGTTCCATTGCATTAACTTTTTTCATAAGCAAATATGTTTGTAGACTAAAATTATATAAATCATTTCATATCGCAACTTTCGAAGGTGACATGTAGAAATTGCAAACTTAAATCGAACAAATTATAACATTGGATTATCCCTATATGACTTTAGAATTATCAAAGTTGAAAAATGTAAATGTTTTGGTTTTTCACTTTATTGTAATGCTAGTGCAGTTTTGAATAGTAGAGAAAACATAATAATTTTAATATGTTAATTGGTTCAAAATACAAGTAATGGCCACATTGTATAAAATACACGTGTATGGATGGCTATTAAAATAGCATCCCAAGGCATTATGTTGGGTCAAGCCATGTTTACGTGCTCCTAGAGGGCGAGTGGAGACTTCCGTTTATAGTCCCTTGCTTTAACTTTTTCTTCATAATATGTTTGTAGGGATAAATACATAAATCATTTCATATTGCATTGTCGAAA
>JAIRCJ010000149.1:0-22980 GCA_020883675.1 Bruguiera gymnorhiza
ATAGATCGTCACCTGTTGAATCTACCAGTGCTGGTCCTTGAGCGATAATGGTGGCTGAAAGTGGGGCAAATCGGAGATGGAACAGACAGCGACATCCAACTTTGAACCGACGATCGGCACTACCCTGAGCTCTATTTGGCGCGTGAAGGGTACTATTGGATTGAGTGGGGGAAGGCACGCACCAATCGGTGCTGGTTTCGAGTCAGAATGTCACAAGTTGGTGGCATGTACGGAGGCAGTGCGACAGTCAAACTTGGGATGCTTTGTCGGTTTGTGTAGGTGAGGAAGACTAAGAGTTTCAATTCAAGATAAGTGTTTATTTTGACATGATTTAGTGCTCGTGTGTGTGTGTGGTTTTGCGTGTGTGTGGTTATGCATTAGGCTTCTTTGTTTATGAGTATTGTGCCTTTGTTACATCAATTAAAACTCTACCTTATGTTATTGGAATTTTTGGACTATGCAATGGAATTTTAGCATCTATTAAATCTTCCCACTCATCATGTGGCTACAGGTTCTCACTTACATATGCCTTGATCCCCATAAATAATTAGATTTTACATTCATAAGACATTTAACATGTAGGGAAAAGTTGGCCTCTTAGGTAATCTTGATGATATGTTTCTTTCTATCACCAAAAGGTAGTAGATTTTCTCGACAACATATTCATTAATTGTTCATCTTCTTTCTAATCTTCCTTTAATTTTCTTTTGAACAATAAGATCATCAAATTGGTTTGTTTTAAATGCCTTATTAAGCAATTTCATTTACATAAAGAATTTCATAAATTTCTCTTTTCTTTTAATTCCTCTTTGGGATTAAAATCAATTTATCTAAATTATAGGTGTAGAACAATAATAACTAATAAGTTTTTCATCAATTTTCTACTATAGTATTTCTTTTCTTTAAGTCTAATTTTTTGAATATAATATAAGATATACGTAGGAAAAGATTTTTCAAAATAACATTTTGAAATAGGTTTTTAACCATGATAAAAAGGAATCGCTAGACAAGTTTCCTAACTTGTAATAGTAGTTTGTGATAATTTATATGTAATAACAAATTTGTTTTTATTTGTAGTGTTTTTGGAAAAAATAATTACTAGTTGTCAATTCCTTCATTAATACAATTCATGTTAACACTTGAATCAATAAAATGTCATAACAGATAACATATATTCCTTATCAACAATAATTGTAACCTTAGTATGTCATTTATAAGTAATAACTTTATTAACAAGATTGATGAATGAAGATCACCAATATCTTCTTATTTAAAGAAGTTTCTAGAATTTCTTCTTCTTGTTGTCTACATATTATCTTAAGGATAATCATCATTTCTTTTAAAGATCATAATTTAACTTAGGTCCCTTATTTTGGCTTCAAAGCTCATATATAGAGGGTTATTTTATAAAACTAAAAGGATTTTCTTTCATCTTATAAATTATTATTTTTAAACTATAACTTTCTTTAGGAGTTTCACTAAAACTAGTCATACTACTTTCTTTAGTTAGATGTAAATATTCTTCTAACTTTTGTTATGATAGTTAGATCTAGAATTTATCTATAAGATTTAATATCATATTATCTTCTTTAGTTAAAACTGATAAGTCGTTACTTTTACACATAGTTTTCTAAAATTAAAATTAGAAGTAAAATATTCTTCTTTAATAACATCAATTTTCTAAATCATCTTGATCGAAATTGCTATTAAATAAGAAAATATTTATTAATGAACTCTTAAAATCCTCATCAATGGATAATTTTTGAATTTTTTATTTTGTTTTACATTTATTAGAATAATGTATTATTTTTCTACATTTGTAGCAAACTATTGCTTTCTTCTTTTTTGATTTGCTTTTCTACTTCTTCTCTTTTCTCTCTAGAGGCTTTTTATAAGAAGATCTTGACCTTTTTTAAAAAGGTTTATGCTTTCTCATTTGTGTAGGAAATATTATAAATAGATAATTCATTTATTCACAAAAATCTTCTAAACTCTCTTATCTTAAGCTTGTTCATTTTGTAACCACCAATATAATTTGATTTTATTATAGAATTTAACTCTTTAGCAACTATTTATGTTGCTAACACACCATAAGTGTAATTATTATACCTAATGATTTCAAAATGATAGGTTTTGAGTCTAAGTTTTACTCTTTTAGCAAAAATAGTAGGTAACCTTAAAATAAATTTTTCTTTCCAAAATTCATTTTAACTATCTTCTTCTGTAAAATTTTTTGAGAAAAATACCTCTCTATACCACTTAAAATGAGAAAAGCTCATACATCTTTAAATTAATAAACTGTTTGCAAGTCTTATTTAATAATAAAATAGTAGTTCTAATAAAGTGATTAGTTATAGTATATATTAGTATATTAATACAATCAGATAATTGTATCTCATCTTTTGTTTATATTGTTATAAAGATTTGAGTTTTTGTTTCACTTGATAAATAAGTCCCACCAA
The DNA here is from genome assembly GCA_020883675.1 of Bruguiera gymnorhiza. Classification (NCBI taxonomy): domain Eukaryota; kingdom Viridiplantae; phylum Streptophyta; class Magnoliopsida; order Malpighiales; family Rhizophoraceae; genus Bruguiera; species Bruguiera gymnorhiza. The sequence continues at coordinate 2,463 of JAIRCJ010000149.1, forward strand.
CCTTTAAAGTAACCTGTAAAATTGCTAGTAATAATTTAGTAATTTAAGGAACACTATTTCCCTTAATTTTCGACACTGTTACAAACATCATGATGCAATGCAATAGTACTAAAATTTGATGTTTTGTCATGCCATTAAGATTCCATTCAACTAAACTAGTTTTATCATATTAGACATAGTTATAATCAATTTGTTCCTCTAATAAGAGATTTACTAGTGTGAGTGTGGTATAATATAATTTTGTTAGTGTTTTATTAAAGATCATTTTATTTACTTGGCAAGGTTCCTTCAAACCTAAAGGTCTTTCCCCTTGTAGTTATTTGTTCATATTAAGAAAAGAAGTAGTATTATGATTACTTCAATTATTACAAAATAAAATTTGTGATATCATTGAAAGTAACAATTTATACATTATGATTATAAAACTTTATTTTAGGACTTTAAATTGTCAACAACTTTACCAAACTGTTGAAACTTTGTGGTAAAATTACAGTAGAATTTTTTTTCAAAAATGACAAATACTAAAATGATATCAAATCTAATTAAAATATTTTATCATTAAAAAATATAGTTTAGAAATAAAAGTATTAATTAAGTATAATGGAATTGATCTTATGATTGCAAATTAACATTAAAGCTTACAACTAATATTATATAAAGAGCATATTCTCAAAATGAGTTTTACTCTACTAATGATAATTCAAGATGTGTGATGTAATGACAGTTTAAGTTCATTGATGTATTTTAATATATATTATGTATTTTTTATTATCTTATAATTATGTACATATTACTGTTTTAAAATTAATAGAAAAATTTTTATAAGATATTATTATAAACTATTATAAAATTATAACCTTGTATGGTTAATTACAAAATTACAAGTGTTGTAATATATACAACATGGTGTTTTGAATAAATATAATATAACTGTTATGAATTACATTGAATAGTTTATTATATTCTTATATTATAATATAATTACAAAAGATTGTCTATTATTGTTATTTATAAGTAATGATTAATGTAATAAATTATTAACAAGTAAAGTATAAACATGTTAGAATATTTTTCATTAATAATATTGTAATATTTTTTAATAATATTTTCATTAAAATTCAATTATAATGTAATCCAATTGATAATATATATACATTATTATGTTAATTAAGGACTATAATCTTAAATTTAATTTGGATATATCTAATTTAAATTATAAAATTATGTTTATATATAACTAGTCACTAATCTTTCTACCACATATGAAAATTTTATCTAAATTTCATAATTACAATAAAGGTTAGGAGAGAGATCAATCACTAAGTGAAGACAAACTTTTAATTGTATCAATAATTTTGATTTTGCAAATTTAACTATATTATTTATTACATTATTTATATGAAATTATTTAATTTTAATATCCAAAAAATTCATATTTTATGATGATAGATTTGTTCAAAAATCTTGCATTTAAGAGTTTGAGAATCATATCTCTACTTTTTATTCTTTTTTTCTTGATCAAGTCACTTCTTACATTTTATAAAAGTACCATTAAAACTTAAGGATATAGATAAAGAGTAAAAGGTGGGACAAAATTGTTTGTCCCAAAATTGTTATTATAACCTATCACTTAATTGTTTATCCTATCACCTATCACTTATTCATAACTTTGTTATTATCTATTAACATCATCATTTGGGACAAAATTGAAAAGTAATAATTGAACTATTTATCATTATTCTTGATTCTCCTTACTTTAACCTAGTGAACTTTGATTGTTATTATTATTATTTTAATTTCTTTGTTTGGGTTTTAGGTTTTGGTTTTTGCTTATGTATCTTCTTAATGCATTTATCTTGTTGAAGTTGGGCATCTTGTCTTTTTGTATTATGTTTTAGGTTAATTATATTTAGATCAATTAATTCATTGTTACAAAGAATTTTCTTCTTCTCGAGGGTTTGTTCACGACCATGAAAAACATTTTATTTAGTTTCCCTGCTTGATTGAACTCCTACAAATCTTGGAGAAAAAAAATTGACACAAATTTTTGAGCCAACTTCTTAGTAATTGTTTTGATTCCTCTTGTCATTATTTTATTAACAAACCATTCCTTTATTTGAAACTAAAATCTAGTTTAACCTCATATGATAGAAGAGCTACAATTAGTAATGTTAAGTCCCCAATTACATTTTCATTGGTTGTTTTCAATATAGCAACAAATATTTCTTTGTTCATACTAAGTGAAGAAAAATAATAAAAACTTAAGAGTTTATTTAATTGCAGAAAAATAATCAGTTTATCAAAAATATTTTTTGAGTAAAACTTTTTTTGATAACAAAAAAGTTATTTTATGTTCTTTGGCTATGAGTTGGAAAAAACTTTTTTTTTTAATTTTTAGTTCATATATAAGATAAATGGGAGATATTAAATGATAATAACTTTTATGGTAATCTAAATAATAAACTTTCATAAAGTTATTGACTTCTCTTCCTCTCTCTCACTCAATCTCTCGTTTTTGTCTTTGTTTTGGTGGGCTCCACTATTAGCAAAAGTACAGAAAAATTTATTAATGGAAGCAAAAAGAAAAAGAGTATAAAAAAAGATATTAATTTAAAACATGCAAATAAACTATCCTTAAAAATAAAATTAGTTGTTACAACGATAAAACTACTACTCATAATTACTAGCATGGGATAAAAGCATTTTATCTTCATCAAGTACGAAATAGCTAGTATCTCTACATGGGTGGCATTGGATCTCCCATGTTCAACCTAAATTTGGGTCATTCACATATGTACGAACCCTTTATATTTTTTTTCTTTTACAAATATAAGACAAATATTATTTTATAAATATATGAAATATAACTTTCATTTTAATATAGGATAAATTTTTTAAAATATTCATATTTTTAACATTCTTTCATATATTTTAAAAGACTAAATTTTATTAAGTTTTAGTAAGAATATAATATATGATCATTAATACCTTTTGGATTATGAATCAAAGATTAGGATATATAGCCTACAATATCATAAGCATGGTGAATTAAGAATCTTTATAAAACATAATTTTTTAACAAATATCAATGAACTTACCTTTATATTATATTATGAGATAGTATTGTTTGATGTAATTGAGTGTTGTAAGGCTATGTGCACACCTGGTTTATTTTTATGAGAGTTATACAGATATTACTTAAGATCTCATAGGAGTGGCATCACTCTACTCTTATATAATTAAATCTATTAAGTGTGCATCTCAATAATACACCACCTATAAAGACTATAAAATTCATTAAGAATATAATTTAACATTAAACATTAAAATTTTTGTACCATCTACACTATAAGAAGGAAATTTACAATTTTTACAATACATATAAGGTTATTCAGTAACTTGTTATTATACATATGAGTTTACTTTAAAGAATCTCTTATCACATAGGTTAGGTTCCCATCACTTTTAACCATTCACTATAGGTGTTAGTTTTATTCTCCTTAATGTATTTTCCTCTAGGTTTTTACCTAGTAATTTAGTCATAGAATTAGTCAAGTGTATCCTTAACCTTACAAAGTTAAATAATATTACTTTACTATTTAGCAACTACTTTATTGATTTGTATCTCAAACAAATATGTTTATTTTCCAATTATATAACTTCTCTTTGTACAAACAATAATAGCTTGGCTATCACAATGCATTGACACTAATGATATCAATTTTGCACATAATGGAATATCTATCAAGAAATTATTCAACCAATTCACCTTCACACTAACCATCTCCAAGGATATAACTTAGATTCTATGGTGGACTAGACAATAATTATTTGATCAACAAACTTATAAGCCATTACTTAACTTCTAAGGGTAAATATATACCCACTTGTGGATTTTATCTTATATGAATTAAAGATCCAGTTAGTATCACTATATCCTTTTAGTATAATAAACAAATCCACCATAAAATATACTATAGTTCATGGTATGTCTTAAATATTTCAAAATTCTTGTCAAATCATTTCAATGATTGTGGTTTAAATTATATGTATATTTATTCATTTTACACATAGTATAAGCAATGTCATGATATGTATAATTCATTAAACTCATTAAATTACCAATAATTTGTGCATATCTAAAATGAGATATAAGTTTATTAGTATTTTTCAATAATTTCGTACATGCATCATAAGGAGAGAAGACAAGTGACATCAAAATATTCAAATTTCTTAAGAATTTTATCTATTTAATGTTCTTGTGATAGAAAAATACCAGCATTAAGTCTAATGTTCCTTACTCTTAGAATAAAATGTGCTTCTCCTGCGTCTTTTATGTCAAAATACGATGCAAGCAATGTTTAGGTAGTGGCTTATCTATTCCATATTAGAGGTACATATGAACATGTTTTCAACATACAAGTATATGATAACACAATTACCATTTTTGACTTTTGTATAAACATATTTATCAACACTAATAATTGAAAAACCATTAGAGATAAAACTATTATCAAACTTTTCATGTCATTGTTTAGGTGTTTATTTCAACCCATATAAAGATTTAACAAGCCTATAAATTGTTTTCTTTTAGTCAAGAACTATACAACTTTTGAGTTGTAACATGTAAATTTCTTCATTTTGATCACCATATAGAAATACAGTCTTAACATCCATTCAATGAACAAAAAGATTATAAATAGATAATAATGCACTCAATACTCTAATAAATGCAGTCTTAGTAATAAGAGTAAAAGTATCAAAGTAATCAATATTCTTCTTTTATGTATACCTTTTTACTACAAGTTTGACTTTGTATTTGTCAATATATACATATGATCTACATTTCTTTTTAAAAATTCATTTGAACCCTATGGGTTTTGCACATGCAGGTATATCTACAAGTTCTTATATGTCATTTTATTTTAAAGAACCAATCTTACTCTATATAACTTCTAACCATAAATTGGCATCATTAGAGAATACCATTTTAGTATATATCAAGGAATCATTATTTATTACAAGAGTGCAAAAGTTATCCTCGAATGTCTTTTCTTTTCTTTATCTTTTACTTCTACTTAATTCTAGTTTAAAAGAGTACTATTAGACACCTATTCTAACTTAACTACAAATGCAAGTGATGGTACTATATCCTTCTTCATTGTAAATATATGCTTAAATAGTTTTGCATTCTTAATCTCAATATTAATGTTAGATTCAAGAATATCACTTTTAATAACAAAAAAATGATATACAACATTATATTTTACATACGCAATAAATATGTCATTTGAAATTTTAAAACTTATTTTCCTTTTCTTTGATTCAAGCAAACAAACTTTTATGAAATACCCTTACACTTTCAAATAATTCAAATTAGGATACTATCCCTTTCATAGTTCATTTAGAGTTTAACTAGTTTTTTTGTAAGGAATTTTATTTTGCAAGTAATATATAGAAAATATTTTCTTTCCCTATAAATTATTAAGTGCCTCTAAATTAACTACTATGATATTCAGTATATCATTCTAAATTCTAATCTTTCTTTATAATAGTTCATTTGATTTAGGTGAATAAGAGGATGTGATTTCATGTAGAATACCATCATTTTCATAGAAATATGACAACTATGAACTATACTTTCCTCCTCTATCTGACCTAAGTATATTGATTTTCTTATTTAATTAGTTTTCTATTTCACTTTTATATTTGATAAATATGTCACTTACCTCATCCTTTTCTCTTAGCAAAAAGATTTGGTACATTTAGAATAATCATATAAAAAGGTCACATAGTAACGTTTACCTCTTCTAACTATGGTATTTTTTAAATCACTCAAATTTGAATGCACTAAACTAAGAAGTTTAGTTTCTCTATGAATTGATTTGCAACTCACCTTGACTAATTTGGCCTTAACACATACCTTACACTTACTCACATCTTCATTTAAATTCTTGATCAAACCAAACTATTTCATCTTCTTAACATATGGATCATTTAAATGTCCCAATTTAGCATACCACCAATCATAGAAAATCAACAATATAAGAAGAAGAATTAGACATATTTAGATTATTGATAACATCAAGTATATTCAAAATGAAAAGTATCATATTACGGTAACCCTTTCCTACAAATACATCATTTTTAGTTATGACAACTTTGTCAAACTCAAATGAGACTTTTACTATAACTTTTCCTAATAAAGACATAAAAACCAAACCAATGCTAATATTTGGAATATGAAGTACATCATTCAAAAACAATATCTTTCTAGATGTGAGCTTAATAAAGATTTTTCCCTTACTAAAAATAGGTGTTGTTCTTGAGTTGTCCATAAAGACATTTTTTCTTTATCTCCTACTAGTGTGTAAGAGATAAATGCACTTCTATCCCCATAAATGTGCCTTATAACACTAGAATCTATTACCCACTATTTTGAGTTGATGATAGTGTTAACTTGGAAAATGATGGTAACAATAATATATGTTTCCTCCAAATTGACATTTGGTTTGGCAAGTATGTTATTTCTTTTCTTATACTTGCATTAAAGGGTATGATATCTTAGTTTTTTGCACACATAGCAGACACCTCTTTTATTAAAGGATAAATTATTGGTCTTAAGCTTATCATACTTTTGAGACTTATTATCATACCTTTTTTATACTGTGATGTCTTTTGTCTCTTTTCTTTTATTTCACCACATGTCTTTCATGTCATCTTCTTAGCTTTTACTTCTCTTGTTCAAATTTTTTTTTTGTCTTCAATCAGGATATAAACAACTATATACTTCAATGACATGTGTTTCTTTTTGAATTTGAGTTGCTAATTGTAGTAATTTTAAAATTATGAAACTTTTCAATGAAACAACTTGCCCTTTTGATAACTTAATGTTCTCATTCTTCAAGTCATCCAGTAACTTATGATATTCATTGATTTGAAAATGCAAATGATTAGCAATAATAAACTTTTGTGTACTAGCATCCTCCATTATATATTTTGTGTTCATTTTCTCCCATATTTCTTTTACTTCTTTTGAAGAACAATAGACATCAAAAAGTTCACTAGATAATGTGCTGAAGATAATGTAACAACAAACTTTATTAACTTGTTTCAAAATAAGAAACATTTTATCATAATTCTCAAAACAAAACTTTGATTTTGGTTCAAAAAAAGCCAAAGCAAAACTTATAATATCTAAAGCTGAAAACATACATTCATAACAGTGATTAAAGTGAGAACCATTAAAACTTCCAATTTTAGGGATGTTTGGCAAGAACTTAGGTGCAAGTGAAATTAACTAAATCCAAAAAGGAATAAAAATAATTTGATTAGTAATAAAAGCAAATTGACTTGTATTTACCTCCATAATTGTAAAAACAAAAATTATCCTTAAAACTATTAGTAAAAATACAAAAAAAAATTATAAATAAATGCAAAAAAGATAAAGGTGCAAAAAGAGATATCAACTTAAAATATTTAGTTGTACTGTCCTTGAAAATAATTTTGCCCCCATAAGCGTGTTATCATAATATAGCAAATTACGATGACTATCCTTATAAGATATGATAAATTTTTTCACTAGTGTACACTCCATAACTAAGGTAACAAAACAACACTTTGCCTGTTAAACCTAATAATTTTCAGTAATCAAGATATAAAAAAAAACAAAAGATACTAATCTACTCCTTCAGAAGAAAGAATAAACTCTTTTAATATTACTTCTTATTTTATATCTCATAAAAAGAATATTAAGAATAAAAATAATAACTAATAATTATATCTAGTGGTTTTGTTTTTGTAACAATTTCTAACAATTAAAAATAATTGACTAATAAAACTGAAATAGTTGAAAATATTTTGAATTAGAAGTAGACCAATTAAAACTCATTCACTATATTAGATTACATTAGACCTCCTATGTCATATTTAAATTTAAATTATTCATGTATATGCAAACTCTTTTTTATTATGTTTCCTTATATAAATATTATTTTATAAATATATAAAATAAAAAAATATTTTAAAATACTCTTATTTCTAACGTCAATTTATAATATAGAGTTCACTTTTTACTCATTGTTACCTATGCTAGATGGTGCATAAATGCAAAGAAGTAGAAATGCAAAGTGTCAACAAACTGGACAAAAAATCAGCTTCCTTATCGTATCGTATCATGTAACAAAACCAGGGCAGATGTGTGTTCCAAAGCATCCTTCTCAGAAAAATGAGAGGGTATATCCATCCAAAAACCAAGTCTTGGACGCCTAATCATCTTCTTTTCAAAGAAAGATCAGAAACATCAAAAGTGCATCAAAGCTGACAGCAAACATCACAGGTCCTATGATAAAATCCCCGATTTGTTATGCCTAAACTCAAAGTTGTTACTTGAAGGTAGCATCAGTCACACTTTCAATCCTTAACAGCATCATTAAAAAACAGAACAGACACTAGTTCCCACTTCCTAGTAGAAGCATCCGTCGAGAACTAAAATAGACCAGATCTCGGAATGCAGTAACAGGCCACCGTAGCAATCGAACTTATCCACCCGAAGAATATAGCCAAGGACCATAGCCAGGAAACCCAGCAGCTCCAAGAGACAAAGCATCAGAAAACCAATAGACTATATCAGAACCAGGAAGTACAAAAGCCAAAATTAGCCATATGTACAGGCTTTCCAGCGGAAAGTTCCCAACATCACACTAGACATATGCCTCTGAATACCGGACAGATTAGCACCAAAATTCCCCCTGAACATCCAGATAGGGCTCCAGAAAAAAAAAAAGTGTATATATATTAAAAAAATAATAAAAAAAGCCAGAAAAAATGCAGCACCCTGAAACAATGAACCGAGACCTCACTTCCGCCAATAAGTCCCATTCCAGCTCGCTCAGCTGAGAAGGCGTATTATAACCAAGGCTATCATTTTCTTCGTCCTACTCAACCCCGTTTTAGCTAAGGAGTCAGCAAACGAATTAGCTTCCCTTGGTCTGAACCTGAACACTACCTCTCCACATCTTCTCCTCCTCATGACATCTAATGTCTTTAAATACTCCGAGGGCTCTTGTCAGATAGATTGAGTCAAGAAACAGCTTCCAACAACATCAATTTATACCTTTGAACCCCACTCCAAAAAGCCACAGCCTCCTTATTGCTTCTAACGCTGCCCCGGCAGATGGTCAGAGTCTAGCAGTAACGTTAAACGGGTTACTGACACACAAAGGAAGGATGGGCAGAGCAAGTTTTGTGTTGAACGGCGAAAAAAAAGAGTACTTACCTGCGACGGCGATGGAGGAGCCGACGACTGGCAACGTGAGGTAGCAGGCCGGCTAGGCCGACCATCGGGCGTTTACTTAATTTTTCTTTTTTAATATTTTATTTTTTTGCAGGGTAATATCTCCGTGTCTTTCTCGAATCTATCTCCCATGAAATTTCAATTTACTCTCTAAAACCTCTACTTTTCAATTTAGACAACTGAGACTGTCCATCAAGTTTTCATTAATTTGCTCTTCATGAAGTTTGTATATACTGACTTTTCAGCCACAATTGTAACATTAGCATTACTAATTAATAATCAAACAAAACAGAAATTTATCAATATAGCGATGTAACTCTAAAATTTGACAAAAGTAACATTTTAATTTCATGATATGTTGTTGATAATAGTGATAAATCTATACTTTTGTGTGATTATTAATAAGTAATATTAATGTGAAAAATAAATAATTAAAAAAAATTCAAAATATATATATATATATATATATTTCTAAAATAATTTTATTTTTACTCATATTAGAGAAATGAATGAAATTTTGATATTAATTTATTTTATTTCTTTTTTTTTTTTTCTTAATCTATGTCTGGAAGAAATTCTTGTGGAGGCATAGGATTATTCGTCGCTCCCTGAAGACCTTAGAAGGTTGATTCCAATGTTTTGTTCTTCGTTAACCTTCTTAACTTTATAGCTTCGAATTAAGCAGATTATCCGCGGGGAGGGTCGTGCATGGACATGGGCGCCATAATTCAGTTAAGTATAAATATCATATACAGACTAACATTGTTGTTTATTTTTCATTTTTTATTCAGTCACTACCACAATTTTAGCCTTAGTTATGAGAACTTAAAGTCCGACAACTCCATGACCAGTAGTCCATGTGATAAAATAGCAGACTATCGTCTCTTCTTTATGTTCAAACAGAAAGAGAAGACCGTCTCCAGGGGAGACGCATCAGTGCCTCAATCCCAGATAAGAATATGCAAGTTCATGGATTTGAATTGGTTCTCCAAATTAGTTTTACTGATCTTTGTCAATGTCTTCAGAGAGACATGCACCTGCTACAGTGTGTGAGCGCGCGCACAGAGTTTCTAAGATTCCGGTACTGACAATGTTATATTGGGCTAGAAGTCAGCGTCAAGGATCTTCAACAGGTTAACATCAATATTTATAGCTACAACATCATCTAAAAATACATCTCTACCGGCAAACAAAACTTGATGAAAAGAAACTCATGCGACCATGCATGACCCATCAAAGCTGCACTATATACCATCATTAGCTCCTACTCCTGCCATGTTTTTCCATTCAAAATCTAAATTCCTCCAAGGAAAAAGTTCCCTAATTCTAGAAGGGTAATTAAGATCTTGGGAAGCCATATGACCGAGGACTGGTAGCCTGACATCCATTCAAGCACCCATAGCCAATCTCAAATTTCATTCACACTCTCCTTCATCTGTGCAATCAGTGCTAGGCAGATTGCACCAAGGAGCTTTGCTCAAGCTCAGTATCAGTGGTACTTCAGTCGTTTCCAAAGCTGAAGGGTGTTAAGATCAATCCCCCCAGTTGGAGCCAACTAACCGGTGAAAAATAAAATTAAGCACGTTACTCTCACTATAGGGCACAATCAATGCTACACCTCATCTAAGTTGCTCCTATGCAACACACAGTAGGCTACTGCCAATACTTTTCACCATGTTGCCAACTAGTAGTTGAACTATTTCAACAGTTCAACCTAAAAAAAATAAAAACAAGTAATTGAAAATTTTCTATAGTTTTGTCAGTAACCTAGCATTCTGAATGATATGAGATCGATCTGTAGAAGGAAAGCTAAAAATTAAGAACTAGCTAAAAATGATGATCTAGTTGCCATTTCCTGAAGCAAAGTTATAAACCACTATATCTGAATCTCAGTAGTTGGAACCAAGCTGTAATCTCCACTGACATTATTGAATGCTCCAAACTAGCAAACATGCTCATCTGTTGACAAGTAAAATATAAACAGTGCGTAAAAATTGTATGTATGGAAAGTGAACATCATATGTTGTAGAAGTAGCTAAATCTAAAAATTTCACATTTAAAATTTGAACACATGAAGGCAGCCAATCTGAAGTGTAGAAAATGACAGACTAGAATCTGAAAATTGGTTAAGAAACACAACCAGACCATGTGAAATTATGTTTGAACAATATTCTCATCTTTGCAGATAATTGGCTCATATTTTCCTCCAAAGCTTACTTACTCCAGTTAGATAACAAAAGGCACAAATTTGTTTGAAGTGGTCTGCAATAACTATCGTGGAATAAAATACCTGAAATCAGGAAAAATGGGCATAATTAGCAACAAGGGATCACAAATTGTTCAAACACTGTATCTATGATTACTACATAAACAAACAATACCTAGAATTATCATACATGAGGCTCTGCACAAACAAAGCCCAGATAAATCAATTACACTATCAAGTTCTCCCTGCAGAAGCAAGATGCTCCATCTGTTCAGTAAGATTATCAACATTCCTTATGCTCCACCAAAATCTCCAATGATCACCAGGTTTGATTTCATTTTTCCTGCCATCAGCACCCTTTCTCTCAGACTGAACTTCCTGATTGTCAGTAGAACCAGGATTCTCAGTCAAAAACTGTTCCCAGAATACATCATTGACCCCAGTAGCTGCAGTAGGAGCAGCACCAGCTGGTTGCTCCCTTGCAGGAACAGGCTCTGTAGGAAGAAGTGCAGCAGGCTCAGAATTCATGTCAATACCAGGGGATTTGGGCTGGACATCAATGTTAAGCTGTACACATGATATGGCTGGGCTTTCTGCACAACTCATCAATTCATCCAACTCCATGGTGGAATTATGTTCTGTGTGTGTTTCACCAACCTCCATTACCAAACTATTCTCCCAAAATGTCAGGGATGACTCCAACTGCTCAAAAAGCTCCATGTTTGATGCCACAGCAGAATTACTGCCCACATTTCTACAGATAGAGCTTGGGATGTTGCCCTTTGATTCTCATCTATGCTTCCATCGTCACAGGCAATTCTAGACAGTCTTCTCTTTCTGTCATGAACCTCTAATTGTGGCACAAGATTTAATGCAAGCCCCGGTTTTTGCAAGGCACGTGCTACAAAAGACACCATATTTTGCTGTTGTTGCTCCATTTGTTGCTGTCTGTCATTCAAAACCTGCATTTGAATCTCAAGTCCTCTTTGTTCCTGTTCATGCCCCTGTAACTCTGAAATAAGCACTTCTTTATCATTCTAAGCCTCTCTATGTCATCCTTGTATCTCTGCCTTTCAGAATCAGTTAAAGGAGTAGACCCCTGCCCCTGAAGATTCTGGGTAGAATGGCTGTGAACTGGCTTTCGCCTGTGCATGTTCCTCAATAAGTGCAGTTCGCCTCTTATAAAATCCTCATTCGCAAATTCCCATTGTTCTGGATCAACTTTTCTGAAACCCTATTGAATACAATAACATTCAATTCAACCTATCCAGCAAAATAGGAAAGAAGGGTGCACAAGCAGAAGCATGTAAACATACAAAACAAACTACAAAAATATAGAGAGAAGACAACATACTTACATATGTATTAAGCTGACTGATGATGCTTGAGAAATTATTGTGTTTAAAGTATCTTGGGAGCAAATCCCTTGCCAAATCTGGAGGATTCAATACAACGAAGCTTTTAGTGCTTGGACTCCATGAAACAATTGAATCTGTGGAAGGATCATCTACCATCTCATAAGTTTTCATGAGGAAAGGAGGTAACGAATTGGAACAGCACTGAGATTCATCCATCCTAAATTCTAAATACCCAATCAGAAGAACACCATTAACTGGTCGTCCAAATCTTAATGGTCAACGCTTGTAGACGACGAAAAAAAAAAAACCAACCCCCCTCAAGACAACAACTTTTCTAGTCTGCACGAGAATTCCAACAATCTATGAACTCGTAAACTACCCAATTCACAAACGCTTAAATTCACACTCGAAACTTTATCAATTCAATTTAAATTCCCAACAATCTATAAAAAACCCTTTTGTACTTGGGAAATTCCCAGTAAAACCAGCAGCTCTATTGGGCTGTTCTAGAACTGAATTCCCAAAGATCGATCAACCCTCCCCAAATCCCCCCGCCCCCAAAAAAATCCAATTCAAAAACCCAAAATTCTCATCCCAAATTCCAAAAGAATTCAATGAAACAGAACCCTTTTATTACTTTATCAGGCGTAAATATCAATACCCAGAAATCAAATTATCCTCCAAGCTTCAAAGGAACAGAGAATCACATGAAATATATATTACAAAACACCAAAAAAGGCCCAATTTTCCTCGTCTCAATCTAAACCCCCTCTTCCCCACATAAAAAGGGGAAAAAAAAAGAAAAGGAAAAAGCCCAAGTTTCTATTAATCCCAAAAAAAACAGGCGAACGTCTCTTGTACTTATGGTAAAAAGAAACAAAGGGTGAAATTCCTGATTTTAGTAAACAATCAAAAACGTTACAATTTTGCCCAAAGTAGTAAACGTGGAAAGGAAGCAACGATAAAATTGGCAACCCAATATAATGATTACTTTTTTCATTTTTTGTTAACTCAAGCTGCAAACGAATGGTAGCGGAGACCTGCAGCACCTCCGAGTCTATTGATATCAAACGAGAGTTGAGAGAGACAAATAGGAACCCAAACGTGTCGTTTCATTGTCGATTTTGTTATGCTTTTGGGGATTATCTTCCTTTAACAGCGTTGGAGAATTTGTTGCTGTTGTGTACTAATCCCCCGTTAAAAATAATTATTTATTTATTGGCCTATTTATTGCTTTCTTATAAACATTTTTTTTCAGTGTCTTCGTTTGTTTTTACACACGGAGGACTTTGTTATATATCTATTATTAATATTAAATTTATATTTAAAAATATTTTTTAAAAAAATAAAAATATTGAAAATTAATTTTTATTTTTTAAAAAAATTATTTTAATTATAAATATTTATATTATATAAATTTTAAATATATGTAAAAAATTATTAATAAAAAAATAAATAATAATATATTTAATTATAATTAAATAAATTAAATAAGTATTAAAATTTTAATTTTATTAAAATATTAAAAAAATACAAATCAAATATTAAAAGTCTATTTGATTATATTGAGATAATAATATAATAATTGAAATATTAATTTTAATTTTATCATTATATATATTTATAAATTTTTTTGTATAAATGTGTAATATTTTAATTTTTATTTTAAATTAAAATTTAATGTGTTTTGAAGTTTATTATTAATAAATTAACACATTAAGTAATTATTTAAAAAATAATTTTGTTCATAACAAAAGGTAATTGTTATTGAAAAAATTTGAAGAAGTAGAGAAGGGCAACAAACAATATTAAATTATAGCAAATGGTAAAATTAAAACATCATACAAAAAAAATTAATAGCAAAACATATGACAATGTAACTAAACAAGTTCGAAATAATTTGCTTTCAATTAGATAATTGAATTTATTAATTATCTCTCTTACATTAATTGAATGTATTTTTGTGTAAAGCACGTGACATTATGAGTTGTTGTGGGTAGATAAATGTTTATTTAACTTTATAGATTTTGACTTTCTAACTTTCTTAATTAAGTGATTCAAATAGATGCTTATTCAAGTACGGAAAAAATAATTTGGCTAAATTTTGAGGAGCCACATGGAGCGACAAATATAAATAACCAATCAATTTTTTTTTTCTTTCAAATAATGAGTTAGTATTGTTAAAAAATTTTGTACTTCCTCAACTTACAATCACCTATTAATCATCTTTAATTATATTGTTCCTTTACTTTTATTATTTGTTAAAGTTATGGTCAAGATTCAATTATATTAATTTTCTTTGCTTTAAAATACATATGTGACAGGAATAATATAATAAATGTCAACTAATTTATTCACTTCAAACTAAAAGGTACGAATAAATTTATCTAAGTTATTTATAAGTTAAATTATATTTAATTATATTAATTATCTAAAGTTATGTCAATATTTGTTTCAAAATTAATAAATATAAAAACTAACTTATTAAGAAATCAAAAAAAAGAAAAAAGAAAATTTGACTATATTAACAATTTATTCTAACTGAAATTTTTTATATTATTCAATTCATAATTTCAAATTTGAGTGGAGGCAAAGAGGAAAAAAAAATTAAGTGAAGGAGAAATGTTTCACATCCCAATTATTTATTTACCCTCACCCACTTCTAGGTTGTTCTACTGCTAATTATGGATTGACATGAGGGATGCTTAAATGCTACTTTCTGCCTTCCACAAATAGTCTCTCTCTCTGAATTGGCCTACCTCAAAAGATTGTTGAAACTAAATGTTGATGAGCCTATTTTTAAGGACCATGCATCCTTGGTGTTAAGGTTTGATTCAAGGCCATTTAGGTATTACTCTTATTGCTATCTCTTATATGTTTTCTTTAATTTTTTCTTTAGCAATTATATAAGTAGTAAGCTTACAAGTAATGATGCACTGGGGTCTTGGACAAGAGTTTCTTCTCTCTTTGGTTGAAAGTGACTCTTTATCAGTGATAAATGCGTTAATTATGCAACTTTTGACTTTTCAAAAATTGGAGTATTATTAGTCAATTGAGTAACAATTCAACTACTCTTTTGATAGGCATGTTAAATGGGGGAAATATGGTTGCTCATGGGCTTACTAAATAGGCTTTAATGATCATGATTTAAAGGGTATTTGTTTTAATTATTGGATGCTACTGTCACCATTAAATTGAATCAACAAGGTAAATACGTGATAACATTTTTGGATTTGTTATTGAGGTTACTTTTTAAAAGAAATAACAACTAATGATATATAATTTTTTACTAAATTACCTTTGATAATTATTAACTTTATTTTGATAAAATTTTTTGCTCTCTAACTCATGGTACCCCGTCTTCTTTAGAACCTTTGGCACCAAATACATCAGGGTCCCACACTACATGTGAGGAAGTCCCTTGTTACATAGCTACTCGGTGAGGCTGAAAAGTTGAAATGGGAGACTTTGAGATCTTTGTTCTAATTTTAATGAACTTCATTACCTTGCATGCAAGTAAATGTGGTGGAGTTGTGAGGGTTTCTAGATTTGTTAAATGAGGGAGACTTGTTTAGCGAGGTTATGGAAGAGGAGGAGACTAGGAGACCAATGTTGTTTAATAAACTATTGGAGCACCTAGTATAAAGTTTTTAAGGCATGAAAAGGAGCATATAAGAGTAACGATATCAGTATGCAATTTAACATTTAATAACTAATAATACCAAAAAAAACTCTCGTTTATGAAAGTCTCTTCTTACTATCTTGCAAGTGTTTGTTTCTCGTTTATGTGTGAGATTCTACTTTAGTTGTTAAAGTTCTTCTCTTGACTCCAATTCATGTTTGGGGAGAACCAAGATCCTATGTCTTTGATGAGGAGGAGGAGGCAATCGAAATTTAAGCTAATGACAGTGATGGAAACAACAAAGCCCCCATCAGGCCATTGGCTCATTGGTTGTCTTTGGACCGAGAAGTCATTCAATTCCAAAGCTTTTCTCAATAGAGTGAAGAAGATGTGGAAGCCAAAAATGATTATGGAAATCATGGGTTTGGATTGGCACTTTGTGTTAAAGAATGCTCCTTGGGTTTTGAAAGAGATAGAAGAGGATGGTGGCTTCTCTGCTCTGGGTTTTCCGAAGGCAGCCTTTCTCTGCAATCGCGTGGTCCTCTGAGCTCCGCCGTGCGCCCTCATCGTCGGCAAACAAGAGTGGAGATCCATCCTGCTCTCCAGACTCCAAGTCCCTCCTCTCCTACGGGTCGCGATCTCATTTCCCCTTTCCCTTTGCTTTTCTTCTCCAAGGATCAAAACTCCCACCACGGTTGTTTTTATTTTCTTATTTCTGTGTGTTTTCTTGCTGTCTCTGTTTTGTCTTTTTTTCTTTTTTTAATTTCTAGCCGCAAGCCCTCCAACTGCGCAATAGTCCAGCGGCTTCTGGGTTCAGCCCCAATCAAGATTCGCCGATTGTGAGCCCTTCTAATCTTCTATTCTATTCTCCTTCCCCTTCTTCTTATTCTTTTATCACCAAACAAGTTCTTTGGTGTTGAAATGTTCATATACTAGTTCTTAATTTCTTTATTCTATTTTTCTTGAAATATTATGACAAAAATATGATTCTTAATTTTGGTTATAGTTGAGACTTATTGTTCCCTTAATCTTTATTTTCTTGTTTGTTTATACATTTTCAGCGGTGATCGAAAGTTGTCTCTGCTGTTTCTTTTTCTTTAATATCAAAAAGGTAAAACAGAGCTTCTTGGAGCGTTAAAATAACCTTCAGTGTTGACTTCTTTAAATTCTTGAAATGAAAAGGGAGTTTTTTATTTTTTGGTTCGAAATAATACTTTAGTGTTCAGTTCTTTGTTTGCTTGAAAATAAAGAGAGAGTTAAGACTGTGTTGAATAGTTTCTTTAGTGCATAAATGAAGGCAAGGATTTTTCAGATTGTTTCGTCATTTCAGGTGCATCTATGTTGTACAAAAGCTTAGCAAGGGACAAAGACAATTACAAAACTTACTTTCCGCCAATTACAAAACTTACCCGAAGTTGCAGGTTGGAGACCGTTCAGGTCAGAGCTTAGTAGGGAGCCTTATCTATAATTCTTATGGATACTCTTAGATGGTATATTCCAACATCGACAGGGCTGTTTTTGTAAATATAAATATCCAAGACATACAAAAAGAAAAATGCATGCAAAACAACATCTAGACTAGACACAGAGCTGCAAAGCCTCTGTACTTGGACAGCATAGGAGGATTGCCCATAATAAAATAATAATAACCTCTTAATGCATTCCTCCACAGAGTGATAATCTCTTCTACAACACATTTGTATCTTTATAGGCTTTCTGGAAATGCTATTGTTTATGAGAATCGCTACTTGCTCATTCAATGGATCCTCTGGCACTAAGCAAATAGAAATTTCTTTTGAAATTTTGCTCATATGTCAGAATCTGAGAGAGTAGAAATATTGTTGTTGTATCTTTTTGCTCTGTTATTTTTCTTTGTCTTCCTTGTATTTACTTTTCTTATTTCTTTTCCTCACAAGATCCCTCAGTATTGAATGTGATCAGCTGCTTCGCATCCCTCCCATCATCTTTCAAAAGACATGTTCTGCTAAACTACCAACCCAACCACAGCTTGGATTGCTTTCCTCGCTATATTGAGTTGTGTCAGATAAGTCTTTTTTTTAATGACTATTTACCTTTTTGTTCTTTTTTGTTTTCTTGTATGGCAGTAATCTTCTTCTTAGCTAGTGTCAGCAAGCTTCTTGTATAGATGTCAACAAGCTCATTAAATATAATCCACATATCTAACTCTCAGATTGTATATTCCAACATCATAACAGGGCTGGTTTTATCAGGACGATAAGTATCACAGAAATACCAAAAAGAGAATCGCGATACACAAACAAGCATCTCACACTAGACTCACAGAGGGCTGCCCCAAGCTCTGTACTTGGACAGCATCTGAAGATTGTCCACAATAAAATAATAACAGCTGTTAATGCATTCGTCCACAAAGTAAAACCATGCTCGTCGCCAATGTGGGTTTATGTATAAAACTGCGGCCATCCCCAGCAGCACCACGCTGTAAGATGCTAGAAAGCTTGGATAAAATGCATCCATGCTTATCAATCCAGTTTCTTCTTCGTGCTTACCAGAATTATTGGACGATTCTGGAGGTGATGGATGACCATTACAACTTCTAGTTAGTGGCGGTCCACACAGGAAAGGATTATCCTCGTAGCTTTTGTTGTCGAATGTTGCGAATTGTGCAACCCTCTCTGGGGTCTTTCCAGACAAGTTATTGTGTGTTACATTGAAAACAGCTAGTTCGTACAGTTGAGTGAGCTGAGGAGGAATTTTTCCGTCTAAGTTGTTGGACGAAAGATCCAAACTCTCAATTTCCTTCAAGTTTGAAAAAGTTGACGGGATTGGCCCTATCAGCCTGTTGTGGGACAGGTTTAGCACCTTAATAGTGCTTAGGTTTCCAAGTTCTGGTGGAATCTCTCCCATCAAGTTATTGCAGGAAAGATCGATTCCCGACATGTAGGAGAGGGGTCTTCCTTGGTAGGAATAAGAAGAGCTTTTTGTCGTGAACTCCGCATATGGTTGAAATCTGGAATCACCAAAGAAAGAAAAACTATCCCACGGCTTTGAGTGGTAAGTGTTACATCCCAAGTGCTTCCACATCTTAGGCAAGGGAGAATATGACCAGATAGGTTGTTGTGAGAAAAATCTATCAAGCGTAATTGTCCAACCTGCACAACGGCATTGGGATTTCTCCTTCAAAGTAATTATTGTCCAAAAGGAGATAACCAAGGTTAGAAAATGTATCAATCCATACTGGAATGCTGCCGGTAAAATGATTGCGGCCAAGATCCAGCATCACCAAATTAGAGCTATTATAAAATGCATTTTCCAATGGCCCTTCCAATCTATTCTGAGATAAATAAACTTCTTGTATGCTTGAAGGGAAATTTGAAGATAGGCTTCCAGATATGTCATTATGTGAAAGGTCCAGAACTTGAAGTACAGACATATTTCCTATCCACTGTGGGAGCCTCCCGTGGATATTGTTGTGACTGAGATCCAAGATATCAATGAGGAACTATTAGATAAAATGTTCGGGATGGTTCCAGTGAATTGATTGCCATGCAGGTTCAATAACTCCAAGTACTGCAAGTTCAAATTTCTTAGGAAGATTTGGCCTTGCAGACTATTGTTTGAGAGGACGAGCATACGTAACATGAAGCAACCAATGGCCAACTGCACAGGCACCTCTCCTAATAATCCATTATTGGACAAGTCTAAGTATGCCATTGAACTCATATTACCAAGAGAAGGAGGAATTCTCCCAATGAAACCGTTTCCTGACATGTTTAAATACACCAAGTTTGGAAGATGTGCTCCAATTACTGCCGGAACATGGCCACGTAAACAGTTCTCTGAAATGTCCAAGTATTGTAAACTCGT
Source organism: Bruguiera gymnorhiza (assembly GCA_020883675.1). Taxonomy (NCBI): domain Eukaryota; kingdom Viridiplantae; phylum Streptophyta; class Magnoliopsida; order Malpighiales; family Rhizophoraceae; genus Bruguiera; species Bruguiera gymnorhiza. The sequence goes on from JAIRCJ010000149.1 coordinate 22,790, forward strand.
ATGAGAATGACTTGGCAACTGAAGTTGTCTTGAGAGGAATATTGCGCAAGGAGAGCCGAGACAAGTCCGTGTTGTTCTCTAACAGCCAATATGGAAATCCTCCACTCAGTTGGATGTGCGAGAGAGCAACATATTCTAGATTGTGCTGGTAGTAAAGGAATTTAGGAAACGTTCCGCCGTATCCGTAACCA
>JAIRCJ010000149.1:23055-194094 GCA_020883675.1 Bruguiera gymnorhiza
TGTTGTTCTCTAACAGCCAATATGGAAATCCTCCACTCAGTTGGATGTCCGAGAGATCAACATATTCTAGATTGTGCTGGTAGTAAAAGAATTTAGGAAACGTTTCGCCGTATCCGTAACCAGACAAATAGAGATAAGTTATTGGAATTTTGGCATCGAGCTATGTTGCTCTGTTTCGGCAAATATATTATTTCCTCCAGCACTCAGGGAATTGCTTTGTATGATTGAGAATGGCTGAGCGTCACGGGAACCGGAATTGATTGTATGAGAGATCTAGGTCTCAATAGATGTCAAAGTCCTCAGAGGAGATAGAGAATAATTTCCCGTAAATTGATTGTCAGAGAGATCTATCGCCAAAGAGATGTCAAATAGCCATACACGGAGGCAGGTACCGCTAAGGTTATTGGCTGAGATCTAATTGCCGAAGAGATGTCAAATTAGTCATACACGGAGCCAAGGTACTGCTGAAAATTATTTCTGCTGATTATATCTATGTTATGAGCTGGTTTTATTCGCATAAACCTGAAAATTATTTGGTACTAAGAACTGAGTTAAAATTAAGGAGATATGCACACAACCACAGACATACAAGGGAGTTTAGGAGAAATTGATCGTACCTTCGGTATAGGGCCATTTAATGACAATCAGTCATTGAAAGATCTTCCAACAAGATTAAGTTTTTAATAGTCTGTAACACTCTATGAATGATAGAACGGTGGTCATATGAGATTTAGTTTTTCAAACTCTTCATATGAGGCCAACTTAAATAAAGTAAAATAAAAAATAAAATATTATTTAAAATTTTAATATTAGGAGAAATGTAAATTATTTTTTATTTTTTAATCTAAAAACCTATTTATTTTTTATAATTTATATTATATAGGGTTTAAACAGTAATAATATAAATATCATTGTTTTAAAATATGATATGGTTATTAATGGCTAAATTAAGATTTGTAACAAGTGATCATGAATCGGCAAAAATAATGAAATTTACCTTGAGTAAGTCGGGAACCATTCAACGATATCATGGACAATTTCGAAGAGAAACTAGTCCCCCAATGCTTGGAGAAGTTATCATCTACAGTAGAATCATCCAAATATAGCTCTTCAAGATTGTTTAAATAGGATTCCTAGCAAATTAGGCAAAATAATAAAAATTATATGAATCACAATCACGGGAACAACAACTAAAAGTTAAGAAATATAAGTATTTTTAGATATTAGGAAATGACCAAATGATGTTCCTTGTAAGTTGTAGAATGTTAAGTTAAGGCTCTTAAGCTTTGGAAAGAAATAATGCAGTGATTGTAGATTTTGGTGGAAGTTTGCATCTCTCCCGATTGCTCTAAGATAAAGGACACTACAGTTGCTTCTGCTTTTCTTGTCTGCAAATGTCAAAAGTTATATATATATCTTTTTTTGACAAGTAAAAGAAATGTATAATATACAAGTGATTCTTAATCTCATGGACAAGTAACATTTCCTTTTGTAGCTTGAAACAGTCAAGTGATATTTTTAGCTATGTTTGAATCATAAATATTTTTAAAAAAACCCTATTTCTTTATAATTATTATATCTACTTCAAAAAATTTTTAAAATTAAAAAAAAATTATGTCATAACCTAAAATATATATTATTTTCTATACTTTTATATAGCTTAACTCTAATGATCAAATGTTAAAAATATATTTATTTTATAAATTAAATAATTCATTATTTTTTTAAAATAGAATAATTAGATTTTAAAAACTCTATAATTTACGTAAATATAATATAAAAATGAAATTATTATTAAAAATATTAATATGTAATATGATATTCTATTTTTTAATATAAGAAGAGAAAATAAAGTATAATATAATATTATTTAGTATATTTAAAATTTTAAAATATTTTATATTAATAGATACAAAATTATAATATGTGTAGTTTAATTTTAAAAAAAAAAGTATTTTAATAGTCTTGCATTTCAAGAAATTTAAAAAGGATGTGAAAAATAAGAAATTTTAAATTAAAAATGAAAGAAACTTATAAGATATTAAATATAAAATTTATCCTTATACTTGATGTATGTTAAAAGAAATGTTGGTATAGATACTACAACTTGGATATGAAATTGATCTAAGAAACCTAGGCGGGAGAGATCTAGTTTTGGCGAAGGACCGAGATAGGAATGGATTAAAAAGAATCTAGTGACATCATTTCCACGCAGATCTAACACCTCTAATTGGCTCAGAACATGTAATTATGAGAACAAAGAATTGAAACTAAGGAATCATAACCAAGTTTAACATGTTATATCTCTCAATTTTTCAAAAATTAAGACGGATAAAAATGTTATATCTATCTTTCATATTTATTGATCATTTTAACTAATTGTATTCAAGATATAATCGCTTAAGAGATAAAAATCTTTCAAGGAATAACAAAATACTAAGTTATTAAAACTCAGATCAAGGTTACACAAATTGCTTAATCTCAGCACTTCTTCATCATCACCAGGAGAGAAAATTGATATATATATATTTGCTTTTGGGTACAATCAATAGTGGAAAGTATTAATAGGAGAGAAGATGTAATGGATTAGAAAAAGAATTTGGATTTATACCTCCTACACCCAGAAATCTAGTGATCTCATTTCTGGTCTCCTCTAATTGGCTCAAAGCATGTAATTTGAGGAATAAAGAATTGAAACTAAAGAATTATTGCAAAGTTTAACATGATATATATGTTTGTAAAAGTAAAGCATATTTGTAAAAAATAAAAAAAATAATTTCAGCTGATTTTTATAGTCGTGTAAAGACGTGGTTATCACAAATCTTACCTTGGATATCGACTATTCCTTTTAGACTATTGTAGGATAGATCCAATGATTTTAGAGATGAAAGGCCATATAGAGATGATAGAATGCTCTCGTTGAATTCATTATTGTGTAAATTTAGTGTCTCCAAATGGGCGAAACTTGAGTCTCTCAAACCTGCATATGTGAAGGAGTATAATATCGTATCACAATAAAGGATGTAGAGGAGTATACCAACCTATCTATGAGTTTCTTTTTTGTTTTTTTTTTAAAAAAAAAAAGATAATTCATCTGTGATTATGAAATGAACATCTTATCTTGTTATTATGAAATGAATAGAGTATGAGTTATAGAAAGATGACCTTCATTCTCAATACAACCGAGTATTTTGTTCGCTGCCAAGTTGAGACTTATCAGATCTTTGAAAGAAAGAAACAAAGAAGCATTTAGGTACCACCCTCTAGAACCCGAATCCCTAGCAAACGAAAGATCAAGTTCGGTGACTCGCTTCGTTGTTGCGTCGCACGTGACTCTTGCCCAAGTACAACAATCAGCGTCTATCTCCCAGCCAGACATGGCATAGTCATCATGTGCAACTAGATAAGTGAAGAAAGGCTTGATTTGCAAAAGAGCAGTTCGCTCGTGTTCCCAGCAACCACGACACTGAATCCCCCACTCCTCCAACAACACAAGTAAAAGCAATATCACTACCATCCATGATCTAATAATAGCCACTAGCCCCATTTTTATGTTCGGAGTACCTCTTACTGCTTAATAATATTTGTTGCAATTGAGAGCAGTTCAGGCCATCTATATATGGGCAGAGCCGGAGGTGCATTTAGGTATTTTCACATGGAAGGTCCATGTTCGTGGAAAAAAGCAGAGTCTCAATCCAAGAGACAAGTCTTCCCCTGTCGTTTCGTTGGGTTCTCTCGTGGAAAATTGGTTTGCATTGCAGCTGGTAGGTAACATCAACTTTTTTCTTTTTGACCTTGACCTTGACCTTGACCTGCTAGGGTCAAGCCGCGTAAATTTGGGCCTTGACAAGCTCAGGCATTCATAAGAAATTATAGAAAGCACATCAGTTACAAAGCGGAGTCTCAATCAACAGTCAAGTCTTCCCTCTTCGTTTTCTTCGGCTTCTATCCTGGAAAATTGGTTTGTATGGCAGGCAGGCACCATCGACTTTTTTGTTTTTGACCTTGACCTTGACTTGCTAGGGTCGAGCTGCCTAAATTTGGGCCTAGACATGCTCAATCATCCATAAGAAATTATAAAAAAACCAAATTTGTTGGAAGCTTGTGGATTGGCCCATTTCTTAGTCACGGGTACTGCAGGGAACACTCACTGAGAAGTCTGCACAAGAAATAACGGAGTGCAAGAAAACAACTGATTTTTGGTGGCCCAAAATTTTTCACTTTTCTCCTTGCACCATCTGTTTTTTTCTACAATACAGAGGAATGAAAGTCGGTTGGAGACTGGGCCGGGTATTATTTTATCAAAAATATATGTACAAGAAAATTAAAGTCGGTGGAGGAAAGGGCCGGGCCTGAGATTGTAAAACGGTGATAAAAATGAACCTTGATAAGCGTTTGATCCACAAATTTCTATCATGCTGCCCATTCTCCAGCAGACTAATATTAATAAATGGAAAGTAAAATTGCTGGATAGCGTCTGCAACAAGACCATTCGACATAGATCGAATAATTAAAAACAACGCGAACTTACCAAACATTAGTTCTTGGAAATCTACACATAAACACGGTGAATAGCAAAATACACACTTTTACCCGATCACCATCTACCGAAACTGAGCAAACATTCAAAAATTATTGTAATAAAAACATCTCACTCCGCAGATAAAACGGAATAGGAGAAAGTAAAGATAAACAAGATTATCCATATTCAACTAAACCAAACTGTTATGGGGTAATACCTGTGTCATTGTCTTGTCAGACTGGTTTCATGAATTTAGAGTAAGTCTTTATTTTTTTCTTTTTCTTTTGTTGTTGTTGTTGTTGTTATTATGGTGGAAAGACTAGCGATTGAATCCTAAACCTTGACCATGTGTCCTTGTAACCTGTTTTAGCTACTCCAAAAGAGTTTCTTGAACGAGAACTATCTGAATTCATGACATAAGACTCTGGTTTGTGAGACTCAGAAGCTATTTAGCCTTGGCTATCTGTCTTGTTGGATTGGCGAGCGGGAGAGCTGGCCCGTCTTCTAGCTTTGTTAGTTCCTTGCCAGGTAATAGACATTGTTTGAAACTGAATCCGTCGTGTGCTTAAATGGCCGGCCTTCTTCTTTCTGTGGGCAGATGAATATGAAAATGGGTGTTGTTTTCAAGCCTGAGGCATTGGAACTCTTCATCATGAAGAGTTTTTTGTTGTGTTATTGGTTGATGAAGGAACATAACATTCCAAAGCCCAAATTGAAGACTTCTAGTATGGCTAGAACGCTTGGTTTGAATTAGGGGTGAGCTTTTTTAATGTAATTGACCAATTTTCACTTTATAAATGAGATCGCCTAATGGCTAATGAGTGGTGCACATTATAATTATTTATTGACGCCATTCGACTTATTGAGTGGCTTAATTGCCCCCATTTTGACTGAGTTCGAATCCATGGATTGTCGCCCCTCGCAAGCATAAAGGATAGTAGGTTTTTTAACCTCATTATCGCAAGGATAGAAAAAGCTATATATACGTTATCTTACCCTTTCTTTTTGTTAATCAAATTCCGATTAAACTGAGTTGTGCTATCCTTATTTATAAACCATATATATAACACTCAGATATTGGCTTATTAAATATAATATCCAATAAATACAAAAAGGAGAAATGCATATACAAACAACATTTAAACTAAACATAAGGCAGTGAAGCTTTGTACTTAGACAACATGGGAAGATTGTCCACAATAAAATAATAATAGTTGTTAATGCCTAAATTCTTGGACGATGATGGAGGTGATGGATGTGCATTGCGACCTTTTATCAGCGACGATCCACGTAGGAAAGGATTATCCTCGTAGCTTCTATTGTTGAATGTTGCAAATTGTGTAACCATCTCTGGGGTTTTTCCAGACAAGTTATTGTGTGCCACGGTGAAAACCTCCAGTTGGTGCAGTTGAGTAAGCTAAGTAGGAATTTTCCCATCTAAGTTGTTGTATGAAAGATCCAAGCTCTCAATTTCCTTCAAGTTTGAAAAAGTTGATGGGATTGGCCCTGTTAGGCTATTGTAGGATAGGTTTAGCACCTTAATTGTGCTAAGATTTCCAAGTTCTAGTGGAATCTCTCTCGTCAAATTGTTGTAGGAAAGATCAATTTCAGACATGTAGGAGAGTAGTCTTCCTTCGTAGGAATTAGAAAAGCTTTTTGTCGTGAACTCCGCATGTGTTTGAAAAATGTATTCATTTAACAAAGGAGAACTTATCCAAAAAATATCAGAGGTATGTCTTCTATTCCTAGTGCTTCCAAATCTTAGGCAAGGGGGTGAGAAAAATATATCAAACTTATTTTGTCCAACATGCACATCTAAATTTAGGCAAAATAATAAGTTATACAAAGCACACGTGTGAAAACAAAAATTAAAAGTTAAGAAATGTAAACATTTTTGGATGTTAGGGAATGACTAAATGATGTTCCTTGTAAATTTTAGAATGTTAAGTAAAGGTTCTTAAGGTTCAAGAAAAAATTGTGTTGTGATTGTAACTCCATTACGAGACTTGCATCTCTCCTAATTCCTCTAAGGTGAAGGACACTATAGTTGCTCCAACTTATATTGTCTACAAATGCCAAAAGCTATATATAATGATCTTTTTTTATCTAATATGTAAAGAAAATGTATGATATACAAGTGATTTTTGATCTCATGAACAAACAACATTTCCTTTTTTATTATTAATCAGTCAAGTAATATTTGAAGCTAATTTATAGGACCATATTAAATAAATCTTTTTAATTAAGTGAAACACTTGGTTTTTGTTTTTGCAGTAAACTAACTATTTGCATTTTTAGATAGAAGTATTAAGTTTTAAAAATTACATAATTTATAGAAATATAATTTATAAAAAATAATAATATTATTAAAAAACATAAATATGTAATGTGAAAATTTATTCTTTTTTATACAATGAGAAAAATATAAATATAATATAATATTATACAATATATTCAAGATCTCATTGCATTTTATATAAATAGTTACAAAATTTTGAAAAATTATGATTTACCTAATTTAATAAAATAATACTCCAATGGACTCACATTTCAAGGTAATTAAAAAAGATGCTAAAAATAAGAAATCTCTAACTTGAATTTAATGCGAAGAGATATTATTAAATGAAGCTTATTAGTGAATATGAACAGTAAAATTCATACTGATGCTTGATTTATGTTAAAAGAGATGTTGTTATAGAAGCTTTAACTTAACTTGATCTAAGAAACTTGGGCCTATAGAGGTCTGCTTGTGGCAATGAATCAAGATAGGAATAGATTAAGAAAAAAAAAACAAAAACAAAAACTAGGATTTATACCTCCTATAGCCACAAACCTTGTGATCTCATTTCTACTTAGATCCAACTCCTCCAATTCGCTTAGAGCAAGTAATTATGGGAATAAGGAATTGAAACTAAAGAATCATAAGCAAACTTAACATTACCGTCTTAAACTAAATCATTTATGTATGATATATCCCTTAATTTCTCAAAAATTAAGATTAGTAGAAAAATTATATCTAAGCATTCACATTTATTGATCCTTTTAGTTGTTTGTGTCTAAAATTTAACTACTTAAGAGATGAAAGCCTTTTAAGAAATAACAAAATGCTACTGTTCAAGTTATTAAAACTTAGATCAAAGGAGTGTAGATTGCTTAACCTTAGTACTCCTTTGTCATCACCCAAAAGGAAGATTGATATATATTTACTCTTTAGTACAACCAACAACAAAAAGTATTAACGAGAGAGAGGATGAGTGGATGTGATTAGAAGTATAATAACTTTTTAAATTACAAATAAATATCAAAATAAAATAGTAACAAAAAATTAAATTTTATCCCTTATGTAAAATAATAACAAGTTGGGTCTTAGTACATACCACCTTTTAACAAAGTAAAAATACTAAAAAAGAAAAAAATCTTATCTTATCTTACCCTAAAAAAATCATTTTCTAGATATAATTTTTCCAAACCCAATAAATAATTCAAATTTGACCACATGTAATCATACATTATGTGAGGAAAGAGATATAATCTCTTATTATTAATTTTTTAAAAGGTAGAACATTTATTAAATTTAAAAAATTATCATTAAAAAGATAAAAATAGAAATAATATTAAGAAATTTTATAATCAATTGAAATACTTTTATTGAAATTTTCTTATTTCATATTTAGTTACTTTATTTTATTTTTTAAAATCTTGTTAGCCTCTCTTTAAAAAAAAAAAAAACATATCACCAATAATTTATTTTAACAAATTGAATTATATTGTAATTTTATATATTATATTATTTGTTAATTCTTAAAATTAAAAATATAGTTTAAGAGGTCTCTTTATTTGTTTTCTTTTTTTTGCAAGAATTTTTTCCTTATAATTTTAAAATTTTAGTTGTGAGTTCATCTTTTATTTAAAAATTTGTTAATTTTTGTAAATGATACAAAAATAGAAACAATTAACAATTCAAAATAATTCTTTTAGCATTTCCTTATTTTAAGAAGATATAAAAATAATTTTTTCTGATTTTTTGTAATAAAATTTGTTCTATTTGTCTCTTTATATATTTTTATAAAAGTAAAACATATTTGACAAAAAAATTACCTCATTTTTATAGCTACATATAAGCATAGTTACCAAGAGTCTTACCTTGAACGTTGACTATTTCTTTTAATGTGTTGCGGAATAGATCCAGTGATTTCATACATGAAAGGCCAAGATAACAAGATGCTCTCTTTGATTTCATTCTAACCTAAACTAAAAGACTCCAAATAGGCAAGTTTTGATAGTTTACGTGAGATGAGCATGATATGATGTATAATTTTACAATTTTGAAGTTGGTGAAGTGGTGCCAACTGTAAATTTTAAATTTTTTTCATTTTTTCCTTTTCGGTGAGGAAGCCCAATGACTTTAATTCTACATGGAATCTTGGGGCAGTATTATGAAATTCAAAGAATAGTTAATTAATCTAACTTCAAAAATTAAGATGTACCGTGTCATTCTGGTCCTCCCTTTACGTTTCATTCGGGTCGTCTGATGGAAAATTGGTCTGCGGGGCATCAACGTTTTTAATCTCATCGTGACAAGCTCATTAAGAAATTGTGGATTGGCCCATTAGTTAGGACGGGTGCTGCAGGTCCCCACTCAACTGAGAAGCCTGCTAGTGCAAGAAGACCAACGATTTTTGGTGGCCCAAATGTTTTCTGAACTCCGGCTTCCGAATTCAGCCCGAATCACCAAGATTTACGGATTGTGAGCGTTGTGTCACGGACGGGTTATGTCCGGGTAGGGATGGGTTAGGTACAACCCAACTCTCACATCTCACATCAGATAGGAAGAGGAGGATCCCGGGTTATATAAACGTGGGTACTGCACACTCCAATAGGCTGCCTTTTGGGAGAAGGTAATGACCCCGTGATAAGTGGTATCAGAGCCGACCGACCCCGACTCCGATATTTCTCGCCAAGCGCTTCACCGGGAAGTAGGCAGGGAGACCCCGATTCCGACGAGGACGTCGATGGATTCGGTGGAGGAGAATGTCACGGACGGGTTATGTCCGGGCAGGGATGGGTTAGGTACAACCCAACTTTCACATCCCACATCGGATAGGAAGAGGGGATCCTGGGTCATATAAGCGTGGGTGCTGCACATCTCAGTCTGCCTTTTGGGAAGAAGGTAATGACCCGTAACAGTTGACTTCTTTAAATTGAAAAGGGAGTTCTTTCGGGTTTGAAACAATCTTTAGTGTTCAGTTCCTCGTTTGCTCGAAAATAAAGAGGGTCTTGAACAGTTCCTTCGGTGGAACAAAACAGTAATCTTGATTTTGGTTTCAACCCAACTGATTATTCTTCAAACCAATTGTCTTTACCTGCATCTTGGTATTACGCATACTCTGCCTTCTGCATCACGTATCTATAATTACGAGGCAACTTGATTTCTGTTTGTTTATAGGAGTTTAATCGAGAAGAAACTTTAGCTTGGGTGTACCTCTTTGTGAGTGTTAGGTGCGCAGGGAGAGATTGGTGCTTGGACATTGCCTTGCCCTCTCTGTGTTTTAGTTGTCTGGACAAGCAAGCCTGAAGGCATATTTGTATGGCTGCCTTTCTTTTTTCATTTCTCTCTCTTTTTTTTTTGTTTGCCCTCCAGGAATGTTTGTCCTCTGGACAAACAAATTATTTTTGTAAACATTTAAGCTACTTTAACAGTGTCTTGAATTTCATTTTCTCAAACCATATTTTTCAGCTTCTACCGAATAATGTACTTTGGACTGTGACTTACAATCTCAGTCAAAATATTGCCTCCTCCATATGCAGGGGGCAAGTTGTTGGACAATGGAGTTTGGAAGTCAAGAAACGATAAACTGGAATTATAGTTTACAGCATTAGCAATGTTAGGTGTGGTATCTGTTATTATTATTATATCCATCTTTTATAAGAAATATCTAAATATTAGTTAAGAAACGTTGTTTTTATTGTCTAGGTTAGATGTTGCTAAATCATAAAATAGCGTGATTCGGGGACATGCTTTTGTCAGACTTAGGAAGCCCCTGCTGCTTCAGCATGCATGACCTGTGTGTTTGGCTGCTGAATGCAGCCTTGCAATAAATAAAGTCTATGTTTGCTCTGATTTATTTTGTGTCATTTCATGTGTATCTGTCTTGTACAGGCTTAGCAAGGGAACAAAGAGATATTACAGAACCTACTGTCTACCAAAAATACCTCACATAACTTTCTACAAATGTCCATGGCTTAGTATATATTTTATTAGACCTTCTGTGCCTTCCATTAATTTCCATTTTGGCATATCAAAGTGTTGGTCAGGGCCTTAGGGAAACTGTTGTTTCCTTAGATTTGATTTGATTTTTAAATTTTTTTAGGAGACAAGGAAAGAACAAATTCTTGAGATGCATGTATGTTCTTTGTGTTGGGGTCACACAGACCAAGGATTCTGTTAAAGACCTTCATGATGTAAATAGACTTCACTCTGATTCATGGAGCTTTCTGCCCCACCATCTTTTGATGAGTCCAATCATGGGGAGGACCTTGAGGACAGAAAGGGGGCGGATTTAACGAAAAATGTAGGGTTCAAATTTTTGTGGCGAATAATGTTTTCCTGTTTAATTTTTCTTCCTCTCAAGATTTTCCCATCTGTGCAGGAGTTTGACTTCACAAATGTACATTTTCTCTTTCCGAAGATGTTCTTTTACCCCACAGATCTAGGTATGTACCTTGTATATGTTTTGAGTGTGGACACAGTTTTGTGTTTGTGGTTCATTCTATAAGTTGGTTGTCTTTCATCCGGTGCAGTCTGATTCTTGGGAGGATGGATTTGAAGAACTCTTCATAAACAATTAATAGCATTGGTGAAAGCATCAGATGTTGAAGAAAATGTCTGCCAAGTCATTGAGCATTCAGCTAGCACATAAATGTTTATCTACTGAAATAAAAGAAAATAAAAGCGAAGCTTTTTATGCTTTGCAGTCATCTTGAAACTCAAAGGAAATGATACCTGAACTCTATCTGCAGGTATGAACGAGGCTGGATTGGCAGATTTTGTTGTTCGAGCTGTCAACTCCTGCCGTCTGCTTCTTCACCCCGTACTTTATGAAAGAGTTGCTTGGACAAATGTTGCAGAACTAACCATTTCATGTCTCTCTTCCCCTCTCCATCTTTAAGAATTCCTGGTGCAGCATTAACTAGTGGAAGCACACTTTTTCAATGAACTGCAAAAGACAGTAAATCCATGTTCCATTTCCATTAGCTTATATGGCACACTTTATGTTTGAAGGTCTGAGACAGAGTTTGAACTTCGATTTACATATTGTGGATGAAATTGCAGTGAGACGGGCCTCCGAACTCTTGAACTAGATGACTATCAAGCGAAGATTGCTACACAAGAAGGGTAAACTTGCTAGTCGGCCGAAATCCATTATTTCCTGTCTGTTAAATCTTCTGATGTGCAGTCCCATGCTTGCCCGTACTATCCTCGGCTTCATTTCCAGGTTCTTGTTTATGTTATTCTCTCATTCGTGATCCTCTGACCCTCTTTATTTCTATATCCATAATTTAATCAAATCAATCTCTCCTAGCTGGAGTTGCAAGTTGGAGACGGTTCGGGTCAGACCTTATTTTGAATTCCAATACCATATCTGCCCAAAACCATGCACAAGCATGGGGTCCTTTCTCTTCTTGCTTCCAAGGTTACCCTTATACTCTTTCCAATCATGTTTCCCTTGGTAAATTTCTCTAACTCTCTCTTTTCAATGTCTGTTCATACTCGTACAGTTGTAGTGCAATGAGGTTAATTGACATAGTTCATAAAAGTTCAAAAAATTAGAATCAAAGCAAACACAATTATTTTCTGCAGAAACTCAAAAGTCCAGTTTTCCGGTGTAATCCCTGAAAAAAGTCAAAAGTCCCTTTGCAGTTTTCCAAATGAATGGCACCTCTATTTGACCCCCAATATTCATTGTTTGAACAGTTTCTGAGAACTTAGTATTACCATTTTGAGCTACATAGTCACTTCTGACTTCTGCATACTACATTGTTCATAAATTTTGTGTCAAAAGTAGCATTATGTTTATATGTAAGCTTCAGATACCATTAAACTTGCCCAAAGTGATGTAGGATATTGTTCATGCATTTACTGATGCCAGTCCCTGAGGAGCCCCAAGGCATGCTTAAGACATTCAAATATTTGTAGGAATTGGCGGCGATTGATTGGCAGATGTATCAAAGGTAATCCATGCCAAACTTCTCCTTTTCTGCTCCAATCAAGCTGGCACATGTTCTGAAAATCTTCGTTATTCTTTTTCTTGTTTCGATTTGTTTTGTACACCTCTTTTGGCAAATCACTGCAACAGCTTACTCAGTAAGTGATAATTTCTTTTACAACACATTAGTTTCTTTTATAGGTTTTCTGGAAATGTTATTGTTTATGAGAATTATTACTTGCTCATTCAATGAATCCTTTCTGGCACTAAGCAAATAGAATTTATTTGAAATTTTACTCATATTGTTAGAATCTGAGAATAGAAATATTGTTGTTTTATCTTTTTGTTCTATTATTTTTCTTCTGTCTTCCTTTAATTTCCTTTTCTCATTTCTTTTCCTCTCTAGATCCCTAGGTATTGGGTGTGATCAGTGCTTGACATCCCTTCATCTTCTTCAATAATCAACTTCTGCTAAACTACCAACCCAACCACAGCTTGGATTGCTTTCCTCGCTATATGTAGAAATTTGTTTGAATGCATCATTGAGGGAACCTATATTATGTTGTGTCAGGTAAGTCTTTGTTTCTGAATGACTATGTACCTTTTTTCTTTTTTTGTTCTTGTAGGGCAGTGTCTTCTCATGCAGTGTCAGCAAGCTTCTTGGTATAGATGTGAGCAAGCTCATTCTTTTCTTGTTTCCTTGCATTTTGCAGAGTGTGTTGTGCGAGTTATCAACTCCTTCCACCATTTTCTTTATAAGGCCCTTTATGAGATATACTAAACATTCCAAAGATGGAGACTTTCTCTCTCTCTCACACACGCATAGGGTTGTCCTTGATTATGAAGATGTAAATATTGTGAGTGCTAACTAATCTTCTATTCTTCTTTTCCTAATTTTTTTTTATTTTCTTTGCCATATTTATATTTTTCTTTATACTTTGTATTATCTCTATTTTATTATTAAATTTAATTGTATTATTATCATTTTCATTTTTAAATAATAAACTCTTTTTCCTAAAATTACTTGTATCATTTTAGTTGTTTGCTATGAGACCCAAATTGGTTTAGAATATTTAGTTAAAAAGAATTTAGAGTAAGTAGATTTTACATCAAATTTAGTTCATAATAAAATAAAATGATGAGAAAAATTTATAAAATTAATATTAAATTTGAAATTGAGATATTATTATCATTATTTTTTAGATTTTTTTTGATAAATAGTAATCTAAAATTTGGAGTAAAAAACAGAATAACTGAAAATGTCAATGTTTTCGGTTAACTTAATGTCATGCAAATTCCAATGGTGCTTCTTGTGGTCAGCTTAAGCCGAAAAAATGGTGGGTTCTGGCGAGAAAAAACAGAGCAAGAAATTTGTCTTTTGAAGATTACTTTCTGAGATTTATAGGGCATTGAATAATTTGCATTATATTTCATCGCGTGAGGTCAAGGCATATATGATGTTCTTTTGCGTGATTGCAGGTGCTGCTGGACTCACAGTAGAGTGTCAGTGCATATCAGGCATGATTCAGACGTCATTTTTGGTGATCATCAGGTAGATTATGATGCTGGGGATTCATGTTGCTTATGTTGCAAAGTTCAGGTGGTCTCTTTCAACTTGTTTCTATGTGAGATCCTTGTTCTGTACTGTTGCATTCTATGTGATATAAAATAACTGTATGTCGTCAGACCTACATATGGAGACACTCTGGGGAATTTGACCAGAATCCACAACAGAGCTATTTGACAGGCTGTAAACTTATCTGCGTTTGATATTTTTCTGGTCAGGTAAGAGTGGGAATGATTAACTGAAATCATTGAACTCTATAGGCTGCCAATACAAAACCTCGTTTTTTAGTCCACATCTGTTATGAGTTATGAGTTCGAATCTCTTTATCCAAGTTATGGTTCACTTCACCCGATTGAAGGCAACAACCGGGGAGCTCATAGGCTCAAGATGTCTCTTCCAGATAAAATTAATCAATCTGGACCATCACAGATGAAAAAAAATTGAGTGATGAATTACATAATTTATCCCTGAATGCAACACTGCTTTTGGAAATGCAAGAAGTGTACTCTTCTGTTTGCTGTTTGTTTCACTCACATCATGGCTGAGTGGCTGCATAGAATAATGGAACCTTGGGGATAATACTGTCCCCATCCCTTGTGTGCTTGTCAATTTTTATCCTATAGAATCTACTGACCCTACTGGAGAAAAGGATCACTAACAAGTAACACCACCAAAAAAAAAAGGGGGAAAAAGGAAAAAAATCATTTTATGGCAATTAAAGATGATAATTTTAGCAGATACTATTACTGGACCTTACTATATACCATGCTGTCTGGCTGCGGGAGTGCCTGGTTGGGGTCGTGTTTCTCAAGGCGCATATCACTTGGGGGTTTGGGACTTTTCTTCTACTTTATTCCTATTGGAATATGGTCAACTTGCTTATGATAATTGAGTTCATTGCCTGGTCAAATTTTGAGAATAAGACCCAACCGATCTTTGTCTGTTCCATTGCATTGCCGACTAATACTTATTTATTATAGCAATGCCAAGATGGCATAAAAAGCCGTAAACACCATAGCCCTTTATAGCGGTTAAAGCTGCCACAAGGGCTTGCAGTTTTTTCGTTGAAAGTAAGAGTATTGTCTGCCTAAGTCTGTGGAATAAGTTGAGCTCATAGTACCGAGAGAAGGAGGAATGTTCCCAGTGAAAAACACGTTTAAAATGTAAAGGTTTGGAAGATGTTCTGCAATTTGTGCTGGAACAGGGCCGCGTGAGCAGTTCTCAGAGATGTCCAAGTTTATTAAACTCGCATGAGTATGACGTGACAAGTACGTGTTGTTCTCTTTCTAACAATCAATATGGAAATTCTTCGCTCATTTGGAAGTGCGAGAGACGAACGGCCTGCTATGTCGGAAAATTGGAAAATTGGGGCCAAGCTATGCTGCTCTTTTCCAGCAAGTGTATTATTTCCGTCAGCATACAAAAAATCAAGTTTCGTGTGGTTGAAGAGTGGGCTGAGTGTCGCTGGAATCTGGAATTGATTGTGTGAAAGATGTAGGGATTCAAGTGATTTTAGAGTCCTTAGAGGAGATAGAGATATATTCCCTGTCAATTGATTGTAATAGAGATCTAATAGCCGAAAAGATGTCAAATTAGTCCTGCGCGGAGGCAAGGTGTCACTGAGAATATCTCTGCTGATATCCACTTCTTGAAGATGGCTTCTGACCCTCTCTTTAAGGCCCGATGGCCCAACCAAAGTGCTAATCCTATTAGCTAATAGCTTACAAAACATTAGACATGTAGATAAAAAGCCAAAGCAATGTCAACCATCCATCAAAATCAAGAGTGGGGATCAAATCTCTCCAGATTTGAAAATAATCCCAAAAACAGCTAGTCAAGTGAAGGTAGCTCTCCTATAAGAGGCACATTAAAGGGGTAGGATCATAGGGGAAAGAAAAGAATAACCTAGAATAACAATAGTGGAAGAAGGAATGTCAAAGTACTGGGGATAGAAGGCTCATTTAGGCAGGAGAGAGAAGTCTCATTCAAGGAGATTTTGTCCAAATAAAGGGGGCAAATCTCCCATACCACTAATTGTAAGAATAAAGTGTTAAATTAATTAATATGAGTAGCCCTTGTTATTTAAAGTATGACCCAATATAAAAGGTCAAATATAATGGTCAGTTGGACATAATGACAATTTGGGTCACTGGGTTTAAAATCCCTCCACTCTCCCTATTTAAAGATAATTGTTACAGGAAAAAGATAACGATTACGGGAAGGATAATTGTTATCGGAAAAGAGGGATAATTTCCTAATTGATAAATAAACATTACGGAAAGAAAAGGTAACGTTTTAATTAGGATATTAATTCTCTAATTAATGATAACCATTATGAAAAGGAAATAAACGTTATCATTAAATTTTTCTGGATTCTCTCTGCCATCAGAGAAAACGAAAGGAAAAGGGAAGAGTCGGAGAAAACACATAGAGAGAGAGAAAAACAGAAAAAGGTAGGAAGACAAGAAAGGGAAGAATCTGGGAGGAAAGGCAAAATCTTCTCAAGTACAAATCGGTAAAGAGATTTTCACCTCCGCGATAGGGAATCGACATGGACAACGGTACGTTGATTCCTTACAGTTCATTTGCTAGTATTCGCTTAAAGAAAGATCTTGTATTGTGGAAATAGAATTTTCGTTAAAGGAAAATTCTGGAAAATATTATTTTTTTTAACAATTGGTATCAGAGCCTATTTTGCGAATACTACGGTTGTTTTTGTTTTCCCTTTTGCGCTGGAAGGAACAGGCGCATGAAAGAAAGCGGTCGGTGCCGCCGGGACCCAAATCGATCCGGGTACGACGAAAGGAACCCCGGTGAGCGCTGTGTTTCTGCGCGTCGCCGGGGAAGCCAGACCGGGGTAGTCAGATCGGCCTAGCCGGATCGGCCTGGCCAAGGGGCTGGTGGGCCACCGGCAACGCGACCCGAACAGGGGTGCCGAGGGGTACCAACGAGCGCGACCCGATCGAGGGCCGAAAGGGCCACCGACGAACGCGAGGCGAAGGGGCCGAAGGGGCCACCGGCGAAGCGCGACCCGAAAGGGTCGAGGGGCCACCGGCGAGCTCATGTGGCCGGGACTCTATCGGCCTGCTGGGCATGGCAGAGGCCCGGCTGAGCCTAGATTCGGGCGGCGCCGGCAGGGTTGGCCGGCATGGAAGGAGCTCCGGCCCGGAATCCTGCACTGCCGGAGACTGTTGGCGCGGAATAATGTGCCGGCCACTGGACCCTATGTCGCTTGTGGTTGTCGTTTGTATCGCGGGTGGTTATCGGCGTAAGGCATAAGCCAACTACGGGAAAAGTGCGCTGCCAGTGTATTAGCTTGTGTCAACTCCCACAGAATGGAAAATTAAATTTTGAAAGTTTGTTAGTCACCAAAGTGGCCTGGTTTGAAAAATTTGAATGACCGTAAATTTCAATTGTTCATTTTTTATGCTAATAAAAGGTTGTACATGAACAATTGTAGTTATTAATTATAAAGCTAGGAGATCATCCAAAGATGGATCATTGCCTATAATTAATAACATTAAAGGGGATTGATTGATATACTGAGTAAACATGATTGTATGTCCAAAGATAACATTCATGTTTTACTCTAGTATGATTGATTGATCTATTAAAGTATATTTCATTAGCATCGTTATTGATTAAAGTCATGTATTTGAGGATCACCCAAAGGTGGACTTAAATACATAGTCAAAGTTTGTAATGCATGTATCTGAATCCATCAAAGTTTGCTCAAAGTATTAATGTGTAAATTTGGATCATGTTTGCAACCTCCAACAACGTTTTCGCCTTAGGCAATGCAATGATCAAATTCAATGGGCTGAACTATGCAGAATGGTCTGAGCATATTCAGTTTCATTTAGGCATTTTGGGCTTAGACCTAGCGGTCATCACGGATAAAAGGCCTGCAGCCATTACAGAGACCAGTACAGAATCCGATAAGTCTTTTCATGAGGCTTGGGTACGGTCCAATAGGCTGAGTCTGAATTTGATGCGAATGACGATGGTTGAAAATGTCAAGCCATCAATGCCTAAGACCGAAAATGCAAGGGAATTTATGGTGAGAATTAAAGAATATTCTCAGTCAGACATAGCTGATAAATCCATCGTAGGAACCTTAATGAGTGAGCTGACGACCAAGAAATTTGATTGGTCACAGCCCATTCATGATCATGTGACTAGTATGGCTAACCTAGCAGCAAAATTAAGAACGATGGGAATGGATGTGAGTGAATCCTTTTTGGTTCAATTCATCATCAACTCACTGCCTCCTGAATTTGGCCAGTTCCAAGTGAATTATAATACTATTAAAGAGAAATGAAACTTTCAAGAAATTAAGGTCATGCTGGTTCAGGAAGAAGGGAGATTAAAGAAGATGAGGGATCACTCCATTCATCTCACTGTTCGCAATGATGCTAGCAATAGTAAGTCTAAACCATACTGGAAGGGTAAGAAGAAGGACAAGGCCTCTATAAAAGTCACTGGAGGTCAGATCCAAAAAGATCAGAAATGCTTCTTCTGTAAAAGGATGGGTCACTTCAAGAGGGATTGCCCAAAAAGGAAAGCTTGGTTCGAAAAGAAAGGTATGTACTATATATCAGTATGTTTTGAATCAAACGTAATTGAAGTACCCAACAATACTTGGTGGTTAGACTCTGGAGCTACTATTCATGTGTCACATATTATGCAGGGATTCCTTTCAATCCAGCCCATAACAGGAACTGAGAAGTTCCTTTACATGGGAAACAGAATGAAGGCACGAATAGCGGGAATTGGGACGTACAGATTGATCTTGGACACTAAGTGTCACCTGGATCTAGAAAAGTGTCTCTATGTTCCTGAATGTGCTAGAAATTTGGTTTCTGTTGCAAAGTTGGATGAAGAAGGATTTAATTTCAAGATTGGAAACGGTGCATTTTCATTGTATAGACATTCGTACTATCATGGATCTGGTACTTTGGTTGATGATTTGTACCGTTTTAATCTTGATACTATGTATGCTGATTCTCTATTTCTTGTTGAGCATAGTATAGGTAACAAACGTAATATGCATAATGATAGTTCTGCTTTCTTATGGCATCAAAGATTGGGTCATATATCCAAAGAAAGGATATTGAGGTTGGTGAAAAGTGATATCCTACCTCAATTGGATTTTGCTGATTGGGAAGTGTGTGTTGATTGTATAAAAGGAAAACAAACAAGACACACATCAAAGAACCCAGCCATGAGAAGTAGTGAGCCTTTAGAATTAATACACACCGATATATGTGGCCCTTTCGATATTCCCACATGGGGTGGTGAGAAATATTTCATCACATTTATAGATGACTACTCACGGTACTGTTACTTATATCTACTGCATGAAAAGTCTCAGTCAGTAAACACCCTGGAGGTGTTTATTAACGAAGTGGAAAGACAATTAGATAGAAAAGTAAAAGTGATTAAGTCAGACAGGGGTGGTGATTATTATGGAAAAGTCAATGAAAGTGGACAATGTTCTGGTCCATTTGCAAAATTTCTTGAAAGTCGAGGCATATGTGCACAGTACACAATGCCTGGTACACCATAACAGAATGGTGTAGCGGAAAGGCGGAATCGCACACTTATGGATATGGTTAAGAGTATGTTGAGTTATAGTACTGTATCTTTATCCTTGTGGATGCATGCATTAAGGACCGCTGCATGTCTGCTGAACAGGGTTCCTAGTAAGGCTGTCCCTAAGACTCCCTACGAGTTATGGACAAGTAGGAAACCCAGTTTAAGACACCTTCACGTTTGGGGTTGTTCAGCAGAAGTAAGAATATATAATCCACATGAAGGAAAGCTTGATGCAAGAACCATTAGTGGTCACTTCATTGGCTATCCTGAAAAGTCTAAAGGGTACAGGTTCTACTGCCCTAACCATAGCACTAGAATAGTTGAGTCTGGTAATGCTCGGTTCATTGAAAATGGTTAGTCCAGTGGGAGTGGGGAATCACGAAAAGTGGATATTACAGAATTGCAAAATGAAAGATCCACAGTGAGTACTCCTACTCAAGTTGGTATCCCCACACCCAGTGTTTCTACTCAAGTTGTTGTTCCTTTTGTTGCATCACAGTCACGTGACATGCAAGGACAACAAATTGATACACGAAACACGCAAAGTGAGCACATAAAAGATGAACCAAGTGACAATGTACAAATTTCGAATGAACAAGCGATGCCACAAGATATGGCATTACGGAGGTCTACAAGACAGAAAAGGCCAGCTGTATCGAATGATTATGTGGTTTACTTGCTTAAGCATGAATCGGAATTAAGCATTGATAAAGATCCAGTCTCATTTAAACAAGCCATGGATTGTAATGATTCTGAAAAGTGGTTGAATGCCATGAAGGAAGAGATGAAATCGATGGATGTAAATCAAGTCTGGGAACTAGTAGAGTTGCCTGAAGGATCAAAACGAGTTGGCTGTAAGTGGGTCTTTAAGACCAAGCGAAACTCAAAAGGCAACATTGAAAGTTACAAAGCCAAACTTGTTGCCAAAGGTTACACTCAAAAGGATGGCATTGACTATAAGGAGACTTTCTCTCTAGTATCTAAGAAAGACTCCTTAAGAATCATTATGGCTTTGGTGGCTCAATATGACCTGGAGCTCCACCAAATGGATGTATAGACTGCCTTTCTGAATGGAGACTTAGAAGAGGAAGTGTATATGGACCAACCTGAAGGTTTCATAACCACAGGGCAGGAAAGTTTGGTGTGTAAATTAAAGAAATCAATATATGGATTGAAACAAGCTTCCCGACAATGGTATATTAAGTTTAATGATACCATTACGTCATATGGTTTTGTAGAGAACACCGTTGATCGGTGTATCTATATGAAGGTCAGTGGGAGCAAGTTCATTATATTAGTCCTATATGTCGATGACATCCTATTGGCTGCTAATGACATGAGTTTGTTACACGATGTTAAGAAATTTCTCTCTGAAACTTTTGAAATGAAAGATATGAATAAGGCATCCTATGTGATAGGAATAGAGATATTCCGTGATAGATCACAAGGATTGTTGGGATTGTCTCAGAAAGGTTATATCAATAAAGTATTAGAGAGATTTAGAATGGAAAATTGCTCTACAGGAATAGTTCCAATTCAGAAAGGGGACAAGTTCAGTGAATTGCAATGTCCAAAGAATGATTTGGAACGAAAATCAATGGAATCCATTCCCTATGCATCATTGGTTGGAAGTTTGATGTATGCTCAAACATGCACTCGGCCAGACATTAGTTTCGCTGTTGGAATGTTGGGCCGATATCAAAGTAATCCTGGAATAGATCATTGGAAAGCTGGAAAGAAAGTACTTAGGTACTTACAAGGCACCAAGAATCATATGCTTACTTATAAAGGATCAAGTCATCTTGAAATAGTAGGCTACTCGGATTCAGATTATGCTGGATGTGTAGACTCGAGGAAATCTACATTTGGTTACGTGTTCCTCCTGGCTGGAGGAGCAGTTTCCTGGAAAAGTGGGAAGCAGTCTGTCATTGCTACTTCCACTATGGAAGCTGAATTTGTAGCATGTTTTGAGGCTACTGTTCATGCATTATGGTTGCGGAATTTTATCTTAAGGCTTGGTTTGGTCGACAGTATAGAAAAGCCGTTAAGAATTTATTGTGACAATTCCGCAGCTGTTTTCTTCTCTAAGAATGATAGGTATTCTAAAGGTGCGAAACATATGGATTTGAAATATCTATCTATTAAGGAAGAAGTGCAAAACCGTAGAGTGTCTATTGAGCACATTGGTACTGAATTGATGATAGCGGACCCATTAACTAAAGGTTTGCCACCGAAAACATTTACTGGACATGTTGAAGGGATGGGCATTTTGGATAGGTCCGCATTCTCATGAAAGCCAATATTATGTACTGCTCATATTATTGTAACACTCGTGAATTCAATTAAAGTCATGGTTTTGTTCACGCTCTGTTATCTCCATTTGGTTGCATACAATTACAGTTGTGAGATAACTAGTGGCATGTTCGGAAATGACAATTAAAGTTTCAACGTTCCTCAGTTAGGTTATTATGAATTATAATGATCATGTGATACATGGAAGGAATCATGTTGCCAAAGGACATGTGACCGCCATGATCCAATCATTTTAATTCAATCAAGTATTGTGGTTTGATGATCTTTAAGGATTGTGCACACTTATTTGTTGTTGATTCATCAAATCATAACAAGAGCCAAGTGGGAGATTGTTAAATTAATTAACATGAGTGGTCCTTGTTATTTAAAGTATGACCCAATATAAAAGATCCAATATGATGGTCGGTTGGACATAATGGCAATTTGGGTCACTGGGTTTAAAATCCCTCCACTCTCCCTATTTAAAGATAATTGTTACAGGAAAAAGATAACGATTACGGGAAGAATAATTGTTATCGGAAAAGAGGGATAATTTCCTAATTGATAAATAAACGTTACGGAAGGAAAAGGTAACGTTTTAATTAGGATATTAATTCCCTAATTAATGATAACTATTATGAAAAGGAAATAAACGTTATTATTAAGTTTTTCTGGATTCTCTCTGCCATCAGAGAAAATGAAAGGAAAAGGGAAGAGTCGGAGAAAACACAGAGAGAGAGAAAAATAGAAAAAGGTAGGAAGACAGGAAAGGAAAGAATCCGGGAGGAAAGGCAAAATCTTCTCAAGTACAGATCGGTAAAGAGATTTTCACCTCCGCGATAGGGAATCGACATGGACAACGGTACGTTGATTCCTTACAGTTCATTTGCTAGTATTCGCTTAAAGAAAGATCCTGTATTGTGGAAATAAAATTTTCGTTAAAGGAAAATTCTGGAAAATATTATTTTTTTTTAACATAAAGGTATTCATAACAACATTAAAAGTGTTTCCATTTCTTTTACCTTTCGTCTTTCTATATATTGCAATGTACCATCAAATCCAACAATAAATAAACTAATTTATCTGGCCCAAATTAAACTTTTAGGATGTAATATGGGAATACTCTCCTAGCTAGCCCGCAAACTATTGTAGTAAAGGAATATTAAGTAATTAGCTTCACATAACCATTTATGGCTCAGCACTGCTATTTATAAATCTTTTAGATT
This sequence comes from Bruguiera gymnorhiza, assembly GCA_020883675.1. Lineage (NCBI taxonomy): Eukaryota > Viridiplantae > Streptophyta > Magnoliopsida > Malpighiales > Rhizophoraceae > Bruguiera > Bruguiera gymnorhiza. The sequence continues at coordinate 46,468 of JAIRCJ010000149.1, forward strand.
ACCTCATCATTTTTTTTCTGTGATTCATACTATTTATCATGATTTGATTACCATCACTACTTTTGTATTAGATTTTTATTACACTAGTTTTTTAAAAACCCTTTGAAATCCTATATTTTCATTTAAAATAGTTATTTACATGAATATCTTGAGCAAAAATAATAAATGGTCATATCAAATAATAAAATTAGCTTTCTACATCAATTCTCAAATGGTTAATTCCCAACCATAATTCCACCCACTCTAGGACACATCCTTAGTAATTTTAAGTGTGATTATAGCTCTTCTTGATTCGTTATTTAACTTAAAATCTACTTGAACAAATAACTTAGTGATAAATGTACAAAATAAAAAAAAAAAGTAATTGCAAAGACACACAAAGGATCATAATCCAAAAGGAGGAGACAAAAGAAACATTCCATTCTATTCCACTTCAATCATCAAAAAATCCACTTCCTATAGTAGTAAAGTTACAAAAGAAACATTGCATTCCATTCCTATTACCAATGACAATGACCATTGTAAAAATCATCATACTTGTAAGAATTTTCAAAAAAAGGAAAAGATAAATTTAAGATTAGTTTTTTAGAAATTATTTTTTTATTTATTTTTCTTAGTTATGAGTATTTGTGTTATATAAATTATACATATTAGATTTCAATTGAATAAATTAAATAAATAAAATATATACTAAAATTTTAATTTTATTAAAATATTATGAAAACTTTCAAATTAAATATTAAATTAATATCAAATATTATAAATTGTAAAATTTTACTAAAAAAATTTAAAATTTAAATCAAATATTTAAATATTTGTAAAACTAAGAAAATATCGCCTAATAAGCATTCATTGATTTTTTTTTCTTCAATTTTAATAATATATTTACATATAGATAGATATAAATTTAGTGCACAAGAAAGCGATAAAAATTTCAAATAATAAGAAATTATATAATTTCTTATTGAAAATAAAATGAAAGCATAAACTCCATATGACAGTGTTACTTTAAATTTGATATTATTTGCAAGATAAGACAACAATTTTTGTTTGAGCAGGAAAGAGATAATTTGTGAGCATCACAAGAGACGAAGAAGGCACGAAACATGTGGAAAAAAAAAAAAGAAAAAAGTAACAAAGAAACATTTTTACTATTTAATTATACCTAATGCTGACATAATTCTTCCATCAAATTTTACCAAGTTGTGCCTAGTATGTAATATTTTAAGTGAGGCCACTTAAAATTTCCATTATTAATATAATTATTATTAAATAATAAGAACATCAAATCGAATAGATATTTAAAACAAAAGCCATATGGGATAGAACAATAATGAATAAAAGTAAAATCAAATTTATTTAGGTGAGTCTCTTTTTCTAAATAAAATATAATTAATTAAGTATGAGTTGAGATCATACCATAAATAAATAGAAATTATAGTCGAGTGAACTTTCAATTATATATGTTTTTAAAGAGTTCAAATTTTCATTAGTTTTTTTGGATCACGATAATACTTACTAAACCTTGGACAACTGCCGATTTTTGAAAACTATTTTTGTGGTCTTCTCTGTTTGCAATTCTTTGGTACATAGTTTTCCTTTTTTACTACAATTGTGATTTAATATGTGTCTATTCTGGGTCTACCTGCATAGGGTGTGACGTGTGTGCTTTGGTGGCTAGAGTTAATGCATAAGAGATTGTGTGTTTGTGGCCTATTAAGATTATTTATTTATTTATGTTTTTTATTAATCACGATTGTGTTTATTTAATTCAAGGGAGAGAAAGGTGAGAATGTCTCTTTCTCATAAATAATGTGGCAATGGATATAACCCAAAATTTCTGAAAATTAGGCTGTCTTATATGTCATTAATACTTAAAATAGACATTTGTGAAATGAAAATGAAAATGAGGATTAAAGACATTTCAGAGAGGAGGAAAGCAGACAAGGCTTTTGTGTTTGATGCCTTTAGTTGGCGACATTGGTGGGCTATTTGGTCTCATTGCCGCATTCAAATTTTTTATTTATCTTCATGCAAAAAATAAATAAATAAAATGTAGGAATAGGGTTTAGCAAGTATTACCTGATTCCATTTTTCTTTTAAAATCTTAGAGTAATTTTTCAAAAATAAATTGATAGGAGTAACTGAGAAAAAGGCATTTATCTGAATACGTTGTGTTTTTCTCAAATACCTACCCAAGCCAAATTTGATGCCTGCCCCCCCACATCTTGCATCTTACCCCCTGATTTCATTCTCTTCGTTCAAGGCTCCTCCGTTACTTCTCTCTCTAACTTGCTTCTCTCCCCACCTTGCTTCTCTGGATACACCCCTATTCCCTCTCACGTTGATTTCTATCACGAATTTCATCTCTCTGAGTCTCAGTCTTTCATATTTCCTTTCTTTTTATATATATATTTTTGTCAAAATTCATATGGTAAATCTATGTCTTCAATATTCGAAGATGTTATATGTGACTTATGTTCTTAAACATCTCCAACAGCTCATCTTGGAAGACGTCGGCCCTCAAGTTGTCGGGCTTAACAGGAGCCGGTTGGGGTCTTTTGAGTTTGAATTAAAGGTCTTTACTTGTTTTTATTTTTCCCTTTTGGCCTATGCCTTTAAAGCTTTGATTTTCAAGTTGTTGGTCTTGCATCGAATCAAAAGATATGATTTAGGTTAAGTCAAATGTCTACTGCTTGAACTTTGAACTACTTACTCAAATGCGGTAATTGATGATAGCACCCATTTGCTCGTGGATGTGACTCCCAATGTAATGAAGAGTATATATTTGGTTTCAGCCAAGTCATTACTATGAATTACCTTAGTGTCTGATCAAAGTACCTATATGTGTGAATAATGGAACATGCACTGCTTATGTGTATTGCTGCATTTATGTTGTTCGTAGATTCAAGCATTTGCACAATGTTCAATGACCTCTTATTGAATAAGTGATTATGAAATTTTTAAATGGAGAATTTCTTGCACTCATTTTTTGACATTATTCTATTAATAAATATTCACATTGTTTTCCCAAGGTTGTCATTGCAAAGGCAAAATGGAGAAATATCCTTTGCTTTCTGTTGGTTTGAACTTGTGTTGAGAGAATTGCATTACTCCAAACACTCTGCAAAAACTGCCTTCCACTATTAAGAGATCATTTATAGACGTAATTTGAGCGTTTTTAGATATTTCTTGTGCTCTCTTGTTTCTTATCCTTTGTGATGATTAATAGACTCTTCTTTATATTTTCTTTGTTGGTTTGGTTGATTTTTTTCATTGTGAACACTAACAAGGAATATTTTATTAAAACCAAACTAGAAATAAGGTTTTTTTTGTTGATAATTAGTAAGCATTTTGCTCCTGACTCTAAAGTTAATTAGAATTTTACATATGATTAATCCAAGTCAGAAGCAAGCTAGTAGAATTGATCACCTAAAAATTTATAAGAAAATTTGGTATCGCTTTACGTTGTGAAAAGTATACACCATAGGAGCAAAGGGTAACTCAATACTGCATGTATGTACATACCTCTGGGTGCCGCTATACATCTTCACTCCCATGATAGGAATATATTTATACAATGTCTTGAATATGCAACTCCTGTTATTTATACCAAGAGGGCATATCATTAAAATCCTTCCACAACCCATAGATATTATTCTTTTTAGTTACATGAACCTCTAGAATTTTAGCTTACCAAATAAGGAGCCATTAGGACTCCAAATCACATGGTTGATAGGGACAACAAGGTAGTTGACTAGAGCTGCTTGTATTTTCAACAAATATCGTCATGTTGTTTTCTTCTTGTGTTTTTTTCCTCTTTAAACACTAGAACCCGCTCTTTCTAATTTCAAGAAATTTTCATCATTAAAGGTCATTGTTTCTGCATTTTCATACATACTTGAAGACATTTATTTGGTATAAATGACCATCTTTTGATAAGCTAATATGACTAAAGATAATAATGAGCATGATTTCATTCTTGCCTATACATTGATGCTTCGAATGAGAAATTTACAACCAATAATTATTGGTGTCTTTTCATTTTTTGATTTGCTTATATACTATGTTTATCCTTTACTTTTCTTTTATATTCCTATAGTTGCCATAATTATCTCTATAAGTGAAAGTGAGATGATTGAAGTTGAATTGAATAGTACATGATTAGTGAAAGTTGAGGATTGTTTTAAATAATAAGTTGTATTTAAGATGAAATTGTGCAAGATTTAAGACAATGATATAATAGTTGAAATATTGATTTTAATTTTATTATTATGTATATTTATAAAATTTATAAATTTGTGATATAAATGTATAATATTTTAAATTTTATTTTCATTTAAAATTTGATATGTCTCAATTTTTATTATTAATAAATTAATATACTAAGTGATTGTTTAAAAAATATCTTGTTTAGAATAAAAAGCAATTGCTGGCTCATGTTTCCAATTCATGTTTGGGGAGAACCAAGATCCCATGTCCTTGATGACGGTGAAGGAAACAACAAAGCCCCATCAAGCCACTGGCTCATTGGTTGTCGTTGGACCGAGAAGTCATTCAATGCCAAAGCTTTTCTCAATACAATGAAGATGATATGAAAGCCCAAAATGATTATGGAAGTTATGAGTTTGGATAATAATCTGTTTAGTTTCCAATTCTCTTCTTCAATGGATTGGCACTTTGTGTTAAAGAATGCTCCTTGGGTTTTTGAAAGAGATAACAGAGGATCAACAACTGTCAGAGGTCGATTTATTTTGGATTCCTTTTTGGGTACGGGCCTATGATTTACCCCTCAATGCGCTGACTCTCGACAATAGGGCTGGAAGATTTCTGGAGGTTGGTGAGACTGACCAGGGATGTTGGGGCTAGAACCACAACCCTAGTTTGCTTTAATTATAGGGAGAGAAAGAAATGGGCTTTACTCAAATGATGTGTAATTGGGGGCCCAATTAAGATGGGCTCGGCCTATGCCCCAATAGGTTAGGGCTTTATTACAAAACACACAAAAATAGGTAAAAGAAAGTTGAAGTCTGTGGAGGAAATGGCCGGGCCTGACACTGTGAAATGAAGTCCGACCCATTTGGAGGCCCATTTTCAATGTATTTGTTCGGCGCTGCTTCGCCGGCGCCTCCATGAAGTGGCGAAGCGCAAATCTGGTAGCTTCTGTTCCTCTCTGATTCCTTCCGTATAAGCCATTGCTTTTCAAGATTTCAATCCAATTCTTCTTTCTTTATGGCTCTTTCTCCTACCCTCTGACAGTGTTAGGGTTAGGGTTTCTTCGAAGACACCATGCCAATGGCTGCCTCCAAGATGGCTTTCTCTCTACAATCGACCAGTCCTCTGTTCTCTGACCCTCGTCTCCATCTCCCTTTCCCTTTTCTTCTCCAAGGATCGAACTCCCGCCACGGTTGTTTTTATTTTTTTATTTCTGCGTGTTTTCTTGCTCTCTCTCTGTTTTTTTTCTTTTTTAATTTCTAGCCGCACGCCCTCCAACTGCGTAATAGTCCAGCGGCTTCTGGGTTCAGCCCCAGTCAAGATTGAGCTCTTCTAATCTTCTGTTCTATTTCTCCTTCCTCTTCTTCTTATTCTTTTATCACCAAACAAGATAAAACGCCGAGGTTCTTTGAGGAGTACCTTGTTATATTATTTTGAATATGGACACAATTTTGTGTTTCTGCTTCATATTAGAAGTTATTTGTCTTTCATCCATTGCAGTTTGATTCTTGGGATGGATTTGAAGACCTCGTCACAAACAATCAATGGCATTTGTGAAAGCGTTGGATACTGAAGAAATTGTCTGCTGTCAAATCATTGAGCATTTGAGCTAGCATACAAGCGTTTATCTACTGAAATGAAAGGAACTAAAAGGGAAGCCTTTTTAGCTTTGCAGTCCTCTTGAAACTCAAGGAAATGATAACTAAACTCTCTCAGCAGGTATTAACCAGGCTGGACTGGCAGATTGTGTTGTCCGAGCTGTCAACTCCTCCTGCCATCTGCTTCTTCACCCTGTACTTTACGAGAGAGAGGTGCTTTGACAAAATATTTCATAACTAAACATTTGAAAATATCTCCTCCCTCCCCTCTCCCTCTAAAAATTCCTGGTGCTGCATTAGCACACTTTTTCAACGATTTGTGGAAAGACAGTAAATCCTCATTCCTTTTTCCATTAGCTTGTATGGCACACTTTATTTTTGAAATTGCAGTGAGACAGAGTCAACGTTGATTCACATATTGTGTGTGAAATTGCAGTGAGATGGGCCTTTGACCTTCTGTACCGGATGACTATCAAGTGAAGATTAGTACACAAGAAGGGCAAACTTTTTAGCCCTCTGAAATTCTTATTTCCTGCTTGTTAAAATCTTCTGATGTGCAGTCCCATGCTTGCCTGTACTATCTTCAGCTTCATCTCCAGGTTCTTGTTTGGGTTATTCTCTCATTGCTGATCCCCTGACCCTGTTTATTTGTCTACTATAACTTCATTAATATGGATCTTTCTCAGCCAGAAGTTGCAGGTTGGAGACCGTCCAGGTCAGAGCTTAGTAGGTGGCCTTATTTATAATTCTTATGGATAACTCTTAGATGGTATATTCCAACATCGTCAGGGCTGTCTTGTTAAATATAAATATTCAAGAAATACAAAAAGGAAAAATGCATACAAAACAACATCTAGACTAGACACAAGGCTGCGAAGTTCTGTACTTGGACAGCATAGGAAGATCGTCCATAATAAAATAATAACATCTTAATGCATTCTTTTACAGAGTGATAATCTCTTCTACAACACATTTGTATCTTTTATAGGCTTTCTGGAAATGCTATTGTTTATGAGAATCGCCACTTGTTTATTCAATGGATCCTTTCTGACACTAAGCAAATAGAATTCTTTGAAATTTTACTAATATTGTCAGAACCTGAGGATAGAAATATTGTTATTTTATTTTTTTACTCTGTTATTTTTCTTTTGTCTTCCTTGTATTTCCTTTTCTCCTTTCTTTTCCTCACAAGATCCCTCAGTATTGAGTGTGATCAATGCTTGGCATCCCTCCCATCATCTTCAAAAGACACCTTCTGCTAAACTACCAGCCCAACCACAGCTTGGATTGTTTTCCTTGTTATACGTAGAAAATTGTTTGAATGCATCATGGAGGGAACCTATATTGAGTTGTGTCAGATAAGTCTCTTTTTTCTGAATGACTATTTACCTTTTTGTTCTTTTCTGTTTTCTTGTATGGCAGTATCTTCTCATCCAGTGTCAGCAAGCTTCTTGGTATAGATGTCAACAAGCTCATTAAATATAATCCACATATCTAACTCCCAGATTGTAAATTCCAACATCAACAGGGTTGGTTTATTAGACATAATATCCAAGAAATACAAAAAAGAGAAATGCATACACAAACAACGTCTACACTAGATACAAGGCTGCCAAGCTCTGTACTTGGACAGTATGGGAAGATTGTCCACAATAAAATAATAACAGCTGTTAATGCATTCCTCCACAAAGTAAAACCATGCTCGTCGCCAATGTGGGTTTATGTATAGAACTGCGGCCATCCCCAGCAGCACCACGCTGTAAGATGCTAGAAAGCTTGGATAAAATGCATCCATGCTTATCAATTCAGTTTCTTCTTCGTGCTTACCAGAATTATTGGACGATTCTGGAGGTGATGGTTGAGCATTACAACTTCTTGTCAGTGGCAGTCCACACAGGAAAGGATTATCCTGTAGCTTTTGTTGTTGAATGTTGCGAATTGTGCAACCCTTTCTGGGGTCTTTCCAAACAAGTTATTGTGTGCTACAGTCCTGTAGCTTTTGTTGTTGAATGTTGCGAATTGTGCAACCCTTTCTGGGGTCTTTCCAAACAAGTTATTGTGTGCTACAGTGAAAACAGCTAGTTCGTACAGTTAAGTGAGCTGAGGAGGAATTTTTCCGTCGTCTAAGTTGTTGCAGGAAAGATCCAAGCTCTCAATTTGCTTCAAGTTTGAAAAAGTTGATGGGATTGGCCCTATCAGCTTGTTGTGGGATAGGTTTAGAACCTTAATAGTGCTAAGGTTTCCAAGTTCTGGTGGAATCTCTCCCATCAAATTATTGCAGGAAAGATCGAGTCCCGATATGTATAAGAGGGTCCTCCTTGGAAGGAATAAGAAGAGCTCTTTGTCGTGAACTCTGCATATGGTTGAAATCTGGAATCACCAAAGAAAGTAAGATCTATCCCAAGTGTTACATCCCAAGTGGTTCCAGATCTTAGGCAAGGGAGAATATGACCAGATAGGTGGTTGTGAGAAAAATCTGTCAAGCGTAATTTGTCCAACCTGCTCAACGGCATTGGGATTTCTCCCGCAAAGTAATTGTTGTCCAAAAGGAGATAACCAAGGTTAGAAAATGTATCAATCCATACCGGAATGCTGCCGGTAAAATGATTGTGGCCAAGATCCAGCATCACCAAATTAGAGCTGTTATAGAATGCATTTTCCAATGGCCCTTCCAATCTATTCTGAGATAAATAAACTTCTTGTATGCTTGAAGGGAAATTTGAAGGTAGGCTTCCAAAGATGTCATTATGTGAAAGGTCTAGAACTCGAAGAGCAGACATATTTCCTATCCACTGTGGGAGCCTCCCGTGGACATCATTGTGACTGAGATCCAAGATAATCAATGAGGAACTATTAGATAAACTGTTCGGGATGGTTCCATTGAATTGATTGCCACGCAGGTTCAATACTTTCAAATTTTCTGGGAAGATTTGGCCTTGCAGACTATTGTTTGAGAGGACGAGCACCCGTAATATTAAGCAACCAGTGGCCAACTGCACAGGCACCTCTCTTAATAATCCATTATTGGACAAGTCTAAGTCTTCCATTGAACTCATATTACCAAGAGAAGGAGGAATTCTCCCAATGAAACCGTTTCCTGACATGTTTAAATACCTCGAGTTTGGAAGATGTGCTCCAATCAGTGCCGAAACATGGCCACATAAGCAGTTCTCTGAAATTTCTAAGTATTGTAAACTCATGTGAGAATGACTTGGCAACTGAAGTTGTCCTGAAAGGGAATTATTGCGCAAGTAGAGCCCATACAAGTCCGTGTTGTTCTCTAACAGCAAATATGGAAATCCCCCACTCAGTTGGATGTGCGAGAGATAAACATATTCTAGATTGTGCTGGTAGTAAAGGAATTTAGGAAACGTTCTGCCGTATCCGTAACCAAAAAAGGAGAGATGAGTTAATTGGAATTTTGGGATCGAGCTATGTTGCTCTGTTTCGGCAAATATATTATTTCCTCCAGCACTCAGGGAATTGAGTTTTGTATGGTTGAAGAATAGGGTGAGGGTCACAGGAACCTGGAAATGATTGAATGAAAGATCTAGGTCTTCAATAGATGTCAAAGTCCTCAGAGGAGATAGAGATATATTTCTCATGAATTGATTGTAAGAGAGATCTAATTGTTGAAGATATGTCAAATTAGCAATACATGGAGGCAAGGTACTATTGAGATTATTGCTGCTGAGGTACCACTGAGATTATTGCTACTGATCTCTAGTGTTATAAGTTGGTTTAATTCACATAAATCTGAAAATTATTTAGTAATAAGGAATTGAGTTAAAATTAAGGAGACACACGCAAGTACAGACACACAAGGGGGTTTAGGGTAAATTAATCGTACATTCGGGTATAGGGTCACTGAATTGATTGCCAGAGAGATATAATTGCTGAAGAGATGTAATTTTAGCCATACACAAAGGCGAGGTACTGTTGAAATTATTGGTACTAATATCTAGTGTTATGAGCTGGTTTAATTTGCATAAATCTGAAAATTATTTGGTAATAAGGAACTAAACTAAAATTAAGGAGATACGCACACAACTACAAACACCAAAGGGGGTTTAGGGGAGATTGCATAGGGACACTGAATTGATTGCTAGAGAGATATAATTGTTGAAAAGATGTCAAATTAGCCATACACGGAGGCAAGGTACCGTTGAGATTATTGATGCTAATATCTAGTGTTATGAGCTGATTTAATTCGCATAAACCTAAAAATTATTTGGTAATAAGGAACTGAGCTAAAATTAAGGAGACACGCACACAACCACAGACACACAAAGGGGTTTAGGGGAGATTGATTGTACCTTTAAGTATAGGGACACTGAATTGATTTCCAAAGAGATATAATTGCCGAAGAGATGTCAAATTAGCTATACACGGAGGCAAGGTACCACTGAGATTATTGTTGCTGATCTCTAGTGTTATAAGCTGGTTTAATTCGCATAAACTTGAAAATTATTTGGTAATAAGGAACTGAGGTAAAATTAAGGAGACATGTACGCAACCACAGACACACAAGGGGGTTTAGGGGAGATTGATTGTACCTTCAAGTATAAGGACACTAAATTGATTGCCAAAGAGATATAATTGCCGAAGAGATGTCAAATTAGCTATATATAGAGGCAAGGTACCGTTGAGATTATTGATGTTGATATCTAGTGTTATGAGCTGGTTTAATTCGCATAAACCTGAAAATTATTTGGTAATAAGGAACTGAACTAAAATTAAGGAGATATGCACACAATCACAGACACACAAGGGGGTTTAGGGGAGATTGCATAAGGACACCGAATTGATTGCTAGAGAGATATAATTGTTGAAGAGATGTCAAATTAGCCATATACGGAGGCAAGGTACCGTTGAGATTATTGATGCTAATATCTAGTGTTATGAGCTGGTTTAATTCACATAAACCTAAAAATTATTTGGTAATAAGGAACTGAGCTAAAATTAAGGAGACACGCACACAACCACAAACACACAAGGGGGTTTAGGGGAGATTGATTGTACCTTCAAGCATAGGGACACTGAATTGATTGCCAGAGAGATATAATTGCCGAAGAGATGTCAAATTAGCTATACACAGAGGCAAGGTACCGTTGAGATTATTGATGCTGATATCTAGTATTATGAGCTGGTTTAATTCGCATAAACCTGAAAATTATTTGATAATAAGGAACTGACCTAAAATTAAGGAGACACGCACACAACCACAGACACATAAGGGGGTTTAAGGGAGATTGAGTATAGGGCCACTCAATTGACAACTAAACATTGGAAGATTCTCCAGCGAGATTAAGTTTACAATGGTTTACAATATTCTATAATTGGAAATTGTAGTCTAATTCAAGTTTAGTGTCTTCAGACTGTTCAAATGAGGCTAACCTAAATAAATTAAAATAAAAAAATAAAAAAAATATTATTTAAAAAATATTAATATTAGAGAAATTAAAATTATTTTTTATTTTTTTAATCAAAAACACCTATTTGTCCTTTATAATCTATTGTTGTGTATGGTTGAACGGTAATAATATAAATATCATTGTTTTGTACATATGATATGGTTACTTAATGACTGAATTAAAAATTTGTAACAAGTGATTGTGGAATAAGCAAAAATGTCGAAATTTACCTTGAGTAAGTTGGAGACCGTTCAACAATATCATGGACAAATTTTGAAGAGAAACCAGTTCCCCAATACTTTAGGGGAAGTTATCATCTACAGTAGAATCATCCAAATATAACTCTTCGAGATTGTTTAAATGGTAGGATCCTAGCAAATTTAGGCAAAATAATAAATTACACAAAGCACAATCGTAGAAATAAGAATTAAAAGTTAAGGAGTGTAAGTATTTTTGGATGTCAGGGAATGACCAAATGATGTTCCTTGTAAGTTGTAGGATGTTAAGGAGAGGCTCTTAAGGTTTGGGAAGAAATTGTGCAGTGATTGTAGCTCTATTACGAGACTTGTATTTCTCCTGATTCCTCTGAGAGAAAGGATACTACAGTTGCTTTTACTTTTATTGTCTGCGAATGTCAAAAGTTATATATTATGATCTTTTTTTCTGACAAGTGACATTTCCTTTTTGTAGTTTGAAATGGTCAAGTGATATTTTAAGCTATGTTGAATCATGAATACTTATAAAAAAACCCTATTTTTTAATAATTATTATATTTACTTCAAAAATTTTTCAAAATTGAAAAAAAAAATTATATGTCATAACTTAAAATATATATTATTTTTTTTATACTTTTATATAGCCTAATTCTAATGATCAAATGTTAAAAAATATATTTATTTTGTAAATTAAATGATTTGTTATTTTTTTTAAAATATAATGATTAGATTTTAAAAATTCTATAATTTATATAAATATAATATAAAAAAATTACATTATTATTAAAAAATATTGATATATAATATGATATTTTATTTTTTAATATGAGAAGAGAAAGTAAAGTATAATATAGTATTATTTAGTATATTTAAGATTTTAAAATATTTTATATTAATAGATATAAAATTATTTTAAAAAATTATAATATATCTAGTTTAATAAAAAAAAGTGCTTTAATAGTCTTGCATTTCAAGGAATTTAAAAAGGATGTGAAAAATAAGAAATCCTAAATTAGAAATTAATTTGAAAAGATATTATTGAAAGGAAATTAATTTGGGTTGGGAAAAATCTAATTTTGGCAAAGGACAGAGATAGGAATGGATTAAAAAGGAACTTGGATTTATACCTCCTGCACCCACAAATCTAGTGATCTCATTTTCACGCAGATCCAACACCTCTAATTGGCTTAGAGCATGTAATTCTGAGAATAAGGAATTGAAACTAAGAAATTATAACGAAGTTTCACATGTTATATCTCTCAATTTTTCAAAAATTAAGATGGATAAAAAGGTTATATTTATCTTTCACATTTATTGATCTTTTTAATTGGTTGTATCCAAAATATAATCGCTTAAAAGATAAAAATCTTTCAAAGAATAACAAAATATTAAGTTATTAAAAAAATTACTTAACCTCAACACTTTTTCATCATCACCTAGAGAGAAGATTGATATATATATTTGCTTTTGGGTACAACCAGCAATGGAAAGTATTAACAAGAGAGAGGATGTAATGAATTAGAAAAAGAACTTGGTTTTATACCTCCTACACCCACAAATCTAGTGATCTCATTTCCAGTCAGATCTAGCTCACTCAATTGGCTCAGAGCATGTAATTCTAGGAATAAGAAATTGAAACTAAAAAATCATTATCAAGTTTAACATGATATCTATGTTTGTAAAAGTAAAACGCATTTTCCGTAAAAAAAATGATTGTCAAATGATTTTTATAGCCTTGTATAGGCATGGTTACCATGAGTCTTACCATGGATATTGACTATTCCTTTTAGGTTGTTGAAGGATAGATCCAATGATTTCAAAGATGAAAGGTCACGTAGAGATGATAGAATGCTCTTTATTGAATTCATTTGCGACCAAATTGAGTGTCTTTAAATGGGCAAGACTTGATAATTTCTTAAAACCTACATATGTGAGAGGAGTATAATATTGTATCACAATAAAGGATGTACATGAGTATGTCATCTTAATTATGGGTTTCTTTTTTATTTTCTTTTTTTTAAAAAAAAAAATAATCCATCTTATCTTATGATTATGAAATGAATAGAGCATGAGTTGTAGAAAGAGGACCTTTATTCTCAATACAACCAAGTCTTTTGTTCCTTCCCAAGTTGAGACTTGTTAGATCCTTGAAAGGAAGAAACAAAGAAGCATTTAGATACCACCCTCCATAACCCGGATCCGCAGCAGACAAAAGATCAAGTCCGGTGACTCGCTTCGTTGTTGCGTCGCACGTGACTCGTGCCTAAGTACAACAATTAGCATCTATCCCCCAGCCATACACGTCGTAGTCATCATATGGAAATGGATAATGGAAGAAAGGCTTGATTTGCAAAAGAGTAGTTCAGTCGTGTTCCCAACAACTATGACACCGACTCCCCCACTCCTCCAACAACGAAAGCAAAAGCAATATCACTACTATCCATGACCTAATAATAGCCACTAGCCTCATTTGTATGTTCGAAGCACCTCTTACAACTTAGTAATATTTGTTGCCATTAAGAGCACTTCAAGCCTTCTATATATAGGCGGAGGCAGAGGTGCATTTAGTTATTTTCACATGGAATATTCCATATATGTAGAAAAAAGCAACAATAATAATAAATAAATATTTACAATATATTTCTAATTTTTAATTTTTTTTTATGAAAATAGTAATACTATGTGGATTAAAGATAAAAATATTATTTTATTAGTACTGTCGATTGTAAATTTTAATTTTATAAAAATTTTATTTTTTCAAAATAATATAAATTATTTTTATCCTATAATTTTAGTTATTATTATTACAAATTATTATACTTGGTTAATTCCATCATCGCGTGACCTTGACTTGTTAGGGTCTAGTTCCCAAAGTTCAGTCTTCCCCGCCGTTTTGTTCGGGTTCTCTCGTGGAAAATTGGTTTGCATTGCAGCTGGCAGGTAACATCAGCTTTTTTGTTTTTGACCTCGACCTTGACTTGCTAGGGTCATGCCGCGTAAATTTGGGCCTAGACAAGCACAAGCATCCATAAGAAATTATAGAAAACCACATTTGTTAGAAGCTTTCTTTAGTGGATTGGCCCATTAGTCAGCACGGGTGTTGCTGGGAACACTCACTGAGAAGTCTGCACAAGAAATAACGGAGTGCAAGAAAACAATTGATTTTTGGTGGCCCAAAATTTTTCACTTTTCTCTTGCACCATTTCTACAATACAGAGGAATGAAAGTCGGTTGGAGACTGGGCCTGGGTCTTATTTTATCAAAAAATATATATACAAGAAAATTAAAGTCGGTGGACGAAAGGGCCGGGCCTGACGTTGTAAAACGGTGATAAAAATGAACCTTAATAAGCGTTTGATCCACAAATTTCTATCATGCTGCCCATTCTACAGCAGACTAATATTAATAAATGGAAAGTAAAATCGCCGGATAGCGTCTGCGACAAACACGGTGAATAGCAAAATACACACTTTTACCCGATCACCATCTATCGAAACCGAGCAAATATTAACAAATTATTGTAATAAGAACATCTCTGTCTGCAGATAAAACAATATACAAGAAAGTAAAGATAAACAAGTTTGTCCATACTCATTTAAACCTAACTGTTATGGGGTAATACCTGTGTCATTGTCTTGTCAGATTGGTTTCATGAATTTAGAGCAAGTCTTTTTTTTTTTCTTTTTCTTTTGTTGTTGTTGTTGTTATTATGGTGGAAAGATTAGCGATTGAATCCTATACCTTGACCATGTGTCCTTGTAACCTGTTTTAGCTAAGCCAAAAGAGTTTCTTGAACGAGAACTATCTGAATTCATGACATAAGACTCACGTTTGTGAGACTCAGATGCTATTTAGCCTTGACTATCTGTCTTGTTGGATTGGCAAGCGGGAGAGCTGGCCCGTCTTGCAGCTTTGTTAGTTCCTTGCCAGGTAATAGACATTGTTTGAAACTGAATCCGTCGTGTGCTTAAATGGCCGGTCTTCTTCTTTCTGTGGGTAGATGAATATGAAAATGGGTGTTGTTTTCAAGCCTGAGGCATTGGAACTCTTCATCATGAAGAATTTTTTGTTGTGTTATTGGTTGAAGGAACATAACATTCCAAAGCCCAAATTGAAGACTTCTAGTATGGCTAGAATGCTTGGTTTGAATTAGGGGTGAGCTTTTTTAATGTAATTGACCAATCTTCACTTTATAAATGAGATGGCCTAATGGCTAATGAGTGGTGCACTTTATAATTATTTATTGACGCCATTCGCCTTATTGAGTGGCTTAATTGCCCCAATTTCGGCTGAGTTCGAATCCATGGATTGCCGCCCCTCCCAAGCATAAAGGATAGTAGGTTCTCTAACCTCCTTATCGCAAGGATAATAAATTCTCTATACGAGATAATTAAATAATAATAATAATAATATTCTCTAATATCATCTTATAAGATTAATAACTTATATATATATATATATTTTTTTTTTCTTTATATATATATTTTTTTCTTTCTTTTTTTGTTGCGAAACAAAAAACTCATACAACAAAAGAGAAAAGAGATTGTTTTCTGCAATGTTGGTGTGTGCTGGTAGTACGGCCAAAAAAAAAAAACAAAGCAATTTGTGTGTAGGGTCATTGAATTTAAGTTTTAGCATATATCTCACAAAAAATTTAGAGTTATCTTATTTTATAAAATATGACATTTAAAAATATAATTTGAATTGAGAAAATTAGTAATTTCGCTAGATCAATTAATTTATATTTTCTTAATTACTCAAAATTAAAAAATATATATATGAAAAGAAATGATGCAATGTTTTTCTGTCATTACCAAGTTTTTTGTTCATTGGGTAAATTATGCTCACCACTTTAAGAAAAGCTCATACCATCGTGGAGTTTAGAAAAAGCTATATATACGTTATCTTGCCCTTTCTTTTTTTTAATCAAATTCCGATTAAACTGATTGAGTTGTGCTAGCCTTATTTATAAACCGTATATATAACACTCAAATATTGGCTTATTAAATATAATATCCAATAAATACAAAAAGGAGAAATGCATATACAAACAACATTTAGACTAAACACAAGGCTGTGAAGCTCTGTACTTGGATAGCATGGGAAGATTGTCCACAATAAAATAATAACAGCTGTTAATGCATTTCTCTACAAAGTAAAACCATGCTTGTCACCAATGCGGGTTTATATATAGAACTACGGCCATTCCCAGCAACACCATGGTGTAAGATGCTAGAAAGCTTGGATAAAAAGCATCCATGTTTACCAATCTAGTTTCTTCTTCATTCTTACCTGAATTCTTGGACGATGATGGACGTGCATTGCGACCTTTTGTCAGCGGTGGTCCACATAGGAAAGGATTTCCTCGTAGCTTCTATTGTTGAATGTTGCAAATTGTGCAACCATCTCTGGGGTCTTTCTAGACAAGTTATTGTGTGCCACAGTGAAAACCTCCAGTTGGTGCAGTTGAGTAACCTGAGTAGGAATTTTCCCATCTAAGTTGTTGTATGAAAGATCCAAGCTCTCAATTTCCTTCAATTTGAAAAAGTTGATGGGATTGGCCTTATCAAGCTATTGTAGGATAGGTTTAGCACCTTAATTGTGCTAAGATTTCCAAGTTCTGGCGAAATCTCTCTCATCAAATTGTTGCAGGAAAGATCGATTTAAGACATGTAGGAGAGTAGTTTTCCTTCGTAGGAATAAGAAAAGCTCTTTGTCGTGAACTTCGCATCTGTTTGAAAAATGTATTCATTAACCAAAGGAGAACTTATCTAAAAAGTATCAGAGGAATGTCTTTTATTCCAAGTGCTTCTAGATCTTAGGCAAGGGGAATATGACCAGATAGGCAATTGTGAGAAAAATCTATCAAACTTATTTTGTCCAACGTGGACATTTGAATTTAGGCAAAATAATAAATTATACAAGGCACAAGTGTGAAAACAAGAATTAAAAGTTAAGAAATGTAAACATTTTTGGATGTCAGGGAATGACCAAATGATGGTCCTTGTAAATTTTAGGATGTTAAGTAAAGGTTTTTTAAGGTTTGGGAAGAAATTGTGTTGTGATTGTAGCTCCATTACGAGACCTGCATCTCTTTTGATTTGTCTGAGGTGAAAGACACTATAGTTGCTCCAACTTTTATTGTCTGTAAATGCCAAAAATTGTATATAATGATCTTTTTTATCTAGTAAGTAAAGGAAATGTATGATATACAAGTAATTCTTGATCTCATGGACAAACGATATTTCCTTTTTTAGTACTAATCGATCAAGTAATATTTGAAACTAATTTGCGAGATCATATTAAATAAATCTTTTCAACTAAGTGAAACACTTGGTTTTTGTTTTTGTAGTAAACTAACTATTTTCATTTTTAGATAGAAGTATTAAGTTTTAAAAATTATATAGTTTATAGAAATATAATTTATAAAAAATAATAATATTATTAAAAAATATAAATATGTAATGTGAAATCTTATTCTTTTTTATACAATGAAAAAAATATAAGTATAATATAATATTATACAATATATTCGAGACCTTATAGACATTTTATATAAATAGTTACAAAATTTTGAAAAATTATGATTTACCTAATTTAATAAAATAATACTCTGATGGCCTCACACTTCAAGGTATTTAAAAAGGATGCTAAAAATAAGAAATCCCTAACTTGAACTTAATGTGAAGACATATTATTAAATGAAACTTATTAGTGAATATGAACAGTAAAATTCATACTGATACTTAAAGTATGTTAAAAGAGATGTTGCTATAGAAACTTCAACTTGATCCAAAAAACTTGGGCTTAAGGAGTTCTACTTGTGGAAATGAATCAAGATAGGAATGGATTAAAAAAAAAACAAAAACAAAAACTAGGATTTATACCTCCTATAGCCATAAACCTTGTGATCTCATTTCCATTTAGATCCAACTCCTCCAATTCGCTTAGAGCAAGTGATTATGGGAATAAGAAATTGAAATTAAATAATCATAAACAAACTTAACATTTACCATCTTAAACTCAATCATATATATATGATATATCCCTTAATTTCTCAAAAATTAAGATAGGTAGAAAAATTATATCTAAACGTTCACATTTATTGGTCCTTTTAGTTGTTTGTGTCTAAAATTTAAATGCTTAAGAGATGAAAGTACTTTAAGAGATGACAAAATGCTATTGTTCATGTTATTAAATCTCAGATCAAGGGAGTGCAGATTGGTTAATCTCAATATTCCTTCATCATCACCTGAAAGGAAGATTGATATATATTTGCTCTTTAGTACAACCAACAACAAAAAGTATTAACGGGAGAGAGGATGAGTGGATGTGATTAGAAGTATAATAACTTTTTAAATTACAAATAAATATCAAAATAAAATAGTAACAAAAAATTAAATTTTATCCTTTATGTAAAATAATAACAAGTTGAATCTTAGTATACACCACCTGCAAAGTAAAAATACTAGAAAAAAAATCCTATCTCACATTAAAAAAAATTATTTTTTAAATATAATTTTTTCAAACTAGATTAATAATTCAAATTTGACTACATGTAATGATATACTATGTGAGGAAAGAGATATATTCTCTTATTGTTAATTTTTTAAAAGATAATATATTTATTAAATTTTAAAAAATTATCATTAAAAAGATAAAAATAGAAATAATATCACAAAATTTTATAATTAATTGAAACACTTTTATTGAAATTTTCTTATTTCATATTTAGTTACTTTATTATTTTTTTATCCTGTTAGCTTCTTTTTTTAAAAAGAAAAATATCATCAATAATTTTTTGATAAAATAAATTACATTGTAATCTCATATATTATATTATTCACTTAACTCTTAAAATTAAGAATATAGCTTGAGAGACCTTTTTGTTGTTTTCTTATAAGAGTTTTTTTGTTATAATTTTAAAGTTTTAGCTGTGAATTTATCTTCTATTTTGAAGTTTGTTAATATTTGTAAAAAATATAAAAATATAAGCAATCAATAATTCAAATCGATTCTTTTCACCTTCTTCCTATTTCAAGAAAATATAAAAAGTAATTTTTTTTATTTTGTATAATAAAATTTGTTCTATTTATCTCTTTATATAAAAAATGCATTTGAAATATGATTCTTAACTTTTCTTCCATCCCCCACGCATTTATTTTATGCTTTGCATTTTTGTTCATTTGTTAAGTTATGCTTACCACTTCAAGAAAAACTAACCCTACGGCGGAGTCTAGAAAAAGACTATACGTACCGTGTCTTGCCTTTTCTCGAAAAAAGTGACTATTTCTTGTGTCTTCCACGTCACATGTTCACCATTTTAACCAAATATATATATTCGAACATTGACAGGGCTGATTTATCAAATATAATATTCAAGAAATACAAAAAGGTGAAATGCCTGCACAAATAACTTCTAGACTAGACACAAGGCTGCCAAGCTTGGTACTTGGACGACATGGAAAGATTGTCCACAATAAAATAATAACAATTGTTAATTCATTCCCCTGCAAAGTAAAACCATGCTCGTCGCCAACGGCCATTCCCAGCAGCACCACGCTGTAGGATGCTAGAAAGCTTGGATAAAATGCATCCATGCTTATCAATCTAGTTTCCTCTTCCTGCTTACCTGAATTCTTGGACGATGATGGAGGTGATGGACGTGCATTGCAACTTCTTGTCAGCGGCGGTCCACAGAGCAAAGGATTATTGTCGTAACTTGTATTGTTAAATGTTGCGAATTGTGCAACCATCTCTGGGGTCTTTCCTGACAGTTATTGTGTGCTACAGTGAAAACAGCTAGTTCGTACAGTTGAGTAAGCTGAGGAGGCATTTTCCCGTCTAAGTTGTTGTAGGAAAGATCCAAGCTCTCAATTTCCTTCAAGTTTGAAAATGTTGACGGGATGGGCCCTATCAGCATGTTGTAGGATAGGTTTAGCACCTTAATAGTACTAAGGTTTCCAAGTTCTGGTGGAATCTCTCCCATCAAATTATTGCAGGAAAGATCGATTCCCGACATGTAGGAGAGGGGTTTTCCAAGAAGGTACAATTACTCTATACAGACCTATGTGGACTAATGAGCATTCCTTCCTTGAATGGTAGCAAATACTTTACACTTTGATTGATAATGCAACCAGATACACTTGGATATATTTCTTGAAAATCAAGGCAAAGGTCTCACAAGTGTTTCTCAAATTGAAGAATTGGATTAAGAAACAAGTTGGCTGCAGCATAGCAATCATCAGGTCAGACAAAGGTGGAGAGTACATAGCCAGCAACTTCAATAAATTCTATGAAGAATCAAGCATATATCATTAGTTTATCGTATCATATGATTCACAGCAAAATAGAGTTAATGAAAGGAAGAATAAGACCTTGATAAAGACATCTAGGTGCTTATTGTTTGAAAAGAAGCTTCCAAAACATTTATGGGAAGAAGCCATTAACATAACCAATTATCTTCAAAATAAGTTCCCTACAAAAGTAGTAAAAAGAATGACTCCATATCAAACTTAACATAAAGTTAAGCCTTCATTGCAATATTTAAAAGTCTTTAGATGTAGTTGCTACATTCATATTCCAACAGAAAAAAGGGGCAAGTTGGATGAGAGAGTTCAAACTTGTGTTTTCCTTAGATACAACAGTCAATCCAAGGCTTACGGTGTCTATGACCTAAAGAGCTGTATAGTGACAACAAGTCGGAGTATAAAGTTTGATAAGGACGCCAGTTAGGATTGGAGTAAAAGTCAAGTTGCAAAAATGCAAGAAGCATCCAACTTAGACTTTAACCCCTCTCATGCACAAGCTAATCCAGCACCAAGCCAAGTGGCACAATTTGATGATGAACCTATATGGGGAACAAGGTCATTAGCAAATATTTATGCCAAAAGACATATGGTCATGTTGGAACCCTCTAACTTCACAAAAGTATTAAAAATGCAGGTTTACCAAGATAAAATGAAGGAGCAGTTGAGCATGATAAAAAAGAATTAGACCTGAGAGCTTATTGATAGACTTACAAACAAAAAAGTAATTGTTATGAAATAGATATAGAGGGTAAAGCTCAATATAGATGGCTCAGTTAGTAAACTTAAAGTTAGATTGGTGGTGAAGGGATACTCCCAATATTATGGAATAGACTATATTAAGACATTTGTTCCTTGAGTGCTAAGCAAATGGTATACTTATTGAAGAAGGTATTATATGGACTGAGACAGGCTCATTGAGCCTGATATAATAAGGTAGATACTCACTTACTCAATTCTGTGTTTACCAAAAGCCAAAGTGAACCCATCATATATACCAAAGTTAAGGAGATTGAGGTGCTGATCATTTGATTTTTATGGATGACATGTTAGTGACTGATAGTCGTAAATTCTTGATCAATGAATTCAAACAACAAATGAAACTTGTGTTTGAAATGACTAATCTTGGACTAATGACCTTCTTCTTAGGAATGTCAAGTAGTCAATTGAAGGCATCTTCATCAATTAGATGAAGTATGCAAATGAACTGTTAAAGAAATATCAAATGACTACATGAAAGTTTGTTCCTTCTCCATTGAATTTTGCAGAGAAGTTTTGCAAGGAAGATGGGTCAAAAAAGGCTGATTTT
The DNA here is from genome assembly GCA_020883675.1 of Bruguiera gymnorhiza. Taxonomy (NCBI): domain Eukaryota; kingdom Viridiplantae; phylum Streptophyta; class Magnoliopsida; order Malpighiales; family Rhizophoraceae; genus Bruguiera; species Bruguiera gymnorhiza. Next base: position 68,527 of record JAIRCJ010000149.1, read on the forward strand.
ATAACTTTCATATGCTTGATTGGAAGCCTACTGTATTTGACAACAACTAAACCAAATTTGATGCATGCCATAAGCATTTTGTCTAAATATATGTAAACATTAAGTGAAATCCATCTTAAAGCAACCAAAAGGATCTATAAATATGTTAAAAGAACTTGTAGCTATAGGATTTGGTTTAGAAAGACAATAACTATCAAGTTATCTACTTTTCAAACAATGATTAGGCAAGCAACAAAGATGACATGAAGAGCACCTTAGGATATCTGTTTCCACTTGGCTTTGGAATCTTTACATGGAGTTTAAGGAAGTAGGAAGTGATTGCTCAATCCACTGTAGAAGTAAAACACATTATTGTTGCTATTGCAGTGAATGTAGTACTTTGGCTAAGGAAAATGTTGTCATATATGAAGTAAGAGTAGCATAAAGCCACAAAGATCAAGATTGACAATCAGTCAACCATTGCAATCTTTAAGAATCTTGTCATTTATAGTAGAACAAAGTATTTCAAAATCAAGTTTCATTTCATCTGAGAAGTGTAGTAAGAAGGAGAAGTAAAACTATTACATAACAGCTTTCAAGACCAATTAACTGATATTTTGACCAAACCCTTAAATAAAAGTAGATTTGAATATCTTAGAAAGTAATTGGATATAAACATCAAGAAATTTGAGGAGGAGTTGTTGGCAAACTTAAAATCCTTACTATTTAAGCCATCCTAACTTTGCTTACAAAAGGGGCTGCCGCTACTGCTATTGGCATTACCATTGTTGATTGGAACTCCTACATTGTAGCAAGAAGAATGACAATAACCTATAATAAAGCATTGAAGCAAAGGCTGCATTGGATGAAATGAAATTTATTTCGGTTATATTTTGATGATTAAGTTGTAATTCAACCAAATTAGTTCAATTAATTGATTAGATAGTAGAAGTAGGCAGAAATGCTAGATTAACCATCATTAACTGTATTACTAAACTATTTCCTATTACTTAATTTTTGAGTTTCCTTGAGTAAGGTTAACCACTTTTATAACTGCTCCTTATGTATTACTGTTGACTGGAACTCTTACATTGCAACAAGAAGAAAGGCAGTAACCTATAACAAAGCATTGAAGTAAAGACTACATTGGATGAAATCAAACTTATTTCGGTTATATTTTAATGATTAAGTTGTAATTCAACCAAATTAGTTCAATTAATTGATTAGATAGTAGAAGTAAGTAGGATTGTTAGATTAACCATTATTAACTGTATTACTAAATTATTTCCTATTACTCAACTTTTGAGGTTTATTGAGTAAGGTCAACTACTTTTATAACTGCTCCTTATGTAATAATTAAATGATTATAATGATTGAAATTGGGTTCATATAAAGACCTTGAAAAGTTAATGAAAAATAATTCTAATTTTGCCAAGTCTTTTGCTCCTTACATGTTTGCTTTTGGTTTAACTTTTTATGCACACATTTGTTTTTTTTCAAGATCATATGTCTAATTAGGATGAAATAGTTGAGTTTGGTATTGGAACTTTGACACAAAAGCTTGTAAAATTAGTTTGTGATGGAAAAGTAGAGAGGAGGAGAATGATGAGAGGATATAAAAGCTTAGGTTTCTTGAATGTTTGCATTTTCTTTCCTCCTTTCTTTTCTAACTAATTCTTTCAAATGAGGGAGGTCATAGCCTTGGTGGTCAAATAAGGATAGATAACAAAGAATATGCTTTTAATATTTTTATGTATGATATTTAGATCATGTCTCTTCATTTTTGTTATCTCTTAATGGCATGGAATTATTTAGGGACAAAGAAAGATTATTTACTATTCATGATATATTCATCTTATTTTCTGCTACTTTTTTATTTGTTTTCTAATGTTTTCATGATACATTTATCTTATTTTTTTATTACTTTTCTATTTATTTTCTAATATTTGATAAAATTAAGTTTAGTGGCAAATTCAGAATAATTTTTCAAAAAAGTCTAATTTTATAAAAGGGATAAAAAAAAATTCTTTTTTAACTCCCTCTTAATACGCGAGGTTTGATTGCTCACTCGTATTATTAGTTCTTGCAATTGTTTTTCTGCTCTTGCATGTTAGATTTATCCACATTCAGTTAAAGTCACACAAACCTTTAGTGTGGTGGTGCCCAAGTTTCAAGTGCTATGTTTCCATTATTGTTGTGCCTTTTAATTTTAAGGTAACTCTGTGTTTTGCCTTCACATATTCCTTTTCATATTGTTATCCGATTGTGAGACACATAACTTGCCGAAGGAGATGCATTGCCGGATTTCCTTGTGTATATGTTTGCGAGTTTTCTTTTAACGGTGAGTTAGAGTCAGCTATCTCAAACTAATATAAACTCCTTACAACATGTTTCAATTCTCTCATCCTTCCACATTCATGTTATTTGATTACCGTCTTTTCCAACTCTTTTCCAGACCATGAGTAAACATAGAACACCTGTACCATATGACTGAATTTTTTAAGCTTGCATTTCACACGCTTTTTTTCAATATTAATAATAGCTCTTATAGGTTCTCCTTAATTTCATTAGTGTAATGTAACCTCTATTGACATGTTCTTGACAAGATGTGTCTTTTGTGCTAACTCTCATTTGGTTGTGTGGTTGAGTTACCTACTACCTTTTTGATATCTGGGTTTATCTCTCCTTCCTCTCACTTTAATGGTCAGAAAGAGACTATGCAATTGTTACCTGACAGTGGTGTTATTATTATTATTATATTTTTTGTTCCAGTGGTCAGAAAAGCTTTGGAAGCTTGATTTCCAAGAAATGGTAATGTTTCTTCAACATCTTCCAATGCAGAACTAGACTCACTAAGAGCTTGAGATGGTGCTTTCTAGAGCTTACATATGGCATAGTCTGTTCAAAAGCTACCCCAACCACTTAATAATTATATTTATCATGACTCAATTTTTAAATTTTTTTAATTATAAATTAAGGAACAGGAATTTTTAAAATTTTCATGTTGAACTTCACATAAAACAATTAGAAAAATCAGTGAATTGACATCACAATGTATAGCTACATTTAATTAATGGACTAAAGAAATTTGACTGAAGTAAAGGGGCAAAAACTATAAAAATTTTTCACATTGCAACAGAACAAATGCAAAATCTTTTTGAACAAATGTAAATTTGCTGACCTAGAAAGGGGCATGCAGGTTGTACCGCTGTCTTGATGAATATGTTGTCCTCTAATTCCTTGTGCCATAATCATAGTGTCACCATTTAGGTCCAAAATGGGGCAAGCAAGCAGCAGGACTAGCGAGTTCAGTGATGCAGACCCGGGCCCCTATGCTTTTTCAATTCCCCCCCCCCCCAGCACCTTTTTTTTTTTTTCCTTTAAAAACTTGTGTGCACCACCAAATAATGTTGTTAATGTTTAGGGCATACCCTACTGTCAGATAAAACGCATACTCAATGCATTATTCCTCGCACGATGGGTTGCCCCATGCTAAAGGGTAGGGTGAAAATGGAATTGACACTGAACAAATTGGTACATAAAATGTATGCCTTTTCCAGTCAATAAAATGTTAGTATTATACCGTCACTAAATTGATTAAATAGCTGGCATACATTCAAATTTGGTAAGTATTTGTTTGGTTAAATAGCTGGCATACATACTTTCTTTGTTGATAACAAAAAAATGGATTTAAAAACATGTTTCAAGTTCCCATAAAGGATTGAAAACGTGGATTAGAAGTTTGGATTGTCCAATGCCTGTTGTTGAAACAGCCAGCAAGAACTAAAAGAATACTAGGCATCAAAATCTTATCCTAATATGCGAAAATCTCACACCATAAGTTAGAAAAACATTATTTACCATTTATGATACATTTATCTTATTTTCTATTACTTTTCTATTTATTTTCTAATATTTGATGGAATTCATTCTAATAGTAGATTTAGAAAAAAATTTTAAAAGAGACTAATTTTATAAAAGAGACACAAGAAAAAAAGAAAAAAAAAATTGGCATAAACTAATGTAGAACAAACATGCAAAAAAAGAGATAATTTCTAACCATAGAAAACACTGACTATTAATAAAGCAAATAAAAATTAATATTAAAATTTCAAAATTTGAACCTAAAGTTATTCTACTAAGATGCTTAATTAAGTGAAAATATCTTAAACAAGTAAATAGATTATAAAATTAAAATAATTGATGTTATAGCATTAATTGTAGAATAATAGAAAGTATCTTTATAAAGTATTTTATATTAGACTCCTCCATTAAAAAAAAATAACTCCTAAATTGATGATGAGAAATTAATGTCTTTCATATTAAATATTTCAAGTACACCTAATTCCTCAATTTTACGAGCTTGCTCCTTTCCACATGAATCTTCATTTGATTAATTAACTCCATCAATAGGTACATCACAATAGGATTGGATTTCTTTATCTCAATAAAATCAATAGTATTTGGCATTTGAGGTGAATAATCGATATGATCCTAAGATCATGGGTATAGGCTAAGATTTAACAACATGTTTCTTTGTAGAATTACTATTGACACTAATCTCTAACTCTTGATGGATAGAGAGTTCAATCTCACAAATAATTGCTACTTTTCATTCACAAGCACCTTTATAAAGGTTATAAAACACTATGAATTGTTGATTTTTGAATTAATGGAATACAATAATCAAAAAAATAAATTTCTCCTACATGAATCCATATCCTTATGCTTGGTGGTAAAATTAATTTTTTGTGACACATCATGATAATTATCACCACAGCTTTCACAATATCAACTTAATGTTTGATTGAATTAATATACAATCTCATTAGAATAATTAGACTTGATTGATATAATCTTAAAAAATATTAGATAAAATATAAACACAAATATGAAAATATATATACTCTTAAATATGACAATAAAGTATATGTTAGATACAATACACACACATATATAAATATTTTAAAAAATTAAAATTTTTTCAGCACATAATTTACAAAACATTATTATGTTAAATAGTATTTTTGTTAACTTTATAAGAATATATTAAAGTTATATGTAATGTGATTATTGAAAAATTTTAAATTAAAGTATCTAATATAATTATTTGAATAAAAGATATTTATTAATTAAAAATTTGGCTGTTATGCCAATTGGGTTACAAAGACACTAAAATTTTGCACTCAACACTTACATATTCTCCTCCTGTTTTTGATAAGTAAATACTCCATCCCCTATCTACAACCCAATAATTGGATTTTCTTCCTCACTTTATACACGTCTTTATCATGTCTTATTAACTATACCTTATTCAAAAGTTAAATTCCTTCTAAGAAACTATTTTTTAATGTGTCGCTAAACTTATGTAGCAAATGAGATTTGCATTTTAATGGAGGACTTTGCTTTCATTAAAGATCTTTTTTTTGGGATAAATTGAATTAGTTTTATTTAAAAAAAAAAAGAGAGAGAACAAGCAAGTACAATTTTAATACATTAAAAGTGATAGACCAAATAATGACTATAGTCAGGCAATAAAATTAATTTGCTTACTAGTACTTGTTTTGAGCTCCTGTTGATGTGTTTAAAACACACAAAGTAAGAGTATTTACCTTACTCCTTGTGTGAAAGTATTTATAATTTTTTGATGTAATATTTTCACAACCAATAAGCTAAAGTTTCAAATAATGCATAAATATTAACACAGTTTATAAAAATCTATACCCATTATTATTATATTTGTATTGGAAATATTTTAAGAATAGATTTTCATCAATTGCAGTGTCTCGTGTATATTAAATAATTAAGTAAATAATAAATCACAATAATATTTAATTACAAATAATTTTTGTCCCACATGCTCAAAAGAATTAAAAATTGTGTGAAATGCAAGTATATGCCTAACATAAAAAGTTAAATACATAGGTTTTCTTGTTTTTTTTTTTTTTTTTCAGTTAGGAAAAAATTGATATCATAGGAATGTTAGTAATTACTCATGCTAGTCCAACTTAGAGTCATTCATTTCTTTTAGATTCAACCACTCCTATAAAAAGGATCCACCGACCTTGCAATGATAATTCTAATTTTATTAAAATATTAAAAAATTATAAATTAATTATTCACTTAATGTTAAATATTACAAATTACAATATTATATTAAGAAAACTCAAAAATTCAGGACATGTTGATGTGTGAATTTATCATATTTATTAAAAAATGCATTTTTATTTGTGTTTTATTTAAATAAAAAATAAAAAAATTAAATTATGATTATTTTTTTAAAAAACAAAAAAATGAATTTAAGAGTAATTTTTCCTTTTAAAAGAAAAAAACAACAAGAAGGGAAAACAAAAAAAAAATTATGGGTATTTCTTTTTAAGTTAAAAAGGTAAATTTGAAATTAACTTTTTCTTTTCTAAAAAAATAAAAAGAGAAATTTAAAATTATTTTTTTAAATTAGTTTTTTACTATTTTTTAATTATAAGTACTTGTATTGTATAAATTTTGGAAATATGTAAAAATTATTAATAAAAATTAGATGAATTGTAATAAATGTTAGTCTATAAAAATAAATTAATATATGTTAAAATTTTAATTTTATTAAAAATATTTAAAAAATATAAATTAATTGTTAAATTGATTTTAAATACTATAAATAGAAAAAATTTACTAAAAAAAACTAGTATATTTTTAAAATTACGTAAATATAACCATATAAATATTTTCTCAATTTTCTCTCAATTTCAAATATATATAATTTACTATCTTCTTATTCTCATAATTATAATTTTAAGAGTATATGTATTTTTATATCTGTATAGTATCGCATCAATATGCATGTCCATGTATCATAACTAAGGATGCGAGGAAAATGGAGCAATTTTATAATTTTTGAGTTAACTAATATTTTATAATTAAATACTATGATCACTATGTTATTATTAAACTATAATTATGTTATTTTCTTTGAAAAGTCAGTTGGTGGCATGATTAGTTACGAGTGTGACTTTCACATGCCGTATGTTTGCATATGATCACAATCAACTTCTCTCTCACACGCACATTTTCGACACAGAGAGAGAGAGAGAGGTCAGTCAAAGACAATGTTTATCGTGATAAAGGACTTGCTTTTCTCACCGTAGGCACTCACAATAAGACGAACAACTTGATTGGCATTGAATTTCTGGCAGCATCACATGCCAATTGGATGGCTTTCCGTTTATTAGGGGGCAAGCAGTAGTGCGGGAACTCAAACTCAGACCAACACAAAAAGAAAAAAAAATATCGAATCACCAACTAAACTATTATCTCATATAGAGTATATCACGATCAAAATCCCTATTTGTTCATATGACCACAACCGTTGCCAGCGCATAGCCCCAGCAACTATATATATATTTCTGCTTTTTGGAGCGTTACCTTTCGTTCCGAAACCATTACGTAGGTCGACAGTAACGGATGTTTGGATAAAACGAGAGTAGGTAACGAATTTCACAGCCCTATTTTGGAGTCGCCAAAATTTCCCGAGAATTGGACTAATAAACTACTGTGAATGGCCCATCCACGTCCAAAGACACGGAAGACGTTCGCAACGAATGGTGCATGCACGGTGGTCCAACTTGATCCTCGGACAGATAATGTAGAAGATAAACATGCAAAATAAAATTAAGATAATTTTACTGCATAAATTTGTCATATTCTTATACTATATTCCTCTTATTTTTTTATTTTTTTTTTATAACCGGTTAAATATTATTTTATTCAAAATGAGCCACAAAAGGTGATCACCGAAAGAACATGCACAGAGTACCCAATATCAAACCTGCAGCTCAAGTAACGAAATTTGTATACACCCAAAATCAAGAGCCAGTGTTCTCGAGGTTGTATCAATTAACCAAAACCACTCAATTCAACAATCAAAACTACACGTCAGAACCCTTATACCCAAAACTGATATATGAGAAAACCACAACCAAGAAGTGAAACAACACAACATCACTCCGTGATATTACGCAGATACTGTTAAGTATGAAATTTGAGATAACTTATGCATGCTTAAAATCTTACAAAGTGTACTGGTAAAAGTACTCCATTCCCTTGAAGTCGTGTAAGAAATTATGGATCATACATTTAAGGAAACAAAATACATAGATTGCCATTCAACGATTTTTTCACTTTGGGTGGATAAATGGAGATGTTTGTTTAAGATTCAAAGCAACCAGCCAGGCAGTAAGCTACCCTAAGATCCAACATACAATTTGGAATCTTACTTATGCCCTTTTAGTCGAAGACACAGTCAAATTCACAAATTGGGTCTTCTCCTTCGCCATGTGCTCTTCCACAATTACCTTGTACCTAGAGAAGACCTCGTCGATTATGGCTTCCCCGAAGTGGCTAACAAGCAAGGGCTCAGCCACAGCTCTAATGCATTTTGCAACATTGTACCCACCGTCTTTGAATCCATTGGGCACATTTAATTCATCAGCATAAGCATTCCAGTTCACTTGAGAAATTTCCAAGCTATCAATTGTGAAAGAGCCTTCTTTTTCAACTTCGGATTTGACTTCCAGCGGAGATGGGGTGTAGTGAGGAATGTTGAAGGAATCAAATTTCTCTTCTTCTATGGTTCCCTGCATCGTAAACACAACTAAAAACGTTAAAAAAGGAGTCCAACCCGTATTGATGACGACACCTTTTTTAGCGTGTTGGTGATAAAAAGTTTTCTATTTTTTTCCCTTGTAATCAAATTTCATCCACCTGCAAGACCATTTGATTGAGGGCCTTGGCCAAAAGCTCCCATATGGAGCAACACTCTTTGCTGGAAGGATCATCCGCCCTCCTCCCGAGAAATGTCAAAACCATCCGCCCTCCGGCCACCACTTCCTCCGACCGGCACTTCAGAAACAACGAAAAATCCCTTTGAAATTGGCTGTAGTAAGCCCTGAGAACGCTAGGTGGGCTGCTGCTGGCCATATAAATATTCCCTCTGTTTTCCTCCAGTCCTTCGGGAACCTAATTATCAATGAACGATGCAACGCGAGAGTCACGTATCACATTCCCAAAATGCAAATGCAATTGCAATTGCTAGCAGTTAATAAAACTGATGCAAACTGCATGTTAGTGCTAGAAACTGTCTTTCGATTGGGACCGTTTTGTTGGTACGTGCATTTGCCGCATGTCCAGAATACCTATAAAGACGGCTAAAGTGCAGTTATGCAACAAGCGCGGCATATCGAGATCCACGATGGTAAAAAAATTTGAACAAGGGTGACTCGACTCACCTGGGACAGCCACATGAGGCTGTAAGAGGAGTGGACGAAATGCATGCTGTTGAAGGGGAAGAGCCTGTCATAGAAAGAACCCGGAACTCCCGTGAAAAAACACGGCCCAATTCCGGGTCCCAATTGCTTCCTCATCTCCTTTCGGAATCCTGGCAAGGACCTGAAAATGGTGTTGAAGTCGTTGCATGGAAGGTCGTTCAAGAACAGCTGAAACTCCGGCGACGGACGGCCCATCCTTTTGCATATCTGATTGACTACTGTGATGAGCTCGGATGCCACAAGCAAAGTGTTCGGTCCTGAAGAACACCCCAGGTCTGCGATGGCCAGGCTTGCAGGAAAGGCGGTGCAGTACAGATTGGTAATGGCTTCCTCGCGGATAGGCCGTGTCATGGATATCACCTTTTGCTGCACGTCCCAAATTCAACTCAATTGCCATTTGTTTTTCATCCAGATATGTCAAATTTTCAGTCACTCTCGTTTGAGGTATTAAGAGATTCTTGCAGAATTTCGAAACAACTATGTCACGTCTTTTAAAAAAACCGACATCGTGAGAATTTTATAAAATTTGAAACAGAAAATTTTTTATATTCTATTTAAAAAAAAAACATAACAAAAAGAAAAACAGATTTATTATATATATATATATATATATATCTATATATATTGTTAATTTTTTTTGTTTACATTGTGGACTAGATTCACTATAGAATCTTGTCCTTCTTTTGTTTTTTTAATGGATATAGAGGATACCTGAAGTAGTGAATTTTCGGCATAACTCGTGTCTCCCAATCCTCCATTCATGTGAAGTACTTGAGCTACTTCCATGTTGCCTAGCCTCTCTCTCTCTCTCTCTCTCTCTCACTCTCGGATGTTTCTGTTTGGGTGGGCTTGCAGATGAATGTGCCTCTATTTATAGATGCTACTCAATGAACATTACATGACACGTTATTCATACTTTATTATAATCCTATATCGACACTAGTAACTGGACAACAATCCAATCCTTGTTATTTTGCGATGGCAGATCCAAAACTTCTAGTCATCGAGGGCAAGGATCCATACAAAGTAGACAACCGACCACACTGACAGCTTTTGGTGTTGCCACAAGCGACAGGACAACAACTCAATCCTTGTTATTTTCCAGGGGCGGGTCCAAAACTTTATTTGGATATTTTTAGGTTTTAGTACAATTATTTTGATGAAAATATTTTTTAAGCATCTTCAATTAAAAAATACTCATAAAAAATCATAAAATGTAAATTATATTAAAAATATTATTATTATCAGTATTGTGGTTAAATAATATGTTTAAAATAAACTATAATTTCATAAATATCATAATTTATTTTGAATATTTGACGAAGAATTAATCAAAAAAATTAAATTTATAAAATTTTTGTAAATTATATTTTTATTTAATAAAAATAATTTTTTTTTCAAAGAGAAATTTTTTATCTTTAATTTTTGAATTAAGTGGAACAGAGTTTATTTTTTAGTGTTCAATAGAATAATTTTAAAATTGTATAGCAACTATTTAACAATTTTCAATTCCGATGGAGGCGGATAGATCCGCCGCCTGTTTTGTTCACTTGTTTTCTTCGCGCCGTCTGCTCGCTCCACGTGCTGCGCCCTACTGACCAAACATAATATCTTTTGTTTTTAAGAAAAAAAATCCAAGAAAAAGAAAACCATTATTGGAGGACTACGAGGGTAATTCCTTTTTCCTTTATTTGTCTTTATAAATGATATTTTATCAGTCAATTTAAGTTTTACTATAAAATTTATACCTTTTAAGCCGGGTCTAAGAGTTTTTATTATTTTTTTTCTTTTATTAAAGTGAACACTATAGGTTACGAGTTGAAAGAAGGAAAATCCAAATTAAGCTTTTTGTGACTAATCTAGCCACTCAAAGCTAACCACCAGTTGAGACTGACAAAATTGGCAAAAAAAAAAAGAAGAAAAAAAAAAGACTATTTTTAGACTCAACAGAAATTACCAAACTCTAATAAAAGCACCTCCGAATGCAGCGTTAACTAATTAAAGAATATAAGAGGTCAAAAGAGCTTAGTTTCACATTCAATGAATGACAAAACTACTTTCAACGGAGGATGATTTATGGGTAACATCCCGTCATAGGATGAGCGGTAGATGATCTGGCAAGATTTGAAGCTAGAAGTACCCTAAACTTGTTTCTGACTTCAGCCACGGTGGTGTGTGCCCTCAAACGTGCTTTCCATCACTGATCCAATAGTCTTAGCAAGAGCCATTAACAGTATTCCATCCCATCTAAACCAATTAGGCCACATCATTTGACATAAAAGGTTAACCAAAATATTAATACCACCTTTGGTATTATTGTTTCTGTGATACCCCTACTTAAGCTGTTGCCGGAAGTTTTCAAAAGAATGGCACCACAACAACTTCAACTTCTAGGAAATCACCTCCCCAGTTCCGCACTCCCACCGGTCTTAGTTGACGTTAGCAGCCAATCATTCACCAAATCAGAACTAGAAAGAGCTTGGCCTTTGAATGCTTCCTGTTTTGTGACGATGGCATTTTAAAATTTCCACTAATTCAACAGCCAAATGTACTATAAAACGCAAACAAAATGAAAAAGAATGACCGAAGAAGAATAATTATTTTAGTAGCAATTATCTTTAATAGTCAAATTGAGTTACGCAATGTTGCCCCGACAACAGACCAAACATAATTTTATGTCCACATATCTCTACTCTTCATTTTGTTACCTTGATTAGTACTTGTTGCAACTTGCATACTTTGGGTTGTTGGGGGGTTAAATCTAATTGTGACACATCTTAAGTCTGCAAAATGAAACCCACAAATCCAAATAAAAAACAACGTTCTCAATATAATTGGAGTTGAATTTCTAAAATTTGTAATTTTATAACTATTAAATTTACGTTATTATTAGATTAAAATTGTTATAATAGATAATTTAGAATATGTCCAACCTACAGCATTTTTGCGGAGGAGGGTCAATAACCCAACATTTCATTGCAATTTTTCTCTTCTTTGGTAGGTATCTTATACGTATATATTGATAATTTGAGAATTCTTGTTAATAACTACATCTTAAATATTAGAGACTAAACTGATGGAATAAAAGACCAAGGTTCATGCTTTATATTTAAAAGGAGATTTTGAACTTTCATGGTACTAAGAACCGCATTGAAGGTTGATATTTCATGCCTGAAATGCAAGAGGAAGATTATTAAAGCAGTGTCCTCACTTGAAGGGATGTATATATCATGCATACTTCTCTGTTTTACATGCGATCCTTTATTTTCCGTCCCAATTAGGTCAGATTTCACTTGTGCTTAGGTCAATTGCTGTACATGTAAAAGACACAGGAACTACAATTTTCCCCCCATGTTCCTTTAAACCTATCGTTTGCGAGGATCAAATCTTACATCAAATAATTACATAAACTCCGCTTAAAAAATGACCTTTTGTGAGTAAAATTTATTTTGAATATTTAAATATAAAATTTATTAAAAGACTTAATTACATATTAAATCTTAGTTTTAGTAATTAAATTATAAGATTAGATAAATTTTAAGAGTCAATTATGAATTTAAATAAAATTTAGGACTTAATAATAAATTAGACAAAATTTATGAATTCAATAGTAAAAATAATTCTATTTATTTGTATAGAATTCAATGGTCACATATATATATATACTATTAATGCTAAATAGATAATATCTTCAAACAAATTAATAAAATCAACTGCATTACAAAATTTTTAATATCTTCTAGTCATGAGTTACTAGTTTTTTTTTTTTTTTTCATAAATTGTACACCATCATCCTCTGAATTAGAGTCGTTACTTCCATTATAAAATTTTAAATAGTTAACCCACCAGAGATTTCAAGGCCCTTTTTGTTTTATTTTTAAGGTTCGGCCTCCTCGGCCATTGTCCGACATGTCACGAGATAGAGCCCGATGGGAGTGGGTTGGGCTAGAACTGGCCCATCGGCACAACAACTATCCGCTGGCTCTGGGGATAGGAGTGTGGGTCATGGATCAGGGGCTTTTGCTCAGGCTTCGTGTCCGAAGACTTTTTCTCCTCGGGCTTCTTCGGTGCTTATGTAATTATTTGATGTAAGATTTGATCCTTCAATTACATAAACGCTAGCAATGGGGATTATTTATACTTGTTTCACCTCTTTAATGTGTGACTATAATTAAATATTTAGAATATTTACAAAAAATCTTTTAGATAGACATTTATAGAGGTCCATTCCAAAAGTCTCTAGGTAGTTTTAATAGTTTTTGTAAAAAGTCTTTAGACATAGGCACTTCCACACGTTTTCAGGACCTTTCATTGCCTTATCTTGGGAAACAAAGGGGGCTAGACAATGCTGACAACCCGTAAAGGCTCAATCTAGCTTGATTTTTGCCTTCCAGAATATTTGATGGGCTAGGCAAGAAGTGTTTATGTGACATATGGCTTGGTAACAAAGTATCCTTAAAACATCTTATACCTTGCAAGAACCATACCTTTTTTATCGATCAACCATATGCCTTGCCCCCTTATGAACAACTTTATGTTTGTTAACTTAATTAAAAGCAACTACACACTTAAAGCTATCTTCTCTTCCCTAATTTAATTTCCTTCTCTTCCCCAATTTAATTTCCTTCTAATTTTGTAACCAAGATCATCCTTCCATTTGTTGTACACATCTTTATTAGTCTTCAATCTTTTCATCACCAACTTGACATCCTCAAGCATTGATACAACACACTTAATTCGAGCCCTCACAATCCTTTTATTAAATGCTTCACATAATATGTTGTCAACAATCTCATACTTCAAGTTAGTTTTGAAGTATGTTATACATAATTTTTCAAAAGGGTTCTTCGATATATTTTGATGAGAATAAATAAGGATATCACCTATTCAATTTCATATGGCCCAAGTGGGAGAATGTTATAATATCTTTTAATAATTATAATATCTCTTAAATGGTCAATGTGAAAAAGGAATAAGTATTATTTAGGTGATAATTAAGCTATAACTTTATAACTATTCATTGCTAATAAAAATTAAGTAATTGTTAATGACAATTAAGTTATTTTTAATGAAAAAGTAAGTTGGACTAATTTAATGTTTCATTCTAGGAATACGAAAGGTTTATCTTGAGGGGAGAAAGCCAGATGGTAGTAATAGAAGAGTCCTTAGCCTAACTTATATAAGGAAGCTTATAAACCATTAATATAATACTTCATAAGAAGCATAAGGTAATGACTTGGAAGATTACTTTAAATCTTTCTTTTGTAGTTTTAAGGAATTATTGACCAACATGAATGAAGGTATAGTTTTTGTTATATTGATATATGACTTTCAATTTTTTATATTCTTATATAAATATCTTCTTTTATAATGAATAACTAAGCTAAAATGCCATAGCCATTTAAACAATAACACTTTATTTTTTTCTAGAATAGAATTGACCTAATAACACTTTAATTTATTTGCTTTAAGACATTTTCCAATTTTACTTTGGCATTTTTCTTTTTTCTTTCTTTTTTTTGGTATTTTGATGCATCTAACTACAAGAATCATCATTGTAACCCCATGAAAGCATTTGTAACCTTCTTTGTCATTTTAAATCGAGAAAGATAATATATAAGCAAATTATTTATCCTAACTTTGAGGAGGTGAGGTAGAAAATCACAAAAGACATAGCTTAGATACCTAATGCACACAAGGAATCAAAAAATATCCAAGAAAATTAAATAAAATTTTAATAATACAAACCTTAGACCTAACATTCAAAGGAACACAAACTTAGGATATTTAAAAAGGATATAGATGTCACACTTCAGAAAAGAAAAGAAATTAGGAGTGATAAGTCAAGTTGAACGCCATAAAAAGAGGTACTTTTTGATAAGTTTTTTAGTCCTCGAAAGAACTGAATGAAAAAAAACCCTTACTTTTTATTTTTATCAAAGTTGTCTAATGTTTTAGAGCTTATAAGGAGATGTCTATTTATAAGTTAAAATAGCAATTATAAAGAGATATAAATTCCTATTTAGAACAAATACTAATTTAGGAGGAATTCCCTTCTAAGACAAATTTTTACACAGAAAACTTTCACTTTTATACAATCATTTATTTATGATAAACTCCTATTTAGGAGTGAATGCTATTACTTAGTGTTGACCCATTAAGTAAGGCCTTGACTTTCTTCTAAGTTTGAATTTGCACCATTTGTAGTTTAGTTGACCTAAATATCCTTAATTATCCCAAATAATGTATCTTTCATCTTTTTGGCTCTAACTTGTATTATTGGTCTTTTGGAATGTGCAATAAACTTTTTGCATCCTTTGGATTCTTCCACCCATTATCTTTAAGGTTCTCATCATTCCCTACTCCTAAAAAAAATTCATCCTTAAATCATTACCTACATCAAAAGGGGAATGATTAGAAATATTAAATGTTACACTCACATTATACTCACCAAGAAAATCCAACTTATAAGTATTGTTATTAATTCGTCCTACAACTTGAAATGGACCATCTCCTCTAGGTTGTAGCTTTTAATGCCTTTTAACTCCATAATCTTGTTGATCTGGACTCGGCTGATTGTTCTCAGCTGAAGAGTCTCCCAAGTAATCTTGATTTGAAATCTCTTGAGAGACTCTATTTATCCAAGAATTTACAATCATTATATTTGGATAAGACTGCAATTACAGAAGTGCATCTGGATGGCTGCTCGAATGTAGCAGAATTTCCCCAACCTCAGGTTGTCTACCGACTGAGCTGGGACGTTTATACTCCTTAAGAGAGCTACGATTAAGAGAAAATGGTTTTAAGACCATCCCGGCGAGCATCGAACGACTTTCTGGGTTGAAGATTCTCGATATAGCTTGCTGCAAAAGCCTTCAGTCCATACCAGAACTTCCACAAAATCTACTTCGGTTAATTGCTTTTGGTTGCAGATCCCTGGAAACAGTATCCGCTGCCATTACACGTCTAGTCTTTAGGTCGACGAACCCTAGTCAACAATTCATGTTCGAATTCGCAGGTTGCTTGAATTGGATGAGAAGGAATGCGGAGACATGGTGTGTGATCTTTGTACCAATTTCATAGCAAATGGACATCGGTACAAGGTCTCTCCCTCTCAGTTCTACCAACTACTTTTTTTTTACAGTTTCTTTCTGTTATTTTATTGATACTAGAAAATTAATATATTTTTCTCTACTGGCATTCGGAGCAACTCCCCAGGTTTCAATAGTATATATGAGGAGTAAGATTCCAGGTTGGATCGATCATCGAAGTGTTGGACACTCAGTCAGCTTCAAGTTTTCGTCAAATTGGCTTAACGATTGCTTCTTGGGGTTTGCTCTTGGCTTCATGTACAAACCATGTGGCAGTGCAGGATGCACTCATCATTCTATTGATTATGAATGCTATATTGGAGACAAGCATTTATCAAGTTTTGAGTTGTCATATGAAGATTATGATCTTAGAACTCATGGGAGTGAGACAGAGTACGTATTCGTGAAATTCGATCACCAAGTGCGTGATGTGATACTTAGGGATGCCCGTATATCTCAATCCCGCCACGATGTTTTCTTACTTAAGTTCCGCCGTTGGAAGAGTGGGGAAGGTCCGTGCTCTTACAAAATAAAAATGTGCGGGGTCATTCCATTGTTTGCTCAAGGACAAGGTTACAACACATTGCAACTGCTGCCATTAGGAGGACATGCATAAGCAGCTCTTGAAAATAAGAGATGCCAAGAAGATAAGCCTCCATTGATGTCTCAACTTGATGCAGATGAACTTGACCAACATCTCGGCTCCAGAGAAATGGACGAGGGACTCCCACGTCCTAAAACATTGAAATTAACTCAGCACGGAACAGCATAACATTAGCGGAGTGGGGGTCTATGCTTAGCTTTTGATTGCTGTTGTGAGTTGATTTTTCTATAATTGTGTGTTTCAAAATTTCTTTTTTTATTTGTTGTAAATATAGATAAATATAATTATTTAATTATAAGATAGATTATTAGGTTAATTATTGTGAGTTGGTTAAAAAATTAATGAATTATTTATATTTTTTTTATATTTTGATAAGTATAACTTATCTCATATATATGATGTATGTAAGGAGTTTTATTGCCTAAAAAAGCAAAAAACGTTCTTCCTTTTATATTAGTATATGAAGAGTTGAATGTTATTTCATTTAGTTCTAATGTTAAAACTTAATAGTTTTAATATGAATAGATGATTATTATAAGATTTTACTAATAAGTTAGAATTTATTTTTGCTGATGAGTTTGCTCGTTTTACTTAATATCAAGCTTCACAACAATAATTTACTCCTAGTCTCATCACTAGTGATAAATGAGGTAAATCAATTACATGTCTTGTATCATCACCTTGAAAATAAATCATTAACTTAGGTGCAACATATCATACAATAAATGACACAAGTTTTCTTTTATCTTTTAATGCTCAAAAAAAATTTTCAAATATCGCTTTAATTGATAACTCAACTACTATTATTATGGATTTTAAAACTATAGTTTTTATATTGACTCTTTTATTTTCATTTATCTTGTATATATCTAATTTTTCATTCAATTTAATTTCTATTAATAAAATCACTCGAATTTTAAACTATTATATTTCATTTTTTCCCCAATTATTATGTCTTTCAAGATCTTATGATAGGGAAGATTATTGGTAAAAGACATGAGTTTAAAGGTTTGTTTATTCTAAAAATCTTTTCTTTGACAATGCCAAAACTAATCACTTATCTAAGTGTTTTAACATCTCTTAAGAGTGGGGTGCCCATCATTATCTATTTTAAAGAAATTATTTTCACGCCTACAACATTTGTTTTTTTTTTATATTGTGAATCATGTTGCCAAAGAACTTATTTTTTAAATGAAAGTTCCTAAATAATTTTGGGTTAATATTATTTTCATTGCCTATTTTTTAATTAATTGTATGCCCTCATCAGTTCTCAATAGTGATATTTCTTACTCTATTTTATTTCCCTTTCATTCATTATTTCTAATTAAACCATATATTTCCATTGCCTATTTTTCATCTCTTAAAAGTTGTATTAATAATTTTTGGGTTTAGAATATAAAAGTTCTTAAATGTGCCTTTTTTGGGCATTTTCATCTTTAAAAAGAGTGGGTATTACTCTTTTGAATTGGATCATTATTTTATCTCTATTAATGTTAAATTTTTTTAAACTACTTCATTCTTTCTTGATTCTCATATATATAATAGTGAAAGGAAAAAAGATGATCTTCTAGTATACACTGTAATCACTAATACTTGTTTTATTAAGCCCACAAAACTACCTATTATTCTAGTGTATTCATGTTGTATTTCATATTATAATTCGTGTCCTCCACCAGCTCCTTTATATACAAATCTTAGTCTTGACCTTCTCACCATTGTCCAAAAAGGTACATAAAAATTTACTCAATCTTTTTCTTCCTTTGTATCTTATAGACATCTGTTGTCTTATTAGTGTTGCTTTTTTGCTTTTATAGATTCTATTTTTGTTCTTAAAATACTAGTTAAGACTTTATCTCATCCTAATTAGAGAGTTATGGTACTTAGGAATTAACACACCTACCAAAATATAAGTAAGTTATTGGTTACAAATGGATATTTGTTTTGAAAGTTAATCTCGATGGATTTGTGGATCATCTCAAAGTCAAACTTGTTTCCAGATGGTATACTCAAACATATAGGGTTGATTATTTTAAACTTTTTCTCCAATAGCTAAAGTTGATTTTGTATGATTGTTTATTTCTTTTACTGGTATTAATGATTGATCTTTATACCAATAAGGTGTTAAAAATTCCTTTTTTCATGGTAATTTGCAAGAAGTATAAGTAAAGCAATCACTTGAGTTTGTTACTTATGCAGTGTCTCAATCCAATGCAGAGGCATAATATTAAACTATGACATAATTCACATGTGAACTAATATACATATACTAATTACTAGGTGAGATTGGAATTAGAAATTCAACATTTATGAAACTATGGTGTGACAATTAAGCTAATCTTCACATGCATTAAACTAATTTTCCATAAGAGGACTGAATACATCAAAATTAATTGTCACTTCATTTGTGAAAAGATTTAATAAAATCTTATTTTCACTAGCCATGTCTTAATTAAATAGCAATTAGGTAATATTTTCACAAAAACTTGAAGTGGTCCTAGGATTAATTATGCTTATAACAAGTTAGAGATGATTAACATTTATACTCTAACTTAAAGGAGAGTGTTGTAAGTCAATATATTATTGTATATATATAGTAGGTAAATATAATTGCTTAATTATAGGGCTAATTATAGTATTTGATTCTAAAAGAGATTAATTCTCTATTTGTATATGTATTGACATCTCATGCCCAATTTATTTAATGTCAACAATTACAAGAAACTGAATAGTGATAAAATGGTTAAAAGAAGTATTAATTTAACACTTAAATTTCCCAGTATTTCTTAAAGTCAACAGTTACAAAAAAATTGAAGAATTACAAAGAGGATGAAGAGGTTCAAAGAGAAGATGAAAATGTCTATATTATATATAATATAGTATTTAAATGACGACATACAGTATTGGTGTCAACTAACTCTCTTAAAGTAGCAAGCTCGATAAAAGGATAGATATGATCAAGTTAGAGCAATATCCAGTAATTGAAATGAAACTTTTGGTTCTCATTTCTTTAGGGCCTATCTTCCATGAGGGAATGGTTACACGTTAGTTAATTATATGAATTGGTAGGCTACAATTCTCCCTTTCTTACTATTGAACGATTCAATTATTTAAGACAATTTGAATTGTTTTGTTTTAACATGATGGGTTTTCTTTTGTGGCTCCCTCTCTATCATTTTTCTTGATATGAATAGTTCTTTATGATGTAGATGACTATTGGCTTACAAACTTGCCAACTTCGTATCCAAGTCTTTCTGTGATGCTTAGTAAATATCTTTTTTTTTTTTGAACTCGTTTTAGTTTATTGCTACAAAATTGGCTTCCTTCAGGATTGTTTTCTTGCATACTACTTTTATCTTGAATGAGCTTCGTATCTTAGGGTTGATTCACATACGTTATGTTTTGACTTCCATTGAACTCGATACATGCTCAAGGGATATTTTTGGATCTATACAAAATTTTCATGGTTCTGAATTGTAAACAAAGATATATTGTGATTGAAATGCAACCTTTGGAAACAAGATCATGAAAACTTATTTATACTTATTTTGTTATATCGTAATAATCAATTTTACAAATATATTTAAATTAAAATGTAATAATTAGACACTTAATTATCATATTGAAATGTAACTTATATACACATTACTTTTAATTTTTTATGCAACTAGTTATACATACTTTGACATAATGGAAGAGATCTAGGTGTGAGTGTGAATGATTGGACTAACCATTTGGTCAAATGTGTGTATGCACACGTAATATATAAAAATTGAAGCCCATTAAAAAGTAATACATATATTAAACTATGTGCATTGAAAATTTTGAAAATTTTTTACATCAAATTTTATTTTTTATGTTAATTTTAAAAAATTTTTGTTGTACATACTTAAAAAAAAAATTAAAACAATTGTATGAAGTAGAGAAAAATTTTAATATATATATAAAATTAAATATGTAATTTCATAAATTAATGTGAAATTAAAAATAAATAATCCAACTTACTCCATCTTTTTTGAGCTCTCGAACAAACTTAATGGGTTTTCATAAAAAGTCTTCAGTTGCCAGCATCTACAGCCTCCAAAAGCCCACTCTCTTCAAACTCAAGACCAAGGGGTTCAACAAAACTCCAACAAACCCCAGTAAAGAAACTAGCAAACTCCAGTAAGCCCAAGGGATCTGAAAGCTGATCAACAAAGCCCAAACCCAATGCCCGGCCGAAAGATGATGTTGCCAATGAATATTTAACAACCATTGCTGGAACATGTGGAGATGGGACGTGAAAAGATGCCATTATCTCTAATGTTTTCCACGAATTTGGGACAATATGGACCTTATGGTTGTGACTACAACAGAGATGATGGGACTACTAAAGTTGTCAAGTTTTCTGTTCTATTGAAGAATGCTAAAATTATTGGTCTTTATGGGTATGCTATCAACTATATTGATTACAATGAGTTTTATACAGAATGAGTATTATCATAAACTCGTCTTTAAATTTGAGTGTTCAAATTTTAAGATATATATATATATATATACTTAGTGTTATTGAAATTAATAGAAAATTAGTGAATTTAAAAAATTTTTAATTAATAAATATTTACCTAATAATGTTTATTTAATTTTAAATTTTTTTAACAAATTTTAATAATTTATAATATTTGATATTAATTAAATAATTAATTTTAATATATAATTGATTATCTTTTTCATATTATAAAACTAATTATACTTAATTTATATATTTTTATTATTTTTTTTATTTTCTCTCAACTAAATTACTCAATTTTAAATATTAAATTTTTTACTTGAGTAATTTTTTTTTCAATATTAGTACATATAGTTGATTATATGAATATTATTAATTAAAGTTTGAATTATGAATTTTGTCATAATTAATGTGTAATAATACAATTTATTTTACCCTTTCATTAATAATTTAGTTTTAATTTTATTAAATTTTTTCAACATAATTTTAAATTTAAAAACTCCTAAACTTATTAAGATATTAATCATACCTAATAATTAAATTAGTTTTAATTTTATTTAACTATTTTTTAAATATAAATTAAAATTAATTATTCAAATTCATTATTATTAGAACTATAATTTAAAATTTATTATTTTAATATTTCTTATTAGATATCTATAACAAACGAAATACATAGACCAAGATCTAGTAACGAGTTGTTAAAGTATAGTAACTTTTGTACTACTATTAAAATGCAATAATTTTAATACAACTGTTAGAAGATTATACAATAATTTTTTATTTTATTAATTTGATAAAATACTATGCACTAATAAGAAAAGTACATATAAATACCATAGGTATATAACCATATTCACTAGTTATATATTAAATTAAAATATTCAAATTTTTACATATTAGATCATATCTAACCTTAATCTAATACATAAATTATAACAAATAAGATTTAACTTATTAGATTCTTTTTAAATATTAATTTTTAATTTGTAACGAATTTAGATTAATTTTAACATCTCATCTAATTATAATTTAGTCATATAATTATTCACAACATCTATTTCAACTTAACATAATTTTCAAACTTTAATGATCAATAATATTAATAAAATTATCAAAAATTTCCTTGATTAATCTTGACCAATTTCTACTTGGCCTTTCAATTTTTAAGAACCTTGCAGTATACAACCTTGAATAGTAAGGCTTAGAATTTCATTCTCTATGACATGTTATAAACTTTATTACTCAATACAATTTTTATATGTTTTATTAATTTAATAACTTATATGTTTTAAATT
The DNA here is from genome assembly GCA_020883675.1 of Bruguiera gymnorhiza. NCBI lineage: Eukaryota > Viridiplantae > Streptophyta > Magnoliopsida > Malpighiales > Rhizophoraceae > Bruguiera > Bruguiera gymnorhiza. The sequence goes on from JAIRCJ010000149.1 coordinate 91,305, forward strand.
TCAATTTAACTCTTGAATTTTTTTTAATATCCATAATCTTCTTTTTGTTTTTCTCAATTGTTTTATAATTATCTCTTGTAAATTACCTCTCTACTTCTTCCTTCTTCTTCTTTTTTTCCCTTTTCTTGTCACTTTTTTTTTTCAATTTGGTTCCTTAACTGTTATTAATTGTAATCTGACCCCTTAAAATTTATTGTTTTTTATATGACCCTCAATGTTTATTATGTTTTGATTCTGACCCTAAACTTTTATGTTTTTGTGATTCTAGCTTTGATTTTTTCTCTTCTCCATGGTGCCAACAACTGGAGATATACCAATTCATCACTAGGAGAAGGAGGTAGACCGGTGGCTAGGGAATGGAACGATGAAGGTTTCATGTGTTGGTGGTGGCTAGAGAGAGCTCATTCGATGATGGAAGACGGTGGCAAAATCTTCAAATTTTCTTTAGATCTGCAACCTTCTAGGCAGTTTTAAAGGGCGTGGAGGCCAAATTTGGGTTTATCAGCATCTGGTGGTGCGGTAAACGACTTCCAACAAGGCAAACAGCAACTTTCGGCTGCGCATGTGGCAATCAATGCATGGCGGTGCTTTAGCAAGGCAGATAACGGTTCTAATCATAGAAATTGGCAGTCCGGTGACTTCGGTAACTTTCATGACTTCTATAGTGACTCCGATAACTCCGTGGTGGCTCTAACAAGACATATACATTTTCTCTTGATCCGAATAAAAATACCCACTCTAATATAATTATTGGATCAATTATTGATTCTGAAATTTCTTTAGCAGTAGCAGCTGGTGGCACCTAGTGGTAATTGGTGGTTGCTATGATCTTATATGATTCTTGAGTATGATGTTGGCTCCCTAATCAAATTGGTTTTCATGGTAGCCCCTGGATTGAATTGGCTTGGCGACAATGCTCCAGTGCGTTTTCTATCAATCTAGATAAAAATGCCTACTCTTATACCACTATTAAAATCCAATAATTGTAATATTACCGTTAGACGATTATATAATAATTTTTTATTTTATTAATTTAATAAAATACTACATATTAATAAGAGAAATACACAGCAATAATATAGATATAAAATCCTACTTACCAGCCATATAATAAAATAAAATATTCAATTATTTATATATTAAATCATATATAATTCTAATCTAATATATAAATTATAATAAATAATATTCAATTATCTAAATTCTATTTGAATTATAATTTCTAATTTATGATGAATTTGAATTAATTTCAATAATAATAAGTATAAATATATAACTATATATTTTATGGGTGCAGGCTAGTAGTGTCATTAGTCTAGGCCCTTAGGGTAGAGAAATTTCATCAAGTAATGAAACTTTCGAGATTGGAAATGGTAGCAACAACATTAAGGAGATTATGGCTGGTCATAATGTTCTCATTGATTCCCTTGCGTTGGGTAAGAGGAGGAGGAGCAAAACAATTGTAAATTTTTTGTTGTTTAATAAAATAGACAAACCTTCATTTACATATTATCTTTTTTATTTTTACCCTAAATTATTATTTGCCTTATATATATTTCAATAGATTTGAATATCACAATTAAATAAAAATAATAATTTATTTTCACTAATTTTTTTCAGTAAATATTTTATACAAAAAAAAGTTATTTTTTAATAAACAAATAGATTCTAAGAAAAAAAAGAATATGTAAAAGTCAAAATTGATTTAACTAAAACTTGTATCGGATCAAATATTGTTAATTAGTAACTCCTCAACTCCCTCTCTCCTCCCTTTCTTACACTGCCTTCAAGTCTCTCTCCACTCTCCAATCCCTCTCTTTCGTCAATTGCCTCATCAAATTGGTTTTCATGCTAGCTCCAAGATCAAATTGGTTTGGCAACGGTTTTAATGACAAAAACCGGAAGTCCGATGACTTTTGTAACTCCGACGACTTCTATGGCAACTTTGTTAACTCTATAGCAGCTTCGACAAAATTTATACGTTTTCTCTCAATCCAAATAAAAATACCTACTTTCATATTACTATTAAAATCCAATAGTCTTAATATTACTGTTAGACAATTATACTATAATTTTTTATTTTATTATTATGATAAAACACTATACATTAATAAGAGAAGTATACACAAATAATATAATTATAAAACCCTACTCACCAACTACATAATAATATGAAATATTCAATTCTTTATACATTAGATTATATTTAATCCTATTATAATATGTAAATTATAACAAATAAGATTCAATTATCAAAATTCTATTTGAATTCTAATTTTTAATTTATAACAAATTTAAATTAATTTCATTAAGGATAAGTATGAATATAGAAATATATATATTATAGATGCAAGCTGGTAGTGTCATCAGTCTAGGTCCTTGGGGCAAAGAAACTTTGTCAAGTGATGAAACTTTCGAGATTGGAAAAGGTAGCAACATTAAGGAGATTATTGTTGGTCATGATGTTCTCATTGATTCCCTTACTTTGGGCAAGAGGAAGAGGGGCAAAACAATTGTAAACTTTTGGTTGTTTAATGAAATAGACAAACCTTCATTTATATATTATCTTTTTTATTTTTACTCTAAATTATTATTTGCACTATTTTAGACATGTTTATAGGCTTTTAATATGTGTAGTAAATATATATATATATATATATATTCAACAAATTTGAATATTGCAATTAAATAAAAAAATAATTTATTTTTACTAAGTTTTTCTTTTAGTATATATTTTATACAAATAAGTAATTTTTTAATAAACAAATAAATTCTAAGAAAAGAAAGTAAAATATACGAGTATCGAGTTTAATTTAATTGAAATGTGTAACGAATCAATTTTTTTCTAATTAAATAATATTATTAATTAGTAAATTCAACTCTCACAGGTAATGTCCCAACAAGAGAAAGTTGGCTCTGAATTTCTATAAATTACTATTTTTGATTTCTCTTTTTCTTGAATTCTTTATTTATGCTATTTCATTTTTTTTTTATGAAATCTCTTTATTTAAATTCGACAGTGCATTAAATTGAATTGATTTATCATAAAAGTTTAAAATTGTTGAATTTATTTGGAGACCTTATTCCCATTACTTTGAATTGCATTAGAGGGCAACAAGTATAAAAGATACAAAGTTAACAATATGGATTCATAGATACTCATGGTACACAGTCTTGTATATTTTTCAAACACAAACAAGATTTATTCAAATACATAATGACCAGAACTTTACCATTCTCCGGTACCGGAAAAGAGAACTTGACAACGCCAGTGGCTCCAGATTCTACATCGTAGTCATAGCCGTATGGTCCATATGTTCCCAAATTTGTGATAAATGTCAGAGATGTGACATAATCGGCACCGTTCCATGACCCATATGCTCCAGCAATTGATGTCAAATACTCGTTGACAGAGAAGTCCAGCTGTATCAAGATTGCGCCACTTATAAGAATTTTATATTTATTAAAAATTACCTATATCTTATTTAAATAAAAAATAACAAGAGATTTAAATTATATTAAAAAAATAAAAACTAAATTTGTGAGTAATTTAAAAAAGAAATTCAATTATGGGTTCTTTTTTATAAAAAAGTTAAATTTACAAATATTTTTTTCTTTTAAGAAAAGAGAAATTTAAAATTACTCTTTTTTAAAATTATTTTTTTAACTTTTATTTTCTTTAATTATATGTATTTATACGTAGAAAATTATTAATATAAAATAAGAAAATTGTAATATATGTTAGATTATAATTGAGTATTTTGAGTAAACATATTAAAATAGTAAAAAAATAACTCTTGAGCTAATATTAAACATTAAAATTTAGTAAAAAAGATAGAATTTTAATCAAATATTTATATATTTTCAAAATCAAGTAAATGACGTCACCTGAGAAGAAGCACCCGTACCGCCGGAACCGCCATATTGAAGGGTCTCGATTGCCCCACTTGCGTCTTGGACAGTGAAGACAAGTGAAATAAGAACAGCCTCGGTGGCAATTGTAATGGCCTTAATTTCTAGGCGCAAGTCACATTCAAATTGGGTGGCTTTCCGTTTATTAGGGGGCGAGCAGTAGTGCGAGAACTCAAACTCAGACCAATACAAAAAGAAGAAAAAAAAAATCGAATCGCCAACTAAACTACGTAGGTCTGACAGTAACGGAGGTTTGGATATGGGATAGATAACTCTGAGTAAAACGGGAGTAGGTAACGAATTTCACACGTGAAAGAAGCCCTATTTTGGAGTTTAGAGACGAGCCAAAATATCCAGAGGATTTTCCAGAACTGGTAACAAAGGGATGGTAAACGTGCGGAGAATCTTGCTTTGTCGATCGTCCACGTCCAAAGACATGGAAAACGTTTACAACAAATGGCGCATGCACGGTGGTCCAACTTGATCCTTGGACATATATGTATAAGATAAAGATGAGAAATAAAATTAAAATAATTTTACTGTATAAATTTATCATATTCTTATACTATATAAATTGCTTAATAAGAAATAGAGGATGGATGAAATATTTAGTTATAAAAAATATGAGGTGAATATGTCAGTGTTGAGTGCAACGACTAAATTTTTAATGACAAAATCACTCTAAAGACACAATTAATTCATGTAACTTTGAAATAATCACTCAAGGTAAGTGTATTCAAAAAAAGAAAAAAAAATCAAAATCTTTTCTAGGATATGTATTCAAAATTTTGGTTGCACATTCTTGAAAGGATTATAAAATTATGTGAAGAGGGAGAAGATGTCTAATAAAAAGAGTTAAATATATAGCTTTTTATGATATATATATTTTTTACCTATCTAATGCTAGAAGAAGCATGTGGAACCACCATCAAACTCCTTCTTGGGTGGTATAAGATAGACTTATTAACTTTTTAGTTGATAATATAATCAAATAAAAAAGAATAGTGCACAAAAATATTAGAGTTTCCCTACATACAAATAAAATAATAGAATTTTTATATCTATACATTAAATCTGATATTACTTTCATATTATTTAAAATATTTTTATCTTTATGGTTTATGATTGCCTTTATTTCTGTGTACATTAAGCTTTCCAGAAGTGGGTATCTTTGCTTATGACTTTGCACTACACATTGATGCTTTATGGCAAGAATTTACCTACATATTCACTGCATAGATCCGCAAGGAGAATAGACACAATCAAATATGTGGGAATAAAAAAATTACTAAAATTGAGTTCAATTGATGATTTTAAATATCAAATAGATGACTTCAAACATTAAATTTGACAATACAATTAATATAGTAAGTAAGTGAATAGGACAAAGGTGAAACGACCATTAAGTAGCTTTCCTTTTCACATGTCATATGCTTGCATATGTTTCAATGCTATCAACAACATGCCTCTACGCCTCCCATGTTCGCCTATAAATTCGACCCCTCAAGTCAAGGATGTTCATCTTCAACAACATATCAGCTCTCACACACTCACAGAGGCAGATATACAATACCTATGGCAAACTTACGATGTTTTCTTCAACTCATAAATTCTTAATTAAGCTGACTTTAACTCTATAATGTTCTCTTTTTAAAGCAACTCTCGCTTTTCTCAGTTTTAATCTCTTTTAATCTAACATGTCTTGCATGCTCAAAGCATCTTTCAATCTATAAATATGAAATATATAGAAGCTGAGGGGTGGTTAAGGGAGGCCCATAACTTTGCCATTATATATTATACATGCTATAATATAACTAACCTATCATTTGGCCTAGTGGAAAGTATTTGGGTCATTTCAATGCTCATGCATAGTATGTATTTCTAAAAATTATTTTTTTATTTTTTTCTCCCTTTAAAAAATTTAACCCCATTAAAAAGTTATTCTAGATTCATCATTGAACCTAAGTCAACTAACTATTATGATAAAAGAAGATAAGAAGAAAAAACTAGCTGTCGAAGCTTTAAACTTGTTCTTGGGAAGTATTAAGTATGTTGTCTAGAGCACTTGTGATGATCGATCGGTTGACCTATTGGCTTGGTTCAGACGATTGATGCAGCTTCAATCAACCTATGTGTCAATCGTTGGACGGTGCACTTGTTAATTTCTGAATTCTGAAGGGGTTTGTGAAGCGGAATAGAAACACCAAAAACTGGTGATCAAAAGGTTAATACTCGATTGATTCTTTGTGTATTCTTAAACTCTACTAGAAAAGAGAACAATTCTCAAAGAAAACTTTTCATTGATAGTTGATAGATGATAACTAAATAATTCACTAGACCATTTAGATAAAACCTTATTTATACTAATTTCTCACCTTAGAAGATACTGAGTAATAAGTAAACAACCAAAAATAATTAGGGGTGTCAAAAGTCAATCTGACATGAGCCGGCCCCAACCACACCCCCTCCGCCACGACTCGACCCGGAACGAAACAAGACATTAATTGAAAAGCTAATTGCTTTGCTTAGCACATCATTCCTTGCGTCCAAAAAATAATTGATTGAAGACTTTGTGAGAGAAGAGTATAATCCAAATTATGTCCTTAGGAGCTCAAGTTCCTGTAGATTTGTAAGCATAGTCATTTCACGCATTATCCAAATAATGTTTGTTATCCCTTAGTGTTTTGTTGTGGCTATATCTCGTATATTCAGAAAAGGTAATGGACATTTTTATGTGGAGAAAGAGGAGAAAACTGTGTAGGTTGAGTTTGGGAAATTTATGCAAAAAAAGTCATTATTAAGAGGCCTTGCATTCAAGGTATTATTTGCGTTCCGTTGGTCAACAATATGAAGCCTAATGTTAGACTAAATATTTGTGGAAGGCCTTGGCTTGCATACAATGAGTTAAGCTACGGGCACTAATTGACTGTAAGGGTGGGGGTTAGAGTGGATTGAAAAGTAGAAATCCCAGACAAGGGTTCAGGGTGGCAGGGACGAGGGTACGAGGCATCGAAGAAGATGTTGGGGAAGCAGTAAGAATTTAATTACTCCATGATTTAACTAATTATGTTAATTAACAGTCTAAGAACATCAGTTAAACTTGTTGCAATCCACAATTATTGAGCGGTAGCCTTGTTTTTGTAGTGCTTCACACCAGGTCTTACTGCAGATTTGTAATTGCGTGGTAGAGCCAAAAAGGTTTTTGAATAGCGTTCGTTGCTAAATAGGTAGGTAAGTAATGCTGTATGGTGAAATGGTTGAAGAAAGAAGTTGGAGTTGAAAATCCTCTTGGATTCATCACTATTAGGTAAATAAAGGAAAATAGATGTAACAAATGGCATTGGATAGTTTGCTAAAATGCAAGCAATAAGTGCATAGAATGGAAAAGGACTTTAATAGAATGCCAATGAGTAGCGTCCTAGGGCAGTAAGCTGGGAGAAGGGGCACAACGTGTGTCCAGCTTGAAGTGGAGGGATGAAAATGCTAGTAACATTCTAACTTAGTCTAAGGGAGACCGAGTGATTAGAGAAAGGATTGATATGATTCTTTTGATTGAATCTTGGCAGAATAAGTTCCTACAAGCCAAGTTGTGCCGCTATGTTTCGCCATGCAATAAGAGACTAATGGGGTTGCTCCATAATGACTTTGAAAGAATTGTGCATGAGACTTGGGACGAAAGCACTATTTCTGTTCCTTCAGCCCTCTCAAAATTTCAAATAGGGGCCTAAGAATGGAAAAAGAGAATTTTTAGCGATCTTTTCCAACAATAAAGGAAATTATTGAATAAATTGGTAAGCATTCAGAAGTGTTTCTTAACCTGTGATTCTCTAAGACTTTGACAACTAGGTAACCCAAATGGCATGACTAGCCTCTCATATAGCCCATCCTTTGTTTTGAAAGTTGTCTTCCATTCCTCTCCCACACAAATTCTGATTTGGTGATATCCACCCTGTAAATCCATCATAATAAATATTTTAGCACCGTTCAACTAATCAAGCAAGTCATCAAGCCTAAGGATGGGAAACTGATACCTCACGGTTATTTTGTTAATAGCATGGCTGTCCACACACATCCTCTAACTTCCATCCTTCTTTATAGTAAGCAAGGCATGCATAACACAAGGACTAATGCTCTCTTTTATGTGCTCCTTTTGCAATAGTTCCTCTACCTTCTCCTTTATGATTTCATGCTCCATTGGACACATATGATAATGTGGCAGATTTGGCAAGCTAGCTCTAGGAATAAAATCAATGCGATGTTGAATATCTCAAATTGGAGGAAATTGTGTTGATTCTGCCATTACATCATCAAATTCTACCAGTAAGCCTTGAATCTCCTTAAGTGCAGGTTATATGGGTTACTCCACTCCCTTCACTATTAGAAAAGTACAAGGTTTGGAACTTTTCATATCTTCTACAAACTCATCCTCTCTTAGAGTCATGGACAGCAATGCCTTATCCTTCACTTTTGGTAAAGTGTTCTCTTGTTGTTTTGGAACCACAACTACCTACTTGCAATCCTAAGTGGAGGCATGAGTGTTGTCCCTCCCTTTATGAGTTGCTTCAACATCAAACTACTTTGGCCTACCTAGTAATGCATGGCATGCATCTATCTCCATGACATCATAAAGAACTTCAGATTTGTAAGTCTTTCCCAAAGACAATGGCAAATAGCATTGTCATGTAATGTTCATGGTAGGCCCTTTCTTTATCCAACCAATGTTATACAAGGCACGATGTGGCTATGTTTTACACTTAAGATGCTTAACAAGGCTTTGTGAAACTAGGTTCTCACAACTACAACTGTCAATCACAAGTTTACAGACTTTGTTAGCTACAAAACATTTACCTTCAAAGATCTATGCATTGAGTCTCATCAGGTTACATTGAAGTGTATAAAAGGTTGGTTTAAATGCATACCACTTCCTCATTATTTTCCTCGATCACTTCAAAGTCACCATCTTCCTTGGCTATTTCTTGCTCATTGAAGTCTACCTCATGCTCACTTTGTGTGACATTGGCAAATTTACATCTAAGGCAATCACTCGATCTATCCCTTGTCTCATTACACTTAAAACATGAAATTCCCTATATTACTTCTTGCTTCTCTTTGGGTTTTGACTTCTTAGATTTAGGTCATTTGCCCCATGAATCTACAGCTTTACATTTAACTCTACTTGATAAAGCTTTGTTATTGGAGTGGAATCGCGAGTTCATAGAACATCTTGGTGCTTTGATTGCATGATTTTATCCCCTTAATGCCAAATGGTCTTGAATACAATAATTTAACTAATTTACATAACAGGTAACTTACTGGTCTTTAGTTTCATTCAAATTGCATTTAGCTTGTAATCATAAGAACTTTTTAATGTAGGCTGAAATTGAATATGTACCTTGGTAACACTTATAAAACTGTTGGAAAGGGGTTTTCTTGTAGTCAAATGGTAGAAATCAATCTTTTAAAAGTGCCTTCATTTGAACCTAACTCTGAATAGGTAGCTTTCCTCTTGATCTCAACAAATCTTGGTAATATTTTCACCATGCACTGGCATTTCCACGCAATTTTTAGGCTATAAAGTCCACCTTGCATTTAGGTTCAACTTTCATAATATAAAAGAAACACTTTACTTCATATATCTAATCAAGAAATTATTCAATGTCTACCACCCCATTGAAAGAGGGTTTATCAGCCTTCATTTTGTAGGAATCATCATGTTAGACTTCATTCCTTACATGTGGTCTAAACTCTACTTCTAATTCCTCTTCATTGTCATCTTTAAGATCAATATGGTCTAAACTCTACTTCTAATTCCTCTTCATTGTCATCTTTAAGATCAATATGTGGAGGAACAACATTTTCCTCACATAGGTTCTACCTTATTTTTGTAGCCATAAGAGTTGCCCTTTGGACTTGTGGGGTAAAAGCATTGGTTTGCATACCTCTAACAAGTTCAATTAGCATCTCAACGCTTCTAGCCATCTCTTTTAAACACCACTTTAGTCTTGTAAAATGTTCTTTATCATCATTATCTTGCCTAGCCATCTCAAGACTAGGCTCTGATATCACCTGATACAACACGAACTTTGATGAATTTGTGATTGCATTCATGAAGATGAGGGGTATTGATATGATTCAACAAGATGAAAGAAACTTAGCTTAGAAAAAATAAAAATCAAAACTAAACTCTTAATAGAGAATGTTATTCATGATGAATAATCCAAAAACTCCAACAAATACATATATATCTAAATTAAATACTGGGAACACTCCTCCAAGAATAGAAAAAGCCAAATTAAAGTTCTACTATAACACAAACATCAATACATTAAAGTTCTACCAAATTCATTGTTTCTTTGACTCTATGAAATATGGTTAACTTTTGATTGGGCTTAGGTTGCAAATTGAACTTTATATTCTTGGTTAACCATGAGTTTCATATTGTTGGCTAATAAACTATTCAAAGAAATCAAACAGTGGCATGCACTTACGGGTAATAACAACTTCAAAGAAATCAAAAATTGTGGAAAAGAAATTAGTTAAAAAAAAAAAAACTGCATCAGACTGTTAATGGAAGGGGGAAAGTATTTCTCATCTATGTGGCTGTGGCAGCATTTGAACATACTATGCCATATGTAGGCTCTATAAAGCACCATCTCAAGCTCCTGGTGAGTCCAGCTCTACTTTGGAAGATGTTGAAGAAACATCACCATTTCTTGGAAATCAACCTTCCGAAGTTTATCTGACCACTGGGAAATAAAATAAAATAACACCACTGTCAGGTAACAATTGCGTAGTCTCTTCTTGGCATGTAAAGTGAGAAAAAGGAGAGATAAACTCGGATATCAAAAAGGTAAGAGATAACTCAATCATACAACCCAATTCGAGTTAGCACAAAAGGCACAACTTGTCAAGAGCATATCAGCAGAGGTTACATTACACGAATGAAATTAAGGAGAACCCATAAGAGCTGTTATTGATATTGAAAAATAGCGCGTCAGCTGCAAGCTTTTTGTCCCTATGGAAAAAATTCGGTCATCTGGTACAGTTGGAAAAGACGGTAATCAAATAACATAAATGTGGAAGGATGAGAGAACTGTAACATGTTGTAAGGAGTTTATATTAGTTCAAGATAGTTGACTATGACTCACCGTCAAAAGAAAACTCGCAAACATGTACACAATGAAATCCGGCAATGCATTTCCTTCAGCGAGGCATATGTCCGGACCGGGTAACAATATGAAAAGTAATCTATGAAGGCAAAACACAGAGTTACCTTAAAATTAAATGACACAGCAACAGTTGAAACATATCACCTCAAACTTAGGCACTACCACACTAGAGGTCCCTGCAACTTTAACTGAATGTGGATAAATCTGACATGTAGGAATCAAACCTCACGTATTAAGAAGCAGTTGAAAAATAATTTTTTTATCCCTTTTATAAAATTTGTTTCTTTTAAAAAATTGTTCTAAATCAATCATTAATCTGAATTTCATCAAATATTAGAAAAAAAATGAAAAAATAATAGAAAATAAGATGATTGTATTTTGAATGGCAAATAATCTTTCTACATCCCTAAAGAATTCCACACCACTAAAAGATGAAAAAAATAAATGAATATATCTAAATATCATACATAAAAATATTAAAAATATATTCTTTATTATCTATCTTTATTTAAACATCAAGGCTAAGACTTCCCTCGTTTGAAAAATTTAATTAGAAAACAAAGGTGGAAAGAAAATGCAAACATTCAAGAAACTCAAACTTTTACATCCTCTCATCATTCTCCTCCCCTCTACTCTTCTATCAAAGACTAATTTTACAAGCTTTTGTGCCAAAGTTCCAATACCAAACTCAACTGTTTCATCCTAATCGGATGCATTATCCTCCTCCAAAGACCAATTCATTTCTTTTCTTCAATTGCTTGGGCAGCAACTATCCCATGTTAGGCAATTGAAGTGACTCGAATGCATGTGCAACTCCTGATGAACCTTAAGAGCAGGAAGAACTTAAAGGCTATTATCGATGTGACTCACTAACATTCTTGGAAAGCCTGGCAGGTGTTTTGATTCAAAAGATTTAAATTTCATTTGACATTCATGATCATATGCCAAATATCGGCAATGAATATGCAAAAAGCCTAATGGAAATTTTGGCCTTAGGTTACCCTCTAAAGTGTAGTGGGTGCCCTGAAACCGTGGTACTTTTTGTTTGAACAACTTGATTTCTCTGCCAGATCTAAGTTTCGATGGTTCTAAGGGTTCATTGCAGCAGATAAGATCATTTTCTATTAATGCATCAGTGAAGTATTGCTATAATGTCCTCTTTTCTTTGGTCTTCGTGGCCATTTTGGCTCTGGCCCTCTTTATCAATTTTTTAGCATGGAAACTTTAGTCATAGCCATACAAACCCATCTCTAGGATTAGTTTGTAGCACCGAGATCTACATCTGACCTATAAATATGCGCTTTGTCCCATTTCCAAACTGTACAGTCGTCCATCTGGACCAAGTTGAGCAACACAAAGCACATTTGTTGGTTTGCATGCACAATCAAAGTATAAGTCCAGACAGGAATTTAAATAATGGATACTTAAAACGCTTTCTCATTGTCTACTAAGAAGTCTGATCTCCTGGCCTATGGTAATAAAAAAGTGAAGGCTGTGGGTGGTAGCCTGAGTCCCCCAGAAGAGGTCCTTAAAAACTAGTGTGAAGATGTGGATATGGTTGCTATAGAAGCTGGGAAATGGAAGGCATCTTATAAAGATATGGTTTTGAATCAAGCGAGAAATTCTGCCATGGGAGAGAAAGACTTGCCTTCACTAGAGGAAGACGACATGATTTCTGACGATGAAGATGACCTGGGCAATGGTGACTATCCCAATGTTCTGTGGTCTGTGGCTAAGAAAAGGTAACTCTGAGACCCCCGACATGAAATGTTAATTATGAAGCTCTTAGGGAAGTGTATGGGCTGCGCATTTCTGTTCAAAATGCTTTCTCAAATGTAGTGCTCGAAGGGTAATCTTACTTTGATTAACCTTGGTAACGATTTTTATTGGTTAAGCTTGAGCACGAGGATTATTACCTTCTCTTGCATGAAGGCCCCTAACTTATGCCTGCTTATTATCTCACAATTAGGCAATGGAGCCCACTGTATAATCTGGATACTGCTGGTATTTATAAGGTAGCAGTCTGGGTTCAAATCCTTCGTCTTCCTGTTAAGTTCTATCATTCGAGGCTGTTATGGTGGATCGATAATTGTTTGGTCCAAACAATCAAGATGGATACCACTAGTGAGGAGGCAGCTCAAGCTAATTTTTTGTGTGTGTGTGTGTCTGGAAGTTAACCTTTCCTAGCCACTGAGATCACGTTGCTTTGTGGGGGGCCACCAGGACTATATTGCCTATGAAGGTATACACTTCATCAGTTTTCACAGTGGTTGTTAGAGGCATTCCACTAAGAATTGTAATGTGGGCAATCTGGATATGAAGAATCAACGACAGGATGCTCTAACAGAGCTTTGCTCGTAGACAGAGATGGTCTATGGTGACTGTATGATAGTGCAAAAAGCTATCAAATGTAGTGGGGATTTTGGAAAAGGATAGTTAAACGTAGCGCTAAGGGTCAATAGGGAAAAAATTGCCAGCCCGCAAGGGAAAGGACAAGGCTCTCACTTTGAGCCTTTTAGGGCACCAGAATGAAGAGGTGGAGATGGTTGCTGTGGAAAGGCCTAAGGATCAGGATGTAACTGCCTCTACTGCCACTGTCTTTATGGTAAGCGTTAATTTAAGGGCGCTTAGTGCCTCTTGGTTGAGGAATGAGGAAAATAATAAAATGGAGGGGACACACGACAAGGCGAACTTGTCCAAAGAATGTAAGTGGTCATCCGGATAACAGGCAACTGGAAGTGATGTCAGAGAAGCCTCTGTCTTAAAAAATGGACCATCAATTAAGGGGGCTTAAAACATGGACTGGGTTTAAATATTGGTATGAACTTGGTAGAGCTATACTTGAGAATCAAGGCCCACTTATTGCTTCACAGTTTCCAATTTTAGTTGCTGCTAGGCCTGACGCGTGCAGAGGCTGCTGACATGGGCTTCCTTCTAGACTTTAAGGCGGATGTAAAGAGTCCACTTTGCTTTGCACAAGTGGCTTAGTACAGTCGATTGCCCTCCGCCAGAGGCATCAAAAGCCAAGGTTGTTGGGGAATTTTGGTAACACTTTTGTGTTGGATATTAATTTATTTTCATTACATTATATTATTTTATAAATTTATTAGTATGTAACGTTTATGATGCTGCTACAAGTGATGAGTTTTTATAGGCTCTTAGATTGTTCCTTTGACTGCATGACCCATTTATAGTGGTCAGAACGCTGCTGATTTTCGCACTTCTATTGGATTTTTTGGTGTTTATACGGAAGGGGCACATGGGTTTAGGGGTGAAATAATGGTCTTGCGGAAATCGGACGAGGTGCATTTGAACTTTTATTAGGAAGGATCTTCAGTTCTGCCATGTCTAGATTTCGATGCTGAGGGTCGACCCTTAGTTTTTTGTTTCCATATGTGCTATTTATAATACTTTTAAGCGAAGGGAGTTATTTGAAAGCTTGTGCTAGCTGCACGCTGCGATAAATGAATTGTGGCTTCTAATCTTGTGCAAATGGAACAAAGTGGTTTTTAGTAACATCTTTTATCGTAAAACAACGTTTGCTTGTGCAGATTAATGGATGTCAAATCTGGCTGGAGGCACAATTCAACCCAGGCCTCTTGAGATTAGAACGGCAGCTTCGAGATGAATTTGATATAGTTCTTCGTGCAGAAGCGATGCCCTGGTATCAGAAGTCAAGAGTCAACTGGATTATTAGGGGTGTGATCGAAACACACAATTTTTTCATATGTCTATTCTCTTTTGACAAGGCCGTTAAGGGTATGTCTTAAAATCGGATGAAGCCATTTATAACTTTTTTTTGTAATTTGTACACGCCTGAAATAGTGGAATTTCCAAATCTGCTGTCGAGAGGGTGCTTTCTTGCACTAGATATTGGACAAGTCGAGGGTTTGTCTAGGCCCTTCACAACAAAGCAAGTCAAGAATGCAATCTCTGATATTGGGTCCTATAAAGCCCAAGACTTGATGGTTATCAGGCCCTATTTTATGCCAAAATTTGGAAGAATATGGGACCTTCACTCGTTGAGATTGTGCTACAAGTTTCCCATGAAAGGAACTCCCCCTAGGTAGCAATGATACACATATTTTCCTGGTTCCTAAAGTAAAAGTTCCTCAAAAAAAATCACAAATTTGCAGCCAAGAATCTTTACAATATCTCCCATAAAGTTAGTACAACAATGATTGTCTCTCAGCTAAAACTGCTTCTTCCTCATAAAGTTAGCCAAAACTGAATTATGGAGCCAATGTGATTTTGTGTTATTTCACTTCTTGGTTGTGGTTTTCCTGTATATCAGTTTTGGGGTGTAGGGGTTATGGTTTTGTTTGTTGGATACAATGGCTTTGGTTAACTAATACAACCTCCATAACACTATACAGAAAATTTGTTACTTGATCAGCAAGTTTGATATTAAATACTTTGTACAGGTTTTCCATGATCACTTTTTGGAGCTCACTTTGAATAAAATAATTTTTGATCCTTTAAAAAAAAAATAAGTTTCATGTTCTTATGTCATATGCTTTAGGTGGATCTCAATAAACTGTTGCATATTTTTTATTTGATGTAGGTAAAACAATTTTAATTTTTTAGTTATCTAATAAAATTTACAAACCTTCATTTACAAATTATATTTTTTATTTTTACCCTATGTTAATATTTGCACTATTTTAGAAATATTTATAAGTTTTTAATATGTGCACTAAATATAAAAAATATATATCTTAAAATATTTAATGTTATAGTCAAATAAGAAAAAATAATGTATTTTCACCAAAAAAAAAATTTAGTAAATATTTTATACAAGCAAATTATTTTTTAATACATAAATTTTAAGGAAAAAAAAACTGTAAGAATCAAAATTGATTTAATTGAAAAGTGTACTAGATCAATGTTCTTCCAATTAAAAAGTATTATTAATTAATAAATTCAATTTTTAAAGATAATGTTTTGAGAAGAGATAGTTAACTCCAAATTTCTATAAATTACTATTTTTAATTTCTCTTTGTCTTGAACTCTTTATTTATATTATTCTTTTTTTCTTGCATAAAATCTTGTTGTTTGTATTGGTAATGTATTAGATTGAGTTTGTTTGTCATAAATGTTTAAAATTGCCAATTTTCTTTAAAGACCTTATTTACATGACTCTTGAGTTGCATTAGAGGGCAACAAGTACAAAAGATACAAAGTTAACAGTATGGATCCATAGATACTCATGTACACAGTCTTGTACATTTTTTAAATACAAACAAGATTTATTCAAATATATAATGACCAGAATACAAGTACACTCTTATTTTGATTCACTTTTTGAAAATTACATCAGAGTTCTTATTTAGTAAAATATTAAACCAATAGGCTTATTGACTTGGACTCTTTTTCTATTTAATTTAGCATACTCAACTTCAAGCATCAATTAATGATTTGGGCCTTATATAAATCCCTAAATTCTGAATATCGTCATCAAGAGATGCAAAAAAAAAAAAACCCAAAGACTTTAGCATTCTCCTAATTTGTGGTAAATGTTATTGCTGTAACATAAATGTCTTTTTGATTATGCCAATAACCAGATGCTCTAACAATTGTTGTTATATATATTCACTAGAAGAAAACTCCACCTAGATGCATATATTTGCACTTGATAAGTGATGGGTACAAATGACACACCATAGAATATCCAAAAACAAATAAAAATTCTAGGCTCAAGTACCATTATGTTTGGATTTGTAGCATGAGGCTTCTTATAATAGTCAGGAAATTCATAATAACTTTCTTTTTGGTATTAATTTCAAAATGGAGATTCATAGAATTACATTTAATATTAGAACTTCTGAAGATAGTTAAGAATTAAATTGATTACAAAAGTGATGGTCCCGCCTATCACATTCCATATATTTCCCCTTTTATAATCCTAAGTATATCTTTTATTTGTTTTATCTATATCTAGATATACTCCTAGTAATGACATGTAAGTGGAATTACATTTATATCTTTTTAACAATCAATTATTGATAAAATTCAATTCAATTCGATTCTATGGATACAATTTAATTCAATTGATTTAGTAATTCAATTATAGATTTAATGCTTTGTTTGTTATAGATTTTTAAATAAATAAACGAAATTGAGTTCTTTTTTAAATATTAAAATAAACTGAATCAATATTTACTTAATTCTCACTTATTTAGACAAAAATAATTAATTTTAACTCATTCTTGTATTTTATAGTGATAATTCAATTAAATTCTTATATTTTAAAAAATTTCATACCAAATGGAATTATGGGGAATGAATTGAAATAAGTTAAAACAATTTTTTGTATATTTTAAACTATTATATCCATTTGAATATTTTTGAAACATTAATTTTGTGTAATGGATGCTAATAAATATCAATATTTATAAATAGTGTCAATAGGGTTTCAAATATGAAATAAGAGGTTCCTAACAAAGCATACTTATGACAACAACATCAATGAATATATGAGAGAGTTTTTGATCTAATTCACTTTTGACATTAAAATCATTTTTTTTGTTGGTTCATAAAATTACGGTAACAAACCATTTGTTTTAACAATATCAATAATTTTTTCAAGATTATTAAAATATTCTATTATAGATTCTAAAAATATAAATACATCATCTATCTAAATTATTATAAATTTTGTATAAGAATTAAATATATTATTTATAACATATTAAAATTCAGAATGTGCATTGTTTATATTAAATGATATAACATTCTATTTATAATATTTAAGTGTATTATAAAAGTAATTTTATATCTATCTTTCTCATCTATTTGTATTTGTCAAAATCTTCATTTCATATCAAATTTAAAAAATATGTTTTTATTTGGAATAGGATATCAAGTCTATTATAAAATGTTGAAAATGTAGAACATGACCATGGTAATTTATTAGGTCTAATAATACCTTTTTCTAACAATTCATTTATTTCCTTTTTAATAATGCTAAACACTACAAAATTATTTTCCCAACTTGTCATGAAAACACTATTCCCACAAAGGCGGATAACTTTTCAGCAAATAAAATTGTTAGGCAAAATGCTAATAAAATGACCATTTTGCTTTTTCTTCTAAAGGGATAATGCTTTCGTGACAAATCAGGAAAATATTCAAGTGTGATAAAACGATCATCACAAAACTATTGCTTTTCCTTAACCTAAAGATTTAAAGGAAAGTAAGCAAGACATTTATTTTGGAAATTAAATGCATTTTCATGTTAAAGTAGTGGGGACTCACTATTTAATTTTAAAATCTGGTTTTATGTTAGACCTAGAAAAACACCTCTTATGTTCATCCTTCACAAGAAATTTGGTTTCCATTTATAAATTATCAATTTTTCTTTGAAAATCTCTATTTTCAATATTTTTCATAATGAAAATAATGTTGATTCTAGTTTTTTGGTTAATAGTTTCTATAAATTTGATTTAAACTCCATTCATGAATGCAATGTTACATTGCATGACAATATTGGTATTAAAAGATTTATTGATTATAAACAATTTTCTCTATTATGAAATTAAAGATTAGGTCATATCTCTTTTAAGAGAATAAAAAGATTAGTAAATGACAAAGTTTTAGTAACTCTTGACTTTAAGGATTTTGGTACTTATATGGATTGCATAAAAGGAAAGCAAACTAACAAGAACACTAAAATGCTAAGAGAAGTTTAGAGATTCTTGAGATTATGTATATGGATATCTATAAATCATTTTGCACTTCCTATTTAAATGATCAAAGATATTTTACTTTATTTATTGACAACTATACAAGATTTATATATCTCTATTTTTTGTTTGATAAAAATGAAGTATTAGATGCTTTAAAGGTTGAAGTAAAGAAATAAAAGGATGAAAGGATCAAAATTGTACAATTTGATAGAAGTAGAGAATATTATTGAAGGTGTACAAACATAAGGCAAATGAAAGGTCTATTGACAAAGTTCTTTGAGCAAGAGAATCTTATTGCATAATACACCACACTAGGTACACCTCAACAAAATAATGTACCTGAAAGAAGGAATTGAACAATTATGGGCATGGTGAGAAACATGATAGGTAATTTTAATCTCTCATTAAGTTTATGGAATGGAATCTTGAAAATTACAATGTATATCTTTAATAGAGTCCCCTTAAAAGCTATACTTAAAACTCCTTTTGAGTTATAAAATGGGTGGAAACTAAGTTAAAGACATATGCATTCATGGGGTTGTCTTGGTGAAAAAGGATTTATATTACTTAATTAAAGAAATTAAATCTAAGAACAACTAGCAATTACTTCATTAGCTATATAGTAAATTCAAAGGGATATAGATTTTAATGTCGTTCAAAGACATCTAGGATTGTTAAAAGTATAAATGAAAAATTTGTTAAAGATTTTAAGTTTAACAAAAGCAAGTTTCCTCGTAAAATTCAATTTAAGGAAAGTTGAAATTCAATTGAGTAGGTCTAAAAATTTGGTTGTTTAAGAAAATTCATACAATAATAATAATAAAGAACAACAAATTCCAAATCAAATGCCAATGTAATAGGAGCAAATATAATAGATGTGGAATGTGAACTACAAAATGAGAATCCACAAAATAAAAGGCTCAAAAGATCTTTAAGTATAGGAAAATTTGCAATTCTTAATGACTATGTTGTATATCATTAAGAGATTGATAACAATCTTAAGCATGATCTTAACGTATTTTCACAAAGCAATAAAATGTGGAAAATCTGAATTATGGGATAATGTTATCAAAGAAGAGATGGAACTTATGGCAAATAAGCAAGTTTGGAATCTTGTTGAATTACTAAAAGGAGTTGTAGTTATAAGTTGCAAATGAGTTTATAAAAGTAAAAGGAACTCATTTAGTAATGTTAAATGTTACAAGTTTAGACATGTAGCTAAGGTTTTCACTCAAAAAGAGAGCAATAACCATTGTGAAACCTTCTCTCTAATCTTAAAGAAGGATTCATTCAGAGTGATCATGACTTTAGTGGCATTTTTGACTTAGAACTACATCAATTAAATGTAAAAATAACTTTCTTAGATGAGGATCTTGAGGAAAAGGTATACATGAGTTAGCCTGAAGATTTCACTGCTAATAAAGGAAGTCACCTAGTATGCAGTTTAAAAAATCCATATATAGGTTTAAACAATCCTCTTGATAGTAATATATTAAATTTCACAATATCATAATTTCATAAAACTTTAAAGAGAATATTATGGATCAATGTATATAGCTTAAAAATTAGTAGGAGCAAGTACATTATTTTAATCTAATATATGGATGATATTTTACATGCATGCAATGATTTAGAGTTGCTAGATGAATTAAAGAAATTTCTCTCTTAAACTTTAAAATGAAGGACATGGATGAAGTTTCATATGTCATTAGCATATGAATTCAGAGAAATAAATCCTAATGGATGTTAAGACTATTTCATAAGGCATATATTGAAAAGGTTTTAGAGAGATTTAGAATAAGAAGTTGTTTCCTTGATTATATGTTACATGGTAGTCAACTAGATGAAATTTATCCTAGAGATCCTCAAGTGTCCTTTATATGACTTGGAACAATAAGATGAGTGCATATCATATGTATTAGTAATGAGTAACCTGAGTACGTGCACTAGGTCTTATATTATACCTAACAGTTTGCATTTGATAGTAGAATTTTAAAAAAGATATCAAAGTAATTCTTGAATAATGATATTGTAAAATTAGATAAAAGGTTATATGAGTGATCTACAAAAAACCAAGGACTATAGAGTTACATATAAATATTGACCATTTGGATGTGGCTAGGTATTTAGATGTTAATTTCACTAGTTCTATAGATGGTAGAAAGTTTACTACTGAATATATTATTTATAAGTTGCTTAGAGTGCTATATCTTGTAGAAGCATTAAGTAAACCATTATTGCTTTTTCCATTATATAAGTGAAATTTATAGCTTACCATGAAATTGTTGCATAGGCTCTATGGCTAAAAATTTTAAAGAAGATTACATATTATGAATTTATTTTTAGACCACTGAAGATATACTATGATAATTCAACTGTAGTGTATTTCTCAAAGAAAAACAAAAGCAAGACTAATAAACTATTGATATAAATTATTTAGTTGTCAAAGACTATATTAAAGACAAACAATTATTTATAGAGCATATTAGTACTCTACTTATAATTATTGATCCTATGACTAAATAATTGCTAAGTCCATTAAAGGTTCATGTTGAACATATTGGAATTAGTTAGCTCTAGTTGTTTTTTTTTTTTCTTTATAAAACTATGTTCTTTGATGTTATGGTTATTATGGAAGAACCTTTGGTCATTTGCAAATAAAGAACTAATTTCATGTACATAAAATTATATTTGTGTATAGTTTATTTAGGACTCGAGTGGATTGAGGACTAAAGTATTTTTCATTTAATAAAGTAATGCCTCAATAAAATGTTTAATTAGAAATTCACTAGTATTGTGATACATGGAAAGAAATGTTTGCAACAAAATATAACATGAACACATGATTTGTGTATAAAGATTCTTATTTAAATAGATTGACTTACATGGATAGTTTAATTCATGACCATAAATAAGGATATCACTTATTCAATTTCATTTGGCCAAGTGGGAGAATGTTATAATATCTTTAATAATTATAATATCTCTTAAATGGTCAACATATGAAAGGAATAAGTATTATTTAGGTGATTAAGCTATAACTTTGTAACTATTCATTGCTAATAAAATTAAGTAATTGTTAATGACAATTAAGTTATTCTTAATGAAAAAGTAAGTTGGACTAATTTAATGTTTCATTCTAGGAATACGAAGGTTTATCTTGTTGGGAGAAAGCCATATGGTAGTAACAGAAGAGTCCTTAGCCTAACTTATATAAGGGAGCCTACAAACCATTAATATAATACTTCATAAGAAGCATAGAGGTAATAGGTTGGAATGATACTTTAAATCTTTCTTTTGTANATTATGAATTTTATTTTAGACCACTGAAGATATACTATAATAATTCAACTGTAGTGTATTTCTCAAAGAAAAAACAAAAGCAAAGACTAAAATAAACATATTGATATAAATTATTTAGTTGTCAAAGACTATATTAAAGAACAAACAATTATTATAGAGCCATATTAGTACTCTACTTATAATTATTGATCCTATGACTAAATAATTGCTAAGTCATTATAAGGTTCATGTTGAACATATTGGATTAGTTAGCTCTAGTTGTTTTTTTTTTTCTTTATAAAACTATGTTCTTTGATGTTTTGGTTTTATAGAAGACCTTTTGGTCATTTGCAAATAAAGACTAATTTCATGTACATAAAATTTATTTGTGTATAGTTTATTTAGGACTTGAGTGGATTGAGGACTAAAGTATTTTTCATTTAATAAAGTAATGCCTCAATAAAATGTTTAATTAGAAATTCACTAGTATTGTGATACATGGAAGAAAATGTTTGCAACAAAATATAACATGAACACTATGATTTGTGTATAAAGATTCTTATTTAAATAGATTGACTTACATGGATAGTTTAATTCATGACCATAAATAAGGATATCACTTATTCAATTTCATTTGGCCCAAGTGGGAGAATGTTATAATATCTTTTAATAATTATAATATCTCTTAAATGGTCAACATATGAAAGGAATAAGTATTATTTAGGTGATAATTAAGCTATAACTTTGTAACTATTCATTGCTAATAAAAATTAAGTAATTGTTAATGACAATTAAGTTATTCTTAATGAAAAAGTAAGTTGGACTAATTTAATGTTTCATTCTAGGAATACGAAGGGTTTATCTTGTTGGGAGAAAGCCATATGGTAGTAACAGAAGAGTCCTTAGCCTAACTTATATAAGGAAGCCTACAAACCATTAATATATACTTCATAAGAAGCATAAGGTAATAAGTTGGAAGATTACTTTAAATCTTTCTTTTGTAGTTTTAGGGAATTATTGACCAACATGAATGAAGGTATAGTTTATGTTATATTGATATATGACTTTCAATTTTTCATATTCTTATATAAATATCTTTTTCCATGGTGAATAATTTAAGCTAAAATGCCATAGCCATTTAAACAATAACACTTTATTTTTTCTAGAATAGAATTGACCCAATAACACTTCAATTTATTTGTTTTAAGACATTCTCCCATTTTACTTTGGCCTTTTTTCTTTTTTCTTTTTTTTTTTTGGCATTTTGACGCATCTAACTTCAAGAATCATCATTGTAGCCCCATGAAAGCATTTATAACCTTCTTTGGCATTTTAAATGGAGAAAGATAATATATAAGCAAATTATTTATCCTAACTTTGAAGAGGTGAGGTAGAAAACCCTAAAAGATGTAGTTTAGGGACCTAATGCACACAGAGAATCAAACAATATTTAGGAAAGCTAAATAAGACTTTAATAACACAAACCTTAAACCCAACATTTAAAGGAATATGAACTTAGGGTATTTAAGAAGGATATAGATGTCATGCTCCAAAAAAGAAAGGAAATTAGGAGTGATAAATCAAGTTGAATGCCACAAAAAGAGATACTTCTTGATAAGTTCTTTAGTTCTAGAAAAAAGTAAAGGAGAAAATCCTTGCTTTTTATTTCTATCAAAATTGTCTAATGTTTTAAAGCTTACAAGGAGATGTCTATTTATAAGTTAAGATAGCAATCCTAAAAAGGCATAAATTCCTATTTGAAACAAATCCTTATTTAGAAGGAATTCCTATCTCAGACAAATTCTTTCATAGAATACTTTCACTTTTATACAATAACTTATTTATGATAAACTCTTATTTAGGAGTGAATGTTATTACTTAGTTCTGACCCATTAAGTACTCCAATAATATTAATAAGGTATTGACTTTCTTCCTAGTTTGAATTCACACCATTTATAGCTTGGTTGACTTAAATATCCTTAATTAACCCATTTAATCCATCTTTCATCTTTTTGGCTCTAACTTGTATTACTGGGTCTTTTGGAATATGCAATGGACCTTTTGCATCATTTGGAGTCTTTCACCCATCATCTCTAAGGTTCTTATCATTCCCCTTCTCCTCAAAAAGATTCATCCTCTAATCATCACCTATATCAAAAGGGGAAAGACTAGAAATATTAAATGTTACACTCATATTATACTCACTAAGAAAATTTAACTTATAAATATTGTCATTAATTCGTCCTACAACTTGAAATGGACCATCTCCTTTAGGTTGTAGCTTTTAACGCCTTTAAGTGAGGAATTTTTTCTTGCATATATGCACCCAAACCTAATCATCAGGTTTAAACACCACTTTTTTCACTCTTTGTTAACATGAGATGCATATTTCTCAATTCTTTTTACAATATGTTGTCGCACCTTCTCACGCAATTTTTTCACCATGTCAGTCTTGTGTTTACCATGTAAGCTAGTATACTCATCGATAGGTATAAGTACCAAATCCAAAGGAGTCAATGGATTAAAACTATATATAATTTCAAATGGAGAGTCACTAGTAGCAAAATGAACACTCCTATTATATGCAAACTTAACATGCAATAAACAATCTTTCTGTGTTTTCAAATTTGTTCAAATAATAGCACGTAAAAGAGTAGAAAGAGTTTGATTAACAACCTCAGTTTGTCCATCAGTTTATGGATGAAAAGTTATTGAAAATAATAACTTAGTACCTAACTTACCCTACAAAGTCTTCCAAAAGTAGCTTAAGAACTTTGTGTCTCAATCTAAAACAATGCTCTATGGCATACCATGCAAATATACTACTTCTCTAAAGAATGAGTTAGCCACATTGCTTGCATCATCAATTTTATGACATAAGATTTGATGCCCTTTTTTGTTCCTTTTTTTTCCGTTCTTTCTTCTTCTTTTTTTTTCTTTTCTTTTCTTTCTTTTGCTTAATACAAAACAATATTAAAATACTTAAAGACAACAATTGGAATTAAAATTAACATGTTTTAATAGTTATGATCTCAAATAAATGAGCAAAGTGAGAAGGTTTGCAAATGAAAAGATTAGCATTTTTTAATGGTAATGCGCTTAATAGAAAAACTAAATAGAAATAAATAAATTACAAGGCAGTAAATTGAAGAATTAGTTGATCCAACTTGATTTATAGTTAGGCTTTAATACCAATTAATGTAGAAAACCCCAAAAGATGTGGCTTAGGGACCCAACGCACACAAGGAATAAAAAAAATATCTAGGAATACTAAATCAGACTTTAATAACACAAACCCTAGACCCAACATTCAAAGGAACACGAACCTAAGGTAAAAAGGATATAGACACCACACTTTAGAAAAGAAAGCAAATTAAGAGTGATAAGTCAAGTTAAATGCCACAACAAGAGGTACTTTTGCTTTTTATTTCTATCAAAGTTGTCTGATGTTCCGGAGCTTACAAAGAGGTTCCTATTTATAGGCTAAGATAGCAATCCTAAAGAGGCAAATTCCTATTTATGACAAATTCTTATTTAGGAGGAATTTCTATATAAGACAAGTTCTTACACAGAAAACTTTTCCTTTTATATAATCACTTATTTAGGATAAACTCCTATTTAGAAGTAAATGTTATTGCTTAAGGCCCATTAAATACTCCAATCATATTAATAAGGTATTGACTTTCTTCTAAATTTGAATTCGCACCATTTGTAATTTTGTTGGCCTGAATGTGCTCAATTAGCCCATTTAGCGTATCTTTCATCTTTTTTACTCTAACTCGTGTTATTGGACTTTCTTGAATGTGCAATGGACCTCCTGCATCCTTTAGTGCCTTCTACCCATCATCTATGAGGTTCTTATCAGAAGGGTTAGTCGTTCACCCATTCAATAACTTACAGTTCCGTCCAATAAGTATGTTTTTGATATTTTCAATAATTGGAGTCCAAGTGACTACAAACCCTTTATGTCCCACTTTGTTATTGTCTATTTTCATGGAATTCTGATTTACAGTACAAATGTAGAGGAGCACTTTAATCATATTAGGTAAGTTCTTGTTGTGTTAAGAAAGAATGAGCTGTTTATAAACCTAAAGAAATGTGTATTTTTAACAAACAGACTAGTATTCCAAAGATTTGTTGCAAGTAATGAGGGAATTCATGTGGATGAAGAGAAGGTGAAAGCTATTAGAGAATGGCCAAAACCGAAAACCGTAACTGATGTAAGCAGTTTCTATGGCCTAGCAACTTTCAATTGCAAGTATATCAAAAATTTCAGCACCATCAGGGCACCCATCATCGATTGCTTGAAGAAGGGAAAATTTCAGTGGGAGAGGCTGTTGATCATAGCTTGGAATTGATCAAGAAAAAATTTTCTACTATACCTATTCTATCTCTGCCTGACTCTGTCAAAACATTTGAAATTGAACGTGATGCAAACAATATGGACATATGGGCTGTTCCTTCTCAAGAGAGGAAGCCCATTGCATTCATTAGTGAGAAGTTAAGTGAAGCAAGATAGTAGTGGTCAACGTCTCAACAAGAGCTCTATGTTGTGTTTCATGCTTGGAATTATTGCCTTACAATCCAGAAATTGAACGCACCCCAGGAGATTAAATCGAGAAAGAAGGGACAGAATAGAAGCTGAAAAGAGAACAAGAAACCAAGAAAACATGGGTGATCACAATGAACAAAGAAATTAGCAAGGAATTGAGGGAGGTAAAAGAATTAGATTTGCAAATGGTGGAATTGCAAATGCTAATGTAAGGGCATTACGGGACTTTGCTGTACTGTCAATCATTGACGTGACCTGAAGCATAACCAGGCCTCCCATTGAAGCCAATAATTTTGAAATAAAGCCACAGATAATCCAGATGATTCAAACATCGGTCCATTTTGATGGGTTGCCAAACGAGGATCCTAACACTCACATTGCAAATTTTTTAGAAATTTGTGACACTTTTAAATACAATGGAGTATCAAATGTTGCAATCAGATTACATTTGTTTCCTTTCTCACTTGGAGATAAAGCCAAGAGTTGGTTGCATTCACTTACTGTAGATACTAAAATGACATGGAATGATTTAGCCCAAAAATTTTAGGCTAAATATTTCCCACCAGTAAGAACAGCAAAGTTGAGGAATGACATCACAACTTTTAGACAAGTTGAGATGGAAACCGTGTATGCGGCATGGGAGTGCTACAAGGATCTTTTGAGGAAGTACCCACACCATGGACTTCCTCAATAGTTGGTGGTGTAGACATTTTACAATCGACTGAATCATTCAACTCGTATCACTATTGATGCTACTGTCGGAGGAAATTTGATGAGTAAGTCAATTGATCAGGCGAATGACTTGCTGAAGGAAATGACAACTAATAATTATCAGTGGTCTGCTGAAAGATCAAATCCAAGAAGAGCAGTAGAAGTGCACAAGGTTGATGTTATCACAGCAATTAATGCGAAGGTGGATAAATTATTTACTAAATTGGATCAGTTTATTTTAAAAGTTGTTCAATCTGTGCGTGTGCGAATTATGTGGGGGTCATCCGGCCATAGGCGAATGCCAAGAAGGAAATCCATTTACACCCTTAGTGCTTGCCAAGTTAGCAGCATATCGTTTACTGGATGAAGCTGATGCAAAGGATGGTGTTGGGTGGATGCCTTCTTTTGATGGGCATTTTTCTGTTAAATCAGCATATGAGAGCATGTTGAGGGATTCTAATTAACATGTTCTGTACACTTCAATGTAACCTGATGAGCATTGGCATATTCATTCCTTCTTCTGAAATGGTTGGCTTCTATTTCCACTGAGACTTATGGATTGTCTCGCTTGATTTTTCAATCTTGTTTCTTC
Source organism: Bruguiera gymnorhiza (assembly GCA_020883675.1). Classification (NCBI taxonomy): domain Eukaryota; kingdom Viridiplantae; phylum Streptophyta; class Magnoliopsida; order Malpighiales; family Rhizophoraceae; genus Bruguiera; species Bruguiera gymnorhiza. The sequence goes on from JAIRCJ010000149.1 coordinate 119,211, forward strand.
CTAGACAATATACTAATCAATTTACTAGCTCTTCGCTAATTTTTTGTAGTGTTATAGGTTATTTGAAAAGAACTAAGTTAAAGAGATGATTAGTCCAGAATAAACACCACCAAAAAGCATAGTCCATCGTTAACTTCAAGTCTTGTTGCAATGCTAGTCATTTCAATAATATGTTTTGCATAGTCTACCACCTAATAAACTTCATGATAAAGAGTTGTCATCATAACACTAGCAAGTGACTTGGCTGCACAGAAGATAGCAGACCATATTGAGGAAGGGTTTAAGCATTTGACTACCTCGAGAACATTCCTGAAATATTTAGCTCGAAGAACTCGCACCTGGAATTTTCCAGCTTGATTCAAGATTTCCCAGCCCAACTTTTAGAGTAAGGCAAGATTTCCCATCTCACGGGCATCAGAGATGCCCAACACCCCCTCCCCATTTTGGCATGCAAACTTCCTCTCACTCAACCAAATTGATCTTTCGATGTTCCCCTGAGTTAACCCAAGGGAACTGTCTACTACATCTATCAATAGCATCGCAAGTGGAACTCGTCAAAGACATAATTAGGAATAGCTTGGGTTACCGATTGAACTTTTCAAGAATAGAATGAATAGCTCTTGTTGATGATACAGTATTTGAACTAAACAACAATAAATCATCGGCCAAAATAGGATGGAAGATGGCGGGACCTTGGCGCGACATGACTACCGGCCTCCATTGTTTGCTGGTAACGGCTTGCCCAATCATCTAAGAAAGTTGTTTAATACGTATCATGTATAGATAAGGAGACAAGGTGTCTCCCTATTGTAAACCATAGTGGGGCTTGAAGCTTTCAGTTTTCTCACCACACCACAAAACAGCCATTTCAACCTAAGAGACGCATTCCTTGATTAAGGATACAAACGTTGCTAGAAGACTTCAAGAATTGAAGGTCTCATTCAAGAGGCATCAATTAACTTTGTTATAGGATGTCGATAGCGCCCAACTCCCCATGCATTTTCCTGCGAATATAACTCATAACTTGCTGTGCGACAATGATGTTATAATGAGTAGACTTGCCAAGAATAAAACTCTTTTGCAAGGGGCTAATAATAGAGCTCATAAGTTCACAATTGCTTTAGAAATTATTTTATACACTGAGATAGGGCAAAATTGTTTTATTTTATCTAGGTGTGCAACTATGGGGATCATAACATGAATAGTCTCGTCGATACCTTCAGGGAGACGCTTGGTGGAGAAACGAGACCATACCAAGTCAACCACGGAGGTCCCCATCACTTGCCAGTAAGCTTACGAGGCATGCTGTTGATAGCACTGACATGTAAAAAGGAAGGCTACATTAGTAACCGTTTCACCTTTGTCCTATTCACTTGTTTACCATATTAATTGTACAATCATATTTAACGTTTAAAGTAATTTATTTGATATTTAAAATCCAAATGCACTCAATTTTATTAATTTTTTTTTATTTCTGCATATTTGATTGTATTTATTCTTTATATAGACCTATCCAGTGAATCTATAAGTAAATTCTTATAATAAAACGTCAATGTATAGTGTAAAGACATATTTTTTTGGAAAGTTTAATGGACACAAGAAATAAAAGTAATCATAAAGTATGGAGATAAAAAAATTTAAAATAATATAAAAGTAATATGTGATTTAATGTATAAATATCAAAATTTTATTATTTTTTCTATGTGTAGAGAAATTCTAATATTTTTGTGAACTATTTTTTTTTATTTGATCATATTATTAACTAAAAAGTTAAAATGCCTATCTTATACCATCCAAAGTAAGAGTTTGGTTGTGGTTCAGCATGCTTCTTCTAGCACTAGCTAGGGTTCAAATTCCTATAGTTGTGTCTTTTCCTAAAATATAAAGAGAATTAAGGCAAGCCAACTAATGAGTTTCAAATTCAATACATAAGGAGACCTATTTGGAGTAATCATTACAAAAAAGTGGCGGATCCTTCTTTTAAGAAAGGATGAATAAAAAATGCAATAGTAACTTTTGACTCAAACTGCAAAAATTATAACTAATATCTTTATAATACCTTTTTTTTTTATCATAAAAAACTATATATTTAAGTCTTTATTTTAGGCATCTCTCTCACTTCATGCAGTTTTTTAATTCTTTCAAGAATATGCAACTAAAATTTTAAATATATATCCTAGAAAAGATTTTGATTTTTTTTTAATTTTTATAAATACACATACCATAAGTGATTATCTCAAGATTACATAAATTAATTGTGTCCTTAGAGTGATTTAGGCATTAAAAATTTAGCCGTTGAGCTTATTGGGTTACAATACTAATAAAATTTTGCACTCAATATTAACATATTTATCTCATGTTTCTAATAAGTAAATACTTCATCCCTCCTCTATATTTTATTATGCAGTTTATATAATATAAGATTATGATAAATTTATATAATAACATTATCTTAATTTAATTTCTCCTGTTTATCTTGTACATATCTATCCAAGGATCAAGTTAGACCACTGTGTATGCACCATTCGTTGCAAATGTTTTCCAAGTCTTTGGATGTGGATGGGCTATTCACAATAGTTTATTAGTCCAATTCCATGAATATACATTATGATTTATGTTAGTTTTTGTGTTTTCTTTTTTTTCAAAAATCAGAATTCTATTGGGTCATAAATTGAAAAACAATCTAATAGATTCTATAAATTATATAAGACTGAACTTCTTTTCTCATATGTTCCTTCTTACTTCATTATTGGTGCACCAAAATCTCTATCCTCTCTCTCTCTCTCTCTCTCTCTCTCTCTCTCTCTCTCTCTCTCTCTCTCTCTCTCTCATACATTTTTTTTTTGTTCTTTCATTTTGCTTCGATTTGCTTTACAAGTAATTGCTTCTTCAATGGAATACGTGCAATTTGGATTTGTTGGGCCATATACACTGACTTTGAATTTATTCCCAATCTTATGCTAAATTGAATTTTTGTAATCCTTTGGACATTAATTTTTCTGATTGATCACTCAGCCAAATAAAATTGTCTAGATCATATAGACGACGAAAAAGGTTGATTAATTCCTGTCCAAAAACGTCAAAATCCACTTGTGGCTTATTGTTAACAAAATTTTCTTTTTGTTGATTATTAGAAATTTTGTTTCAACAATTTTCTAAATAGAAAAAAAAGGAATCAGAATTTGTAGTAATGGATTGAGTTTCATTAACAAGGTCAAACTTTTATTGAGAAAGAGACATTTTTAATGTTCACGTGCTATTAAGCCAAATGCATCGTAGATATGTAATATAATTAATTAACATTTTGCTCATTATTAAACCAATATATCATAAAATAATCAATCATCAAGGAGCTCGCAATCAATTCTTTGAAAGTATAACCTCTTGGCTACAATTAATGGACGCGGGCATAAAGATATACACACGTCACAATACAAATAAGAAGAAATATGAACTGTTAAAAAATTAGAATATAAATATAACATACAAATCATTGTAAAATATATATTAAACATATTCTACGTAGATATAGTATTTTTCATCATAAAATTACGTGTTATTTTATATTACAATTAGTATTCTGTTAATAATTTTAAAAGAATATTATATATAACACGATATTCAATTATGTTATTGTGAGGAAGGAGCGCTTTTTGTTGTTTTCTTGAAGGAGTAAATTCCGGGATTTGGGCTAAGATGGTGCATTTGCAGCTCAGCATACAGCAATTGCTCCCAAGGTGTCTAAACCAAAGCCTGTTCAAGGAGTTTTAGGAATGGACCAGCCGAAGGCTATGGCCGTACAGGGAAAAGGGAATGATTGACGTGTTTACACAAAGAATGTCTGAATTGCGTTGCATAGAGGGATGCTGAAACGGAGTTTGCACAGGAGGAGTTGGATGGTGTACTCCTACACCTGATGAAAGTTCTGATTTCTCTAGGCAAATTGAGTTTCTGGTTAGCCACAGCCACACTCAAGAAGAGCTTTGCGACACCATCTTCAATTTGTGTGCAGTTATCCTTTATTTCCGTTCAAAAAAACGCAAAAAAAAAAAAAAAAAAGTTTGTGTAATGTGGAAATTGGGATGACTATACAGGACTAGGATGGATGCATTTAGCATTGTTCATGACCGAAGGGAATCACAAATTGCCACTGGCGACCCTTTTCACCTGAAGTTATGGTTTGCGTGAAAAATTGCATCCAAAGTCTATTATTTCAACTTACTGATCGGTCTATGCTGAAGGAGTGCCCAATTCTTACTGAAGTCAAAAGAGGCTGAAAAGGAGAGTGGTCCAATCCATTGCTAACAAACTTATAAATGAGACTGCCTTTTTAACACTTGAAAATTTGTTCTTATTCCCCCCCCCCCGACTTTCCTACCAACCTTGTCCCCTTTGTGACAAAATCAGCTTCTGCCTTATTAATACCACAATATTTCTCAACTATCACTCCGCGGTACCTCGATTAATTCAACTTTCTTTAACGTTTCACCACCCATCCACTTCCACTCTCTTATTTAACATTTGCTCACTCGTTGGCATTGTTTGACACAAACTTTCCTTCCACTCCTTCCCCTAATAAAACAAAAAAAAAAAAAAAAAACAAGAATCCACTTTTTCATCGTTGACTTCCTCCTCCTTAAATATGCATGTCACCACAGCACAAGGAACACCAAAAATTTTTGGTTCTGTAGAATTCATTGACTCACTGATCAAATGGCAAGCAAACACACTACTGGGGTCATTTTCCTCTTGTTTCTTTCCCTTGCTCTCTCTCTTTCTTATAAACACAGGAGCAATATTTAGGCTTCATCACTTCCTTGCCCTTCGAGGAACCCAGCCCGTGCCTCCACCCATGGCCTTTGGATTCATCCCCAAGGCGGTGCCTGTTCCTCCTTCGGGGCCATCACTTAGACATAATGGATTTAGGAACAGAAAAAGTCCTACAGCCAGCCGCAAAAAGGGTGGTCCGTGAAGCTCACACCCGTTCGCAATACGTAACCACTGAAAATAGAGTTCTTAAAGAGATTGTGATATTTTGCATCTTCTTAGTGACTTGTGTTCTGCATGTTTGCTTAGTAAGTTCTTTTCTTCACCATATTGCAACATTTCATTGGCACGGGACGTGCCTTAGATACTAAAAATGCTTGACTTCGTGCTTCCAATCTTTGAAACTTCATTGTTATCTTTATTATCGTACTTATTAGGCGTTGCATGTCCTGACTTAGGGATTTGAGACTTATGGGCAGATTTTGGCCTTGTACACGCAAAACTATTGTCTAGCTAAAGCAACAGTTTTCACACCCAAGGCCATGGTTTTGACGTGTATGCATAATGTCAAAACCTATGCGTACATAACAATTCTCGTCCGGACGTTGTATTCATGTTTGTTGTTACAATCATTTGTCTCATTCAAGAAAAGTTTCGTCTCGTGCATTTTAGCTGCATTATGCATCGAACTTAGTATTTACGATGAATTGCATTGAGCAGTTGCAGTAATTGTCACAAAAGATGTCAACATCATAGTAATGACCATTACTAATTTCAGCTTTCATTTTAAGATCATTTGGAACAGATTTATTTGATGTATATTCAAAATTCAGGCTATATAGACCGCTGTTGAAGGTTGGAACTTATTGTTGGGCCTTCATGTGACAGTGTAACGTTTAACCTTGTTGATTGGTGTTTAGAGGGAACTTTATTGCTGCCTCTTTTTCTGTGTTAGCATTGAGATTTCAATCTCTTCGTGGAATGAATCAAGATAATTTTGAATTATGTACTAGATTTTTGTTGATCTCTAAAATTGATTTCTCTGAGTTGCCACGAAGAGTTGGTGTATTTGCTGGGTTGTCACTAATTGGAAGTATAGCATATATTTGTGCTTATTCATTGAACCTGGGGCCTTCCTCCACTATCTTCTGCCTAATAAAAACCGAAGTAATTGAGGAGAATTAAATGTAATGCTAAAAACCTTGAACAACCTTCCGCATTTCTATCCAAGTTGCTTTGTTAATTATTGTCTTATTAAGACCGGAAGAGATCATTATCCCACCAAGCCAACACATTTGTATACTTACACATATAGCAAAAGTTCAATTAGGCTAACAAACTTATTAAATGAGTTTCCTCTTTTTTTTTTCCTTTTTTTTGGGGGGGGGGGCATAGACATAAATGAGATTTCTCTGTTCTTTTCTTTTGATACCAAATAAATGAGATTCTTCACTTACACAGAAAAGCTGGTTTTATTGCTATTTTCCTTCCAATCTGGCATCTGCTCATTAATACCACAAATTGTTTCTTGTTAGTCATTGCTACTCCTCAAATATTATTTTATTACAAATTTATTGTGAGGTTCCACAAAAATTTAATAATTTGGAACTTGAGACATTCATCCTTTCAGGTGTGAACAATGAAAATTTCAACCGATAGAATGTGGTCTTCAGAATCGGATGTCATCTCCCATAGCAACCGTTAGACTTTAACTTCTTGATATATACTATCTCACCACATCTTGACATAAATTGTGCTCTTCTTTTGGTCTATATAACCCAAATAAGGCTATCTCTTCACCATTCGAGCAAATCAAAATAAAATAATAAAACCATATTTTGATTGCCTGAAATTATTCCTCTCTACCATGGCTATGAAACACACTTTTGTGATCATTCTTTTCTTAATTATCCTTGCTCCCTCTCCTAGAAGAAACATTGCAATACCCAGAGCTCATAGTTTCAGATTGCACACTGCAAGCGGTGACAAAATGCACCCCTTTTTCCCACCTTCAGAGCTTGGCTTGTTTCCCAAAGGCAAGCACTTCATTCCAGTTGCACCATCAGGACCATCGGGTGGGCATAATAACTTCTTAGAAGGTGAAGTTAGGGCTCATCCTAAAAAGGATGGTGGTAAATTTTAGCTAGCCCTGGCTCTCCATGCATAATAATTACAAAGAGGCGACGTGGGAACACATGTAGTGAGATTGCTACTGTGTGTTGCCTTGGTTGTTTAGCAATTAATTTTGTAAATTTGCATTTAATGTTGCAGAGCAGGAATTTTCAAGAAAACAAGGTGCGGCTTTGTGGTTACAATATTCATACTTCGTTTAGATTTTGAGTTTATCGTAGTGGAGTTGAGAAGGCTTATGTAATTGGGCGACTTGCACTTACAAACTAGCATAGTCATACAACACGTTCATTTCTTTCATAAAAACATCCAACTCAAGTCAAATCAAACAAGGCCATAACCCAACTTGGTGGGTCGCATTGCGTATCGTGTGCTAATGATGGAACTCGTGGGGCCTGCGAAAGCCCATAGTTGGGCTTAGTAACTTAGCTAAGGGGTACCTAGCCTCGAGCAAACTCATGGATGATGAACTTAAAGGTGGTCGAATCTTGAGGCCCAATAAGCTTAATCTAATCTTTATCAAATCTAAACAAAGAATTTTCTCACGGTAATAGATCATATTTTATAGGTTCTGTGGACAGTGTTGTGGAGCTCCTTGTACAACATCCTCTGCCTACATACCATCCGTTGAACAAAGCAAAAGAAGACGCACGCCGAATAATTACTCACGGAGACATTCGAAAGTAGCACACTTTTTACTTGATGGTAATGACAAAATTAAATAAAGCTTAATGGGTATTTAGACAGAAGTAAATGGTACATGGTGTGTGGGTATATTTAATTTTGGCCATTAATAGAATTCCTCGTTGTTGATATATGATAATGATAAATTGAACATACCTATAAAAAAGAAATTTAGGTTCATATTTTCATCACACACATTCTTTTTACATGAACCAAAGTTTCACATTGGCTATATGACATTTTTATTATAACTTAATTATTTGTTATTATTATTGTTAAATTAATTGACATAAGTAATCCTTATTATTTAAAATATAATTAAATATAAAAGATCTAATATGATGGTCGGTTAGGTATAACGGTAATTTCGGTCATCGGGTTTAAAATATTTCCACTCTCTCTATTAAAAATAATAGTTACAAGAAAAGAAAGGATTACTCTCTCTATTAAAAATAACAGTTATAGAAAAATAAGAGATCACTCTCCCTGTTAAAGATAACTGTTACAAAAAAAAAAAAGACGTAATTTTTTCCATTACAGCTTCTTTTCCTCTTCTCCACTATCAGAGAAACCAAAAGAAAGGGAAAGGGGAAGAGTAGAAGAAATTCATCAAAAAGCAAAATCAGAAGAGAATTCTCATCTTCATAACAGAACCCGACATCATGAACAGAGATATATAAAATCCATTACGATTTACATATTAATATTCATATAAAAAAAGATTCTGCATCACAGAATTTAGAATTTTGGTAAAAGAAATTCTCTCTTTTTTTTACAATTAGTATTAGAGCGAATTTGTGAATACTGTAATTTGATATAAAGAGGGAAAATGGTCGGCGTTGAAAAGAAAATACATTCAACGCTGGCCACTGGGGTTCCACGCTGCTGGGCCGGCAATCATTTGTCATTTGCCAAAAAAAAAAAAAAACAATTTTGTTCTTTTTCCCAAATGTCCACCACTGGCCTTTCCCCTTTTTGGGTTTGATTTTTTCGCGCTGTTTTAATCATCGTGGTCAAAAGGAAGAAAGAAATTAATGAATGTTGGGATCCGATGTCCGACTATTGGAGTGGTACTCTACTGGCATTTATCGGTGTGGGGTATAAGTCGGCTACCGGAATAATACCTGACATATTGGCCGGTGTTAATCAAAAAAAGAATTTTCACACCGTTTCAAATATTGTCAGTGTACAAACAAATTTATTTTCCGCATCATTGATAGTTTATTGATATTTTGTCAAATTAAATGATCTCAATAATTAAAGATTTTGAAATTTATTAAGATCATATTAATATCAATCAAATATTGAAAAATTGTTGGTTGCTAGAGTAGAATAACTTAAAAGGATTCAAGTATTTGATTATGAATTTTAATTATTCATTTCTTTATATGCTAATAAAACGTTGTACAAATTTGAAATGAACAATTGTGATTATTAATTATAAGGCTAGGATATCATCCAAGATGGATCATTGCTTATAATTAATGATACTAAAAGAGATTCATTGATATACTGGGTAAATATGATTGTATATTTAAAGATAACATTCATGTTAACTCTATTATGATTGATTGATTTATCAAAGTATATCTAAATTAGTATCATCATTGATTAAAATTATGTATTTGAGGATCACCCAAAGGTTAACTTAAATACATAATCAAAGTTTGTAATATATGTATCTGAATCCATTTAAGTTTATTCAAAGCATTAATGTGTAAATTTGGATTATGTTTACAACTTCCAATAATATGTTCGCCTTGGGTAATGCGATGATCAAATTCAATGGGCTGAATTATGCTGAATGGTTTGAGCATATTCAGTTTCATTTAGGTATTTTGGGTTTGGACTTAGTAGTCATCTCGAATGAAAAGCCTGTAGCCATTACTGAGACCAGTACATAATCTAATAAGTCTCTTCATGAGGCTTGGGAATAGTCTAATAGGCTGAGTTTGAATTTGATGTGAATGACGATAGCTGAAAATGTCAAGCCATCAATGCCTAAGATGGAAAATGCAAGGGAATTTATGATGAGAATTAAGGAATACTCTCAATCAGATATAGCTGATAAATCCATTGTAGGAAGCCTAATGAGTGAGCTGACGACCAAGAAATTTGATTGGTCACAGCTTATTCATGATCATGTGACTAGTATGGCTAATCTAGCAGTAAAGTTGAAAACAATGGGCATGGATGTGAGTGAATCCTTTTTGGTACAATTCATCATCAACTCACTACTTTCTGAATTTGGTTAGTTCTAAGTGAATTATAATACTATCAAAGAGAAATGGAACCTTCAAGAAATTAAGGTCATGTTAGTTCAGGAGGAAGGGAGATTAAAGAAGATGAAGGATCACTCTATTCATCTTACTGTTCATAATGATGCTAACAGTAGTAAATCTAGATCATATAAAAAGGATAAGAAGAAGGACAAAGCCTCTATGAAAGTCACTAGAGGTCAGATTCACAATGATCAAAAATACTTCTTCTGTAAAAAGATTAGTCACTTCAAGAAAGATTGTCCAAAAAGAAAGGCTTGGTTCGAAAAGAAAGGTATGTACTCTATATCAGTATGTTTTAAATCTAATGTAATTGAAGTACCTAATAATACTTGGTGGTTAGACTCTGAAGCTACTATTCATATGTCACATATCATGCAGGGATTCCTTTCAATCCAGCTCATAATAGGAATTGAGAAATTCCTTTATATGGGAAACATAATGAAGGCACAAATAGAAGAAATTTGGATGTACAGATTAATTTTAGATACTAGGTGTCACCTGTATCTAGAAAAGTGTCTCTATGTTCCTGAATGTGCTAGGAATTTAATTTCTGTTGCAAAGTTGGATGAAGTAGGATTTAACAATAAGATTGGAAACGATGCATTTTCATTGTATAGACATTCGTACTATTATGGATCTGATATTTTGGTTAACAAACGTAATGCACGTTTATAGATGACTACTCACGATATTGTTATTTATATCTATTGCATGAAAAGTCTCAGTCAGTAAACACCCTAGAGGTGTTTATAAATGAAGTGGAAAGGCAGTTAGATAGAAAAGTAAAAATGATTAAGTCAGACAGGGGTGGTGAATATTATGGAAAATTCAATGAAAGTGGACAATGTCTTGGTCCATTTGCAAAACTTCTTGAAAGTCGAGGTATATGTGCACAGTATACAATGCCTGGTACATCACAATAGAATGGTGTAGCGGAAAGGCGGAATCGCACATTTATGGATATAGTTAAGAGCATGTTAAGTTACAGTACTGTACCTTTATCCTTGTGGATGCATGCATTAAAAACTGCTGCATATCTGCTAAATAGGGTTCTTAGTAAGGTTGTCCCTAAGACTCCTTATGAGTTATGGATAGGTAGGAAACCTAGTTTAAGACACCTTCATATTTGGGGTTGTTCAGCAAAAGTAATGATATATAATCCACATGAAAGAAAACTTGATACAAGAACCATTAATGGTTACTTCATTGGCTATCTTGAAAAGTCCAAAGGGTATAGGTTATATTGTCCTAACTATAGTACTAGAATAGTTAAGTCTGACAATACTCGATTCATTGAAAATAGTCAGTTCAGTGGGAATGGGGAATCATGAAAGCTGGATATTAAAGAATTATAAAATGAAAAATCCACAGTGAGCACTTCTACTCAAGTTGTTATCCTCACACCAAGTGTTTATACTCAAGTTGTTGTTCCTTTTGTTGCATCACAGTTACTCGACATGCAAAGACAACAAATTGATATTCGAAACACACAAAGTGAACACATAAGAGATAAACCAAGTGACAATGTGCGAGTTACAAATGAGCAAGTTATACCACAAGAAATGACATTACGAAGGTCTACAAGACAGAAAAGATCAGCTACATCGAATGATTATGTGGTTTACTCACTTGAACATGAATCTGAATTAAGTATTGATAAAGATCCAGTCTCATTTAAATAAGTCGTGGAATGTAATGATTCTGAAAAGTGGTTCAATGCCATGAAAGAGGAGATAAAATCAATGGATGTAAATCAAATCTGAGAACTAGTAGAGTTGCTTGAAAGATCAAAATGAGTTGGCTGTAAATGGGTCTTCAAGACCAAGCGAGACTCAAAAGGCAACATCGAAAGGTATAAGGCCAAACTTGTTGCCAAAGGTTACACTTAAAAGGATGATATTAACTATAAGGAGACTTTCTCTCCAGTTTTTGAGAAAGACTCCTTAAGAATTATTATGGCTTTGGTGGCTCACTATGACCTAGAGGTCTACTAAATGGATGTAAAGACCGCCTTTTTAAATGGTAACTTAGAAAAAGAAGTGTATATGGATCAACCTGAAGGTTTCATAACCACAGGGCAAGAAAATTTGGTGTGTAAATTAAAGAAATCGATATATGAACTGAAACAAACCTCTCAATAATGGTATATTAAGTTCAATAATACCATTACATCATATGGTTTTGTAGAGAACACTGTTGATCAGTATATCTATATGAAGGTCAGTGGGAGGAAGTTCATTATATTAGTCTTATATATCGATGACATTCTTTTGGCTGCTAATGACATGAATTTGTTGCATGATGTCAAGAAATTTCTCTCTGAAACTTTTGAAATGAAAGATATGAATGAGGCATCCTATGTGATAAGAATAGAAATATTTCGCAAGAGATCACAAGGATTGTTAGGATTGTCTAAAAAAGGTTATATCAATAAAGTATTAAAGAGATTTAGAATGGAAAATTGCTTTACAGGAATAGTTCTAATTCAGAAAGGGAACAAGTTCAGTGAATTGCAATGTCCAAAGAATGATTTAGAATGAAAATCAATGGAATCCATTCCCTATGCATCGCTGGTTGGAAATTTGATATATGTTCAAACATGCACTCGCCCAGATATTAGTTTCGCTGTCAGAATGTTAGGCCGATATCAAAGTAATCCTGAAATAGATCATTGGAAAGCTAGAAAGAAAGTACTTAGGTACTTACAAGACACTAAGGATTATATGCTTACTTATAAAAGATCAAGTCATCTTGAAGTAGTCGGCTACTCGGATTCAGATTATGTTGGATGTGTAGACTTGAGGAAATCTACATTTGGTTACTTGTTTCTGTTGGCTGGAGGAGCAGTTTCATGGAAAAGTGGGAAGTAGTTTGTTATTGCTACTTCCATTATAAAGGCTGAATTTGTAGTATGCTTTGAGGCTACTATTTATGCATTATGGTTGCGGAATTTTATCTTAAGGTTTGGTTTGGTCGACAATATAAAAAAGCCATTAAGAATTTATTGTGATAATTCTGCAGCTGTTTTCTTCTCTAAGAATGATAGGTATTCTAAAGGTGCGAAACATATAGATTTGAAATACTTATCTGTTAAGGAAGAAGTATAAAATCAAAAAGTGTCCATTGAGCATATTGGTACTGAATTGATGATAGTGGACCCGTTAACTAAAGGTTTGCCACCAAAAACATTTACTGGACATGTTGAACGGATAAGCATTTTGGACAGGTCCTCATTCTCTTAAAAGTTAATATTTTGTGCTGCTCATATCATTGTAACACTTATGAATTCAATTAAGGTCATGGTTTTGTTTGCGCTTTTGTTATCTACATTAAGTTGTATACAATTATAGTTTATGAGATAACTAGTAGCATATTTGGAAATGACAATTTAAAATCTCAATGTTCCTCGGTAAAGTTATTATGAATTATAATGATTATGTGATACATGGAAGGAATCATATCACTAAAAGATATGTGACCGCTATGATTCAATCATCTTAATTCAATCAAGTATTATGGTTTGATGATCTTTAAGTATGATGCACACTTATTCGTTATTGATTCATCAAGTCACAACATGAGCTAAGTGAGAAATTGTTAAATTAATTGACATAAGTAGCCCTTGTTATTTAAAGTATGACAAAATATAAAAAGTCTAATATGATAGTCGGTTAGGTTTAACGGTAATTTGGGTCATCGAGTTTAAAATCCCTCCACTCTCCCTATTAAAAATAACAGTTACAGGAAAAGAAAGGATCACTCTCTCCATTAAAGATAACGATTATAAGAAAAGAAGGGATAACTCTCCCTATTAAAGATAACCGTTACAAAAAAAAACAAGAGACTTGATTTTTTCCTTTACAACTTCTTTTCCTCTTCTCTATCATCAGAGAAACCAAAAGAAAGGGAAAGAGAAAGAGTAAGAGAAATTTATCAAAAAGAAAAATTAGAAGAGGATTCTCATCTTCATAACAGAACTTGACATTATGGATAGAGGTATGTAAAATCTATTACGATTTGTATATTAGTATTCATATGAAGAAAAAATCCTGTATTGTAGAATTTAGAATTTTGGTAAAAAAAATCCTCCCTTCTTTTTAATAATAATAATTATTATTATTTTGGACTGCAATATACTCTTATTCATGTATCATAGCTTAACTCCCGGACTAATCGCTCCATGGCATCAGCTGGCAAGCAAATAGGCAGCAGAATCCCTTGTTCTCCCTTGTGATTCTTCTGTGTAATATACAAGCTTGTCACTCCAGGGATGGCCCCAACTCCACCTTTGGCAGGTAAACCGTATACAGGCTTACCCCATCCACAATCCACCCCTTTGAATCCGGCACGTGTCACGTCCGACACTAGGTAGGACCTCACCACCGTGAAGTGAGGCCCACCCTTGATTACTATAAGGTCAGCCCAAGATTGATTGTACTCTTCGGTCATGTCCGCCTAGGCCTCTCTAACCAATTCCAATGCATAGCCCAATGGGTTTTGAGAGAGCTACCGGCATTTGCCACCACGACTGGGAACCCAGATGCATTACCGTAGTACCCAGTTGGCAATGGAGGATCAAGCCTGGTGCGTGCGTTGATGATGTACATCATGCGCATTTCTTCATTGGGGTCTGGCTGGAGGGCAATGGTGCGACACTTCCAAAGGCATGCCGTTAGTATCTCAAAGGAAATGGGCCAGCGCGTGTCGTCGAAGGGCCAATACTTCAGATGGAAAATGCCAACATTCAAGAAACTCAAGCTTTTACATCTTCTCATCATTCTCCTCCCCTCTACTTTTCTATCAATGACTAATTTTACAAGCTTTTGTGTCAAAGTTCTAATACCAAACTCAACTGTTTCATCCTAATTGGACGCGTTATCCTCCTCCAAAGACCAAGTCATTTCTTTTCTTCAATTGCTTGGGCAGCAACTATCCCATATCAGGCAATTGAAGTCACTCGAACGCATGTGCAACTCCTGATGAACCCTAAGAGCAGGAAGAACTTAAAGGCTATTATCGATGTCAACTCGTTAACATTCTTGAAAAGCCTGGCAGGTGTTTTGATTCAAATGATTTAAATTTCATTTGACATTCCTAATCATATGCCAAATATCTGCAATGAATATGCCAAAAGCCTAATGGAAATTTTGACATCAGGTTACCCTCCAAAGTGTAGTGGATGCCCTGAAATCGTGGTACTTTTTGTTTGATCAATTTTATTTCTTTGCCAGATCTAAGTTTCGATGGTTCTGAGGGTTCCTTGCAGCAGACAAGATCATTTTCTATTAATGCATCAGTAAAGTGTTGCTATAATGTCCTATTTTCTTTGGTCTTCGTGGCCATTTTGGCTCTGGCCCTCTTTATCAATTTTTGAGCATGGAAACTTTAGTCAAAGCCACACAAACCCATCTCTAGGATTAGTTAGTAGCACCGAGATCTACATCTGATCTATAAATATGTGCCTTATCCCATTTCCAAAGTGTACAGTCATCCATCTGGACCAAGTTGAGCAACACAAAGCCTATTTGTTGGTTTGCATACACAATCAAAGTATGAGTCCAAAAAGGAATTTAAATAATGGATACTTAAAACTCTTTCCCATTGTCTACTAAGAAGTCTGATCTCCTGGCCTATGGTGATATAAAAGTGAAGGCTGTGGGTGGTAGTCAGAGTCCCCCCGAAGAGGTCCTTAACTAGTGTGAAGATGTGGATATGGTTGCTACAGAAGCTGGGAAATGGAAGGCATCTTATGAAGATATGGTTTTGGATCAGGCCCGGAAGGTGCCTTCTGTTCAAAATGCTTTCTCAAATGTAGTGCTTGAAGGGTAATCTTACTTTGATTAACCTTGATAACGATTTTTATTGGTTAAGCTTGAGCACAAGGATGATTATTACTTTGTCTTGCATGAAGGCCCCTAAATTGTATTTGGTCATTATCTCACAGTTAGGCAATGGAGCCCACTGTATAATCTGGATAGTGCTGGTCTTTATAAGGTAGCAGTCTGGGTTCAAATCCTTCGCCTTCTTGTTAAGTTCTATCATTCGAGGCAGTTATAGTGGATCGATAATTGTTTGGGCCTGACAATTAAGGTGGATACCACTACTGAGGAAGTAGCTCAAGCTAATTTTGTGCGTGTATGTGTGGAAGTTAACCTTTCCTAGCCACTGAGATCACGCTGCTTTGTGGGTGGCCGCCAGTACTCTATTGCCTACGAAGGTATACACCTCATCATTTTTCACAGTGGTTGTTAGAGGCATTCCACTAAGAATTGTAGTGTGGGGAATCTGGATATAAAGAATTAACGACAGGATGCTCGAACAGAGCTTTGCTCGTAGACAGAGATGGTCAATGGGGACTATATGATACCGCAAAAGGCAATCAAATGTAGTGGGAATTTTGGAAAAGGATAGTTATACGTAGTTCTAGGGGTCAATAGGGAAAAAATTGCCAGCATGCAAGGGAAAGGACAAGGCTCTCACTTTGAGCGTTCAGGGCACCAAAATGAAGAGGTGGGAATGGTTGCTGTGGAAAGGCACTAAGAATTGCTTAAAGTGCCGCAGAACAAATTAGATAATCAAAGACCCAAGCTTTTCCCGGCGCTCCTTGTATCTTGTTGGCTATGTTTGAAACTCATTACTCCGACAAGTCAAGGGTTCAAACTTCCATGGCCTAGATGTCTTTAGAAAGGCCAAAATTTTTTATGTCGACATTGAATTCAAATTTATATTAATAGATCAAAATTCAAAATTGTACATTTTTTTTTTTTTTTTGTGTTGATAGTGTATAAAATGATAAATGTATATTGCAGTCTGGGGTTCAAACTCAAACTTGCCTCATAAAAACTCATTTCTCTCCTAACTCAGATGAGGACCAAAACATACAATCAATAGTCTGATTGTCATAAAAAAAAAAAAAGAAAAATTACAAATCAAATCTTATATTCAAGAAATAGAAACTATATTAAAACCCCATTAAATACGCGAGGGCAGCAATAGACGAGCAAAAGGCTTGAAATGACATCAAGAGCAGAAGAAAAATTGCAGCCAGGAACGTAAGACATTGCCAAGAACTAAACACATAGATCTTCATGAATCTCCCAATTTTGACCTTCCATCGGCTGTTGTGGTGCTTGTTCAGCTCTTCACTTACCTTGTCTAAGAATGGAACTTTGGTGAGTCTAATGGACTTGCTCATGCCATTCCATAGGTTGGCAACTTCCTCGTTCGATTTCATGCGGTTCAAAATGATACCTTTTTGTCTTAGTAACTTTGCGTCCTCCGTGGTGTCGATTATACCGTTCATTAATTCTGTGTATCGAGTAAAAACTAACGGTCCAGACGCCCTAGATGCCTCTTATGCTACTAAGTTCCTTGGAACCACCTCTGTGCCCATGTCTAGACTAATGATGGGTAGGTAAAATGATACAGACTTGACATCAAAAGCAGTGGTTGAGATGTTACCATGAGTAGGTACGAAATGTATCCCAGATTTGGGGTACGAAATGCACCCCAGATTTCGTGTGCAGCGTCCGTTTTGTTTTAAAGGGCCTTGGATGATGCATCGGAACTTTCAACACGTGGTCAAGCATACTTGGAGTAAGTTGGTTGATTTTCATGATACCCTGCAACAAACTCACAGAAATCTTGTGCAAATGGAACAAAGTAGTCTTTAGTAATATCTTTTATCGTAAAAAAACGTTTGCTTGTGCAGATTAATGGATGTCAAATCTGGCTGGAGGCACAATTCAACCCAGGCCTCCTGAGATTAGAACGGCAGCTTCGAGATGAATTGGATATAGTTCTTCGTGCAGAAGCGATGCCCTGGTATCAGAAGTCAAGAGTCAACTGGATTATTGGGGGTGATCGAAACACACAAATTTTTCATGTGTCTATTCTCTGTTGACAACGCCGAAATAAGATTGCTGCAGGTATGTGTTAAAATCGGATGAAGCTATCTTGCAACTGTTCCTTTATAACTTTTTTTGTAATTTGTACACGCTGAAATAGTGGAATTTCCAAATCTACTATCGAGAGGGTGCTTTCTAGCACTAGATATTGGACAAGTTGAGGGTTCGGCTAGGCCCTTCACAACAAAGGAAGTCAAGAATGCAATATTTGATATTGGATCCTATAAAGCCCAAGACTTGATGGTTAACAAGCCCTATTTTCTGCCAAATTTTGGAAGGATATGGGCCTTCACTCATTGAGATTGTGCTACAAGTTTCCCATGAAAGGAACTCCCCCTAGTAGCAATGATACACATATTGCCGTGGTTCCTAAAGTTAAAGTTCCTCAAAAAAATCACGAATTTGCAGCCAATAATCTTTACAATGTCTCCTATAAAGTTAGTACAAAAATGATTGTCTCTCAGCCAAAGCTTCTTCTTCCTCATAAAGTTAGCTAAAACTGAATTATGGGGCCAATGTGATGTTGTGTTGTTTCACTTCCTGGTTGTGGTTTTCCTATATATCAGTTTTGGGGTGTCAGGGTTATGGTTTTGTTTGTTGGATATAGTGGCTTTGGTTAACTAATACAACCTCCATAACACTGGCTCTTGATTTTGTGTGTACAGAAATTTTGTTACTTGAGCTGCAGGTTTGATATTAGATACTCTGTACTAGTTTTCGATGATCAATTTTTGGAGCTCACTTTGAATAAAATAATTTTTTATTGTTAAAAAGAAAGAGTTTGACATTCTTGTGCCATGTGCTTTAGGTGGATTCCAATAAAGTGTTGCATATTTTTCTAGTTGTAGTATACAAAACAATTTTAACTTTTTAGTTGTCTAATGAAATTGACAAACCTTCATTTACACATTATATTTTTTATTTTTACCTTTTATTATTATTTGCACTATTTTAGAAATGTTTATAGATTTTTAATATGTGTACTAAATATAAAAGTATATATATTTTAATATTATAGTTAAATAGTAAAAAATAATGTATTTTCACTAAAAGAATTTTTTAGTAAATATTTTATATAAACAAATTATTTTTTAATTAATAAATAAATCTTAAGAAAAGAAAAAAAATGTAAGAATTAAAATTGATTTGATTGAAAGGTATACTAGATCAATGTTCTTTTAATTAAAAAGTATTGTTAATTAGTAAATTCAAAATTTAAAAGTAATGTCTTGAGAAGAGAAAGTTAACTCTAAATTTTTGTAAATTGCTGTTTTTAATTTCTCTTTCTTTTAAACTTTTTATTTATATTGTTCTTTTTCCTTGCATAAAATCTCCTTGTTTATATTGACAATTTATTAGATTGAGTTTATTTGTCATAAAGGTTTAAAATTGTAGATCATCTTTGGAGACCTTATTCACATGACTCTTGAGTTGCATTAGAGGGCAACAAGTACAAAAGATACAAAGTTAACGATATGGTACACGGTCTTGTACATTTTTCAAACACAAACAAGATTTATTCAAGTATATAATGACCAGAATACAAGTACACTCCCATTTCGATTCACTTCTTGCAAATTACATCAAAGTCCTTATTTAGTAATATATTAAAGCAACAGGCTTATTGACTTGGAGTCTTTTTCTATTTAATTTAGCACACTTAACTTCAAGTATCAATTGATGATTTGGGTCTTATATAAGTCCCTATATTCTGAATATAGTCATCAAGATATGCAACAAAACCTAGAGATTTTACCATTCTCCAAATTTGTGGTAAATGCTATTGCTGTGACATAAATGCCGTTTTGATTATGCCAATAACCATATGCTCCAACAATTGTTGTTATACATAGACATTGAAAGAAAACTCCACTTGGATACATATATTTGCACTCGATAAGTGATGAGTACGAATGACACACCATGGAATATCCAAAAACAAATAAAAATTCTAGGCTCTAATACCATTATGTCTGGATCTATAGCATGAGGCTTCCAATAATAGTTAAGAAATTCATAATAACTTTCTTTTTCATATTAATTTCAAAATGAAGATTCATAGAATTATATTGAATATTAGAACTTCTGAAGATAATGAAGAATTAAATTGATTACAAAAGTGATGGTCTCACTTATCACATTCCATATATTTCCCTTTTTATAGTTCTAATTATATCTTTTATCAATTTTATCTATATCTAGATGTACTCCTAGTAATGACATGTAGGTGGACTTGCATTTATATATTTTTAACAATCAATTATTGATAAAATTCAATTCAATTCAATTCAATTCAATGGAGACAATTTAATTCAATTGATTTAGTAATTCAATCATAGTTTAAATCCTTTGTTTATTATAGATTCTTAAATAAATAAATAAATGAAATTGAGTTTTTTTTTTAAATGCTAAAATGAATTGAATCAGTTTCTACTTAATTCTCATTTATTTAGGCAAAAATAATTAATTTGATCCCATTTTTGTATTTTACAATGATAATTCAATTGAATTCTTGTATTTTAAAATTTTTCATACCAAATGGAATTATGAGGATTGAATTGAAATAAGTTAAAACATTTTCTTTTTGTTTATTTTAAACTATTATATCCATTCGAATTTTTTTGGAATATCAATTTTGTGTAATGATGCCAAAAAATTTCAATATTTATAAATAATGCCAATAGGATTTCTAATATGAAATAAGAGGTTCCTAACAAAGTGTACTTATGGCAACAACATCAATGAATTTATGAGAGAAAGTCTTTGATCTAATTCACTTTTGACATTAAAATCATTTTTTTTTCGGTTGGTTCATAAAATTACAATAACAAACCATTTGTTTTAAGAAGATCAATAATTTTTTTTAAGATTATTAAAATCTTTTATTATAGATTTTAAAAATATAAATACATCATCTATATAATTTTATATAAGAATTAAATATATCATTTATAACACTTATAAAATTTAGAATGTGCATTATTTATATCAAATGATATAACATTATATTATAATATTTAAAGGTATTGTGAAAGTAATTATATATATATATTTCTCATCTATTTGTATTTGTCAAAATCTTGATTTCATATCAAATTTAAAAAAATATGTTTTTATTTGGAATAAGATATCAAGTCTATTATAAAACTTTGAAAGTATAGGATAGGACCATGGTAATTTAGTAGGTCTAATTATATCATTTTCAAACAATTCATTTATTTCCATTTTAATAATGCTAAACACTAAAAAAATATTTTCCTAACTCGTCATGAAAACACTATCCTCACAAAGGTGGATAACTTTTCAGCAAATAAAATTGCTGGGTAAAATGCTTATAAAATGACCATTTTGCCTTTTCTTTTGAAGGGATAGTGCTTTCGTGACAAATCAAGAAAATATTAAAGTGTGATAAAATGATCATCATGGAAATATTGCTTTTCTAAAACTAAGGATCTAAAGGAAAGTAAGCAAGACATCTATTTCTAAAATTAAATGCATTTTCATATTGAAGTAGCATGGACTCATTGTTTAATTTTAAAATCTAGTTTTATGTTATACCTAGAAAAACACCTTTTATGTTTCATCTGTTACAAGAAATTTGGTTTTCATTTCTAAATTAACATATAAATTATCAATTTGTCTTTGAGAACTCTATTTTTAGTATTTTTCATAATAAAATACTATTCATTCTAGTTTTTTGGTTGATATAAATTTGATTTAAACTCTATTGAGGAATGCAATGTTAAATTGTATGACAATATTGGTATTAAAAAATGTATTACTTATGAGCAATCTTCTCCATTATGAAATAAAAGATTAGGTTATATCTCTTTTGAGAGAATAAAGAGATTAGTAAATGACAAAGTTTTAGCAACTCTTGACTTCAGGGATTTTGATACTTGTGTGGATTGCATAAAAGGAAAGCAAACTAACAAGAACACTAAAGATGCTAAGAGAAGTTATAAATTCTTGAAATTATGTATTGGATATATATAAATCATTTTTCACTTCCTATTTTAATGATCAGAGATATTTGACTTTATTTATTGATGACTATATAAGATTTATATATCTCTACCTTTTGTTTGATAAAGTTGAAGTATTAGATACTTTTAAAAGGCTAAAGTAGAGAAATAAAAGGATGAAAGGATCAAAATTGTACAATTTAATAGAAGTGGAGAATATTATGGAAGGTATACAAACATGGGGCAAATGAAAGGTCCATTTACGAAGTTCTTTAAGCAAAAGTATCTTATTGTACACCGCATTGGGTACACTAGAACAAAATAATGTAGCTGAAAGAAGGAATCAAACAATTATAGACATGGTGAGAAACATGATATGTAATTCTAATCTCTCATTAAGTTTGTGGAATGAAGTTTTGAAAATTACAATGTATATCTTTAATAGGGTTCCCTTAAAAGCTATACCTAAAACTCCTTTTGAGTTATGAAATACATAGAAACTAAGTTAAAGACATATGCATATATGGGGTTGTCTTAGTGAAAAAGGATTTATATTACTTAATTAAAGAAGTTAGATCTATGAACAAGTAGCAATTATTTCATTAGCTATATAATAAATTCAAAGGGATATAGATTTTAATGTCCTTCAAATACACCTAAGATTGTTAAAACTATGAATGCGAAATTTGTTGAAGATTTTGAGTTTAATGAGAGCATGTTTCCTCGTAAAATTCAATTCAAGGAAAGTTGAAATTCAATTGAGTACCCTATAAGGTCTAAAAATTTTGTTATTTAAGAAAATTCATATAGTAATAATAATGAAGAACAACAAATTCCAATGTAATACAAGCAAATATAGTATATGTGGAATGTGAATTACAAAATGATAATCCACAAAATAAAGAGCTCAAAAGATCCTTAAGAATAAAAAAATTTGCAATTCTTGATGACTATGTTGTATATCTTCAAGATATTGATAACAATGTTAAAGATGATTCTAACATATTTTCACAAAGCAATGAAATGTGAAAAATCTAAATTATAGTATAATGCTATGAAAGAAGATGGAACTTATGATAAATAATCAAGTTTGGAATCTTGTTGAATTACTAAGAGGAGTTGTAGTTATAAGTTGCAAATGAGTTTATAAAACTAAAAGGAACTCATTTAAAATGTTGAATGTTACATGTTGAGACTTGTAGCTAAAGGTTCCACTCAAAAGGAGAGCATTGATCATCATAAAACCTTCTCTCTAGTCTTAAAGAAGGATTCATTTAGAGTGATAATGACTTTAGTGGCATTTTGACTTAGAGCTACATCAAATAAATGTAAAAACAACTTTCTTCGATATGGATCTTAAGGAAGAGGTATACATGAGTTAGCCTTAAGATTTCACTGCTAATAAAGGAAGTCACTTAGTATGTAAGTTTAAAAAATCCACATATGGGTTTAAACAAGTCTCCTAATAATGGTATATTAAATTTCACAATATTATAATTTCATATGACTTTAAAGAGAATATTATGGATTAATGTGTATACCTTAAAATTAGTAAGAGCAAGTACATTATTTTAATCTAACATATGGATGATATTTTACATGCATGCAATGATTTAGAGTTGCTACTAAAATTAAGAAATTTCTCTCTTAAAACTTTAAAATGAAGGACATAGGTGAAGTTTCATGTCATTAACATAAAAGGTCACAAAAATAGATCCTAATGAATGTTAGGACTATTTTAGTGGGATCTATTTTAGAAGGCATATATTGAAAAAGTTTTAAAAAGATTTAAAATAAGAGGTTGTTTTCTTATTGTAGTACCTATAGTCAAACAAAATAAATTCTATCTCACACAATGTCCTTAGAATGACTTGGAATAATAAAAGATGATGTGCATATCATATGCATTTGCAATTAATAACCTTATATATGCATAGGTTTGTATTATACCTAATATTGCATTTGTAGTAAGAATTTTAGAAAGATATCAAAGTAATCTCAAACAAGATCATTGTAAAGTTGCTAAAAAAGTTATATGGTATCTACAAAAAAACCAAGGACTACAGAGTTACATACAAATATATTGATTGTTTAGATATGGTTAAGTTTTAGATGTTGATTTCACTAATTTTATAGATGGTAGAAAGTTTACAATTGCATATATTTTTATGTTTGCTAAAAGTGCTATATCTTACAGAAGCATTAAGCAAACCATTATTGCTTCTTCCGTTATAGAAGCAAAATTTATAGCTTACCATGAAACTATTACACAAGCTCTGTGGCTAAAAAAATTTATTAAAAGATTATATATTATGAATTCTATTTTTAGACCACTGAAGATATATTATGACAATTCAACTGTAGTGTTTTTCTTAAAGAACAACAAGAGCGAAGATTGAAATAAACATATCAATATGAAGTATTTACTTGTCAAAGACTATATTAAAGAACAAACAATTGTTATAGAGCATTTTAGTATTCATCTTATAATTATTGATCCTATGACTAAATGATTGCTAACTAAGTCATATAAGGATCATGTTGAACATGTTAGATTAGTTAGCTTTAGTTAGCTTTTCTTCTTCTTTTTTAACACTATGTTCTTTGATGTTTTGGTTTTATGGAAGACCTTTTGGTCATTTGCAAATAAAGACTAATTTCATGTATATAAAGTTTATTTGAGACTTGAATGGTCTAAAGACTAAAGTATTTTTCATTCAATAAAGTAATGCCTCAATAAAATGTTTAATTAGAAATTCACTAGTATTGTGATACATGGAAGAAAATGTTTGTAACAAAATATAGTATGAATACTATTATTTGTGTATAAAGATTCCTATTTAAATAGATTGACTTATATGAGTAGTTTAATTCATGACATTATGATACATGGAAGGAAATGTTTACAACAAAATGTAGCATAATCACTAGAATTCGTGTATAGAGATTTTTTTTTTAAATGGATTGTCTTATATAAGTAGTTTAATTCATGGCCATAAATAAGGAGATCACCTATTTAGTTTCATGTAGACCAAGTGGGAGATTGTTATAATATCTTTTAATAATTGTAGTATCTCTTAAATGGTCAACATGAAAAAGGAATAAGTATTATTTAGGTGATAATTAAGTTGTAACTTTGTAACTACTCATTGCTAATAAAAATTAAAATTAAGTAATTTTTAGTTACAATTAAGTTATTCTTAATTAAAAGTAAGTTAGACTAATTGAATGTTTCATTCTAGGAATATGAAGGGTTTATCTTGATGGGAGAAAGCCATAAGGTAATAATATAAGAGTCTTTAACGTAACTCATATAAAGAAGCCTGAAAACCACTAACATAATACTTCATGGGAAGCATAAGATAATAAGTTAGAAGATTACTTTAAATCTTTATTTTGTAGTTTTAGGGAATTATTGACCAACATGAATAAAGGTATAGTTTTTGTTAAATTAATATATGACTTTCAAGTTTTTTTATATTCTTATATAAATATCTTCTTTCATGGTAAATTATCTAAGCTAAAATGTCATAACCATTTAAACAATAACACCTTGTTTGTTTGTAGAATAGAACTAATCCAAGTAACACTTTAATTTATATGCTTTAAGACATTCTCCCATTTTATTTTGGCCCTTTTTGTTTTTATTTTTTATTTTTGCGATCGGATGCATCTAATGACAAGAATCATCATTGTAGCCCCATGAAAGCATTTGTAACCTTCTTTGGCATTTTAAATAAAGAAAGATAATATATAAGCAAATTATTTATCCTAGCTTTGAGGATGGTTAGTTGTTCACCCATTCAATAACTTACAATTCCATCCAGCAAGTATGTTTTTGATATTTTCAATAATTGGAGTCCAAGTGACTAATTTGCCTAGATTGGCAAGTAAGGGTTACCTAAGATATGTAATTGGTAGGTTCTTTACTTTGCATCCCAGCTTGGTAATACACACACACACACACACACACACACACACACACACACACACACACACACACACACACACACACACACACACACACACACACACACACACACACACACACACACACTCACTCACTCACTCACACACACTATAAGCCACTAAATATCAACATTGATACCTACAAGACATGTTTTATAAAAATTTATTCTCAAACTTGAAAT
This sequence comes from Bruguiera gymnorhiza, assembly GCA_020883675.1. NCBI lineage: Eukaryota > Viridiplantae > Streptophyta > Magnoliopsida > Malpighiales > Rhizophoraceae > Bruguiera > Bruguiera gymnorhiza. The sequence goes on from JAIRCJ010000149.1 coordinate 145,097, forward strand.
TAATTTAAAGCACTTCTTAATGACAAGATAATTATTAGAGTTTGTGTAATAGAAAATAAGGGTATTATTTACAAATTGCAAATGAGTAGACAAAGACCCCGAGGTGCCAATAGGGGGACCATAAATAATGCCAAATTCAATTGCTCTTTCCATGACAATATTTAGGCCTTTAGAAGTTATAATAAAAAGAAAAAAAAATGATAGAAGGTCAACTTGCTTGAGGGTTCTCTCCAAAAAAACTTCATTTGTTTGCAAGTCATACACAATGATTGCTACTTGACTGTTGATATGCATCATCTAATCTAAAAGTGTCATTTAGTTTCAAAATATATTTTAATTAGGACAAAATCTAAAAATCATCAAGAAATACAAGCAAAAGTTTTCTGAAAATCAAACTTTAAAAAGACACATGATTTCCTTGTCCTTTTAATGGAATCAATTAACTTTTAAGTAATTGAGACACCATTAGGTATTTGCCAACCATTAAAAAAACTACTTTGATTCTCCATTATCAATTCTCCATGACCTTCTACAATCTATTGATTAGAACATTTGAAATAATCTTAATGTAGCTTGTGATCTTCATAACTCCATATTGCTTCTTTGATTTATTTAGCCATTAAAAACAATTCAAGAGATATAATAAAATTGGAGCTAAGTTCACCTAGTTTAGAAATAATTGGCTTGAATCTTTCACCTTTACTATAGAGAATTTTAAAGTATCTTTCTGTTTGTACCTAAATCTCGTGGGATTTAAAAAAGCATCCTTTATTAAACTTAATATGAGCAATGTAATTACATTACCTCATTTGTGTGGCTATTAAGTGAAAGAGTTTAATATTTTCATCTCATTCCTAAATCCATTGTCTTCTTGATTTTAGACACTAACGAGATTCTTTCCTCTTACTTTTCCTCCTTAATTCCCCCTTGAGAACACTTATTTTTTATTATTATTCAACACATGATACAATTCTTATATGATAATTTTATTTTATTTTTTGATATAATATATCTTCTTTTTTAATAAAAACATGACAATGTATTAGTACTAGGTTATAGAAATTTTTTATGATTTATAAATGAACTTCACTAATGACATTGTCAATTTAGCATATTTATAACTAAATATATATTTATATTTTTCATGGTTAACTTCAATCATGCATTAAGATATTAAAAATATACATTTATAATAATGCAATATTTAGACTTACAGATGGGATGCATTAAACTAATAGTATTCATATCACTTTACTATATAAAAATGTTTACAACACATTTTTGTTGAATATTATAATGTAGATATATTCAATAAACTCTTGTGTACACTCATAAATTTATAGTTATTAATATGTATATTAGTATTGTCAAAAATGAAAGAAAGTCTTAGTTGCTCTTATTCTACCTCCTTATCAATTTTACTTATATAACAACTTCTCTTAATTAAGGAAAGTAAAAAGGAAGAAAGGAAAAATTATTTTCAAACTTTTTTGTCATTTTATTAAGAAGAAAAAAAAAATTCACCCAAATTATTCTATTTATTTTATTAAAAAAACAAATTATTCTCAAATTTTCTTTTTTCTCAAAAAGGGAAAAAACTTATTAACAATTTATGTCATTTTAGTTTAAATTTTTATAAATACTTATTGATGACCAACATCATTTTAAATTTGATAAAAAATTCTTGATCACAAGCTCCTCTTTATTTTTTCAAAAAATAGAAAAATCTACTTCCTTTTATTTTCTTAAACAAGTGAACAAAATTACTCTTAAATTTTTTTTCTCAAAAAAAAAAATAGAATTATTAACAATTTAAGTCATTTTCATCTAAATCTTTATAAATACTTACTAATGACCTTTATCATACTAAGATTAATACAAACTATTTGGTCATAAACTTCCCTTTTTATAAACTTAGAAGATGATGATGATAAGTCTTTAGATTCTTTGATATATAATTTTAATTATAAATTTATTTTAAGTTCATCTCCTTAAAAATATAAAATTTAGTAATTCATATTTTTTCACTTTATATTAATTTCTTTGGACAATTATTTTTTGTCATTGAATTCTAAGAAAAATGTGTGGTACAAGTTCACAGTTTCTTTTTAATTCATTCTTAATTTACTTTGTGAGTAATAAAATATTAGTTATAGTTATTATTTTAATTATCACTTAACTTAGAAAATATTTATTGAACCATGAATTATTCTAAAATAAAATCTAGCAATTTTGAGCAAATTTTTAAGGAAAAAAATCTGGGCAATGCTATTTACTTAAATTTAGGATTTTTTAGTAAATTTATATAATTTATATTATTTGAAATTAATTTAATAATTAATTTGTTAGTTTTGATAATATTTTAATAGATTAAAATTTTAACACACAACGGATTATCTTTTTTATTCTATAAATTTAAATACATTTGACTTATATTATTATCTTTTTCACTAAATTACTTAATTTTAAATATTAACCTTTTATTTGAATCATTATTTTTCAAGATTAGCACTTATTGTTAATTAAAATAATATTATTAATTAAAGTTTTGATTATAAATTTAGTTATGATAGACCATATAATAATAATATTTACTTTATATTTTAGTCAATTATTTAATTTTAATTTTATTAAATTCTTCTAATACAAGTTTAAATTTAAAAATTTTTAAAGTAACTAAGATATTAATTATTTTTAATAATAAAATCAATATCAACTTTACTTAACTATTTTTTAAAAGATATAAATTAAAAAAATTAATTTAATTAATTGTTATTAGAAATATATCTCAAATTTTATTATTTTATTTTTAAAATTAGATATCTAACTCTATATATATAATTAAAATTGAGAGAAAACTTTAATTTACTTATGTGGTAATTTCTCACAAATTTATAATTTAAAAAAATAAGAAACAAAAAGAGTAAGAAAGTCTAGTAATGAATTCTCCTTTTGATTTTTTAGAAAAAATAAAATCTTTATTCCAAATTCATTGATCTCTTTTAACAAGGAAAACAATAATTGACCTTTTTATTTTCTTAAAATAAAAAAAAAACCAATTATTCTCTCAAATTTGCTAATTTTACCGGATGATCTTTTCAATATAAATGATAGGCCTGACAACTAATTAGCCTTTTTTATCCTTTTTACTTTTTCGATGGTGAAACTTCATGGAAATTTTGTGGGTATTTCTCTTTTTTATTTTTGTAACATTGAGCCTATATATAAAGAGATATGGTAAGGATGGCAAGGTTTGTGTAGCAATACATTTTTCCATGAATTCTACCAGTTGCTCTACTTCTCTCCCTACCCATTTATTCAAGCACGATGTTTTCTTAAGTTTCAGGGGCGAAGACACTCATTGCAACTTTATAAGCCATCTCCACTCTACTTTGTATCAAAAATCAATCATAACTTTCATAAACAATGAACTCGAAAGTGTTGGGTTGATTGGTTTCTTTATATATGGATATATAATCCAAATTTTTTAGGGTCACAATCCAAAATAATTAAAGTACCCCTTTTGGTTGGAAAAACCAAGAAGAGCTGGTGCTAGGAAAAAAGAAAACAAGGCTACTGAAAGAGAGAGGGAAAATAGGGAGGCCACCTAAAGAGAGGGACATAAAGATAGTATTCTTTGGTCTTATGTTTGGAAAGGATATTGGTGTTCGATCAAGCTGAAACTTGGATAATTGATAGAGGATGTTTGATTCTTAATTCTGAACAGTAGAGATTGTGTTTCGAGTATAGTAAGTCCTATTTCTCTTTAGTTTTCTTAGGTCTATACTCTAGGCGACTTTTTATGTGCAATTTTGATTAACCGTGTAATTAGAGGCTTGTTTGTAGTCTGATTAAGCTAATTTTTGGTTAGTAACTTGAGGACACATATATCTTATTTGCAAATGGTTGGATTGGTTTTTTGTGAACTAAAAGGACAGGTTTTCCATTAAAACCGAGGTCTCTTAATTCTGACAACTTTTTGCTCTCTCATCTGTGGTAGAGTTAGTAAACCGTGTGGATGATTATTGACTAGTGGTCCAATTGAATTGAAATTTAGACAGCTGGTAGGGGACATCTGGGAGTTCATCCTGAATAGTTATATTATTACCTTGAGGTGTACTTTTTGAGTTATGGTTGACAACACGTAGTTATCTTATTTTACTCAACTCATTAGTCTCTCATTTAGTCCAAATTGAATTTTGTTCAATTTGTTTGATGTAATTGACATTGTATACCTCTATTATATTCACTTAATTATAGTGGAATTGTGTCCTGTGGCTTTTTTTCCTTTTCAATTTGGATGAGTTTTTCTTATAAAAATTGACGTATTCTCTTGCGTGATTTATTTATATTATAATTTTTATTATTCAATTATCTCCTCATAGGTTCAAGCAAGCAGGAGAAGTTTTTTGAACTATCTATTCTCCGCTGCCCCCTTTCTCCCATCAGAGGAGGAGATCTCGAAGGGGCTTTTGAATGCTATTGAAGAGTCTGTGTTTGCCATTGTTGTCTTCTCCAAAGGCTATGCTTTTTCCAGATGGTGCTTAGATGAACTTGCCAAGATAATGGAATGTATTGACACCCGAGGGCAGAAGGTCATCCTGGTATTCTATCACGTAGATCCGTCAGATGTAAGGAAACAGACTGGGACTTTTACAGTAGCATTTATTGGACATGAGGCCAATTTCAACTCAAATCTAGAGAGGCTGCAGAGATGGAGGGCTGCCTTGACTAAAGCTGCCAATCTATCTGGATGGCCCACAAAGGATTGCGGGTACTGCATCATTTCTCTTATGATGTATTTCATTGTATTTACATTTGATTTTTCCCTAGACCACACTTATTTCATTCAATTTCAATATATAAATTTTTGTACTTGGTAGGTCGGAGTCAGACATAGTTCATGGAATCGTGCATCGTGTTTGGAAGGATTTGCAAAAGATGTGGCCGAGTCCTTTAGAAGGCCTAGTGGGAATAGGTCCCCACATTGAGCAACTCCAAGCATCATTGTTCAGTGGGTCGTCAGGTAGTGTTTTTATCCCAGGACTTTGGGGCATGGGCGGCATAGGGAAGACAACTATTGCCAAAGCACTTTTTGGCCAAATTAAATGTCGGTTTGAAAGATGCTGCTTTCTTGTAAATGTAAGAAAAGCGTGGATTAGAAAAATTGGGAAAAAAGCTTCATTCTGAGTTATTCGAGGAAAAAATAGAAACAATCAATATGCCTGGTGTTGGACAATTTTTCTACATGCTTCGTGGTATAAAGGTTTTGCTTGTCCTTGATGATGTGGATGATAGGAAACAACTTGAACATTTAGCTGGGGATCGTGGTTGGCATACTCCTGGAAGTAGAATCATCATCACAAGCAGAGATAAGCAATTGCTTAAACCCCTCGTCGATGTTGTACATGAGGTGGAGGCATTATTGCACCCTGATGATCTTCAATTATTTAGTTTGCACGCCTTTAAACGTAATGTTCCAACAGATGATCTGAGAGAATTGTCAAATTTGCTTGTCTGTTATGCTAAAGGTGTTCCTTTAGCTCTCAAGGTGTTGGGTTTTCTTTGTTGGATAAATGCAAAAGAGAGTGGGAAAGTACTCTAAAGAAATTGGAAAATGCTCCTGATAAGGAAATCCAAGATGTACTGAGAATTGGCTACTCCAGCTTAGACAAGGAGCAGAAAGAGCTTTTTCTTTGGATTGCTTGTTGTTTGAAAGTTTGGAATAAGGATTCTGTTATAAAATTACTAAGGTCTTTCAACAGAAATTGAATTAAGTATTCTCACTGATAAGTCTCTTATATCTCTATATAAGAATGTGGATAGGGATGAGGGTGAGGGGCTAACAATGTATCATTTATTGCATGCAATGGGCAGAGAACTTGTGCTAGAAGAATCAGAAGATCCAGGTGAACGTCGTAGGCTGTGGAATCATGAAGACATTTACCAAGCATTCAGAGGAAATTCTGTAAGATTTGAGAGTAATAAGCCTTTGTTTGATTATGGTTGAAGCTTTTTCTAATCGGTGCATATTAAGGCAACCTATGTGTTAATATATGTTTTCCAATTGACTTGTATCTTGGCTTATGTCTCTCTGCTGCCCTCAGTTTGTTAGGGGACCAAAAAAATTAAGGGCATAAGTTTGGAGACATCATACACGAAAGAGGTACAGTTGCATCCGGATACATTTGCAAGGATGTGGAACCTTAAATTTCTCAAAATCGAAGGGTGGGATTCCAAATATAAGGTGCGCCTTCCTAAAGGCATCAGTGCCCTTCCTGATGAACTAAGATATCTTCGTTGGGATGGGTACCCATTGGAATCTTTGCCGGCAAATTCCGACCTAGAGAACCTCATTGAGCTTCGGTTGCCCTACAGCGAGATTACTGAACTATTTGGCGATGAGACGCAGGTATGCCGTGTTTGATTGCATCTTACACACACATGCCTATTTCTTTCAATTAATTCTATAAACAAATCAATTCATTATAATTTCTATTTATTTTCTTTTTTTTCCCTGATTACAGGTTCTGGGTAAATTAAGAGAAATTTACCTTGATGGGTGTGGACAACTGTGCAAAACTTCAAACCTCTCGAGGACATTTGAATCTATCAGATTGCAGTCTCCTGAAATTACCAACTGACCTGGGACGTTTATACTCCTTGAAAAATCTACGATTAAGAGGAAATAGTGTTAAGACCATTCCTGTGAGCATCAAACGACTTTCTCGGTTGGAGACTCTCGATATAGCTGGCTGTGGAAACCTTCATTCCGTACCAGAACTTCCACAAAATCTACTTCGGTTAACATCTTGTGGTTGCACATCGCTGGAAACGGTATCTGCTGCCTTTACACGTCTAGCCTTTGGGTCGATGAACTGTAGTCGACAATGCGTATTCAACTTCGAAGATTGCTTGAAATTGGATGAGAAGGAATGCGGAGACATGGTGCGTGATCTTCGTACCAATTTCATAACAAATGGACATCGGTACAAGGTCTCTCCCTCTCAGCTCTACCAACTTTTTTTTTTTTTTTTGCAGTTTTTTTCTATTATTTTATTGATACTAGAAAATTAATATATTTTTCTCTACAGGCAATCGGAGCAACTTCCCAGGTTTCAATAATATATATGGGAAGTAAGATTCCCGGGGGATCAATCATCAAAGTGTTGGAGACTCAATCAGCTTCGAGTTTTCGTTGAAGTGGCTTAAAGATGGTTTCTTGGGGTTTGCTCTAGGCTTCATTTACAAGCCATGTGGCATTGCAGGATGCAATTATCATTATTTTGAATATAAATGCCATATTGGAGACAAGTATTTATCGCGTTTTGAGTTGTCATATCCAGATTATGATCTTAGAACTCATGGGACTGAACGTATTCTTGAAATTCGATCACCGATTGCGTGATGTGATACTTAGGAATGACAGTAAATTTCAATCCTGCCATGATGTTTTCTTACTCAAGTTCCACTGTTGGAACGGTTGGAAAAGTCAGTGCTCTTGCAAAATAAAAATGTGCAGGGTCATTCCATTGTAAGCCCAAGGACAAGGCTAACACATTGCAACTGCTGCCATTAAGAGGACATGCAAAAGCAGCTCTTGAAAAAAAGAGATGCCAAGAAGATGAGCCTCCATTGATGTCTCAACTTGATGCAGATGAACTTGGCTGAAACCACTGACTCCAGGGAAATGGATGAGGGACCCCCACGTCCTAAAAAATTGAAATTAACTCAGTACGGAACAGCATTAACATTAGTGGAGTGGGGGCCTATGCATAGCCTTTGATTGCTGTTGCGAGTTGATTTTTCTATTGTGTGTTTCAAAATTCCCTTTTCTATTTGTTGTAAATATAGTTAGGCAATATTACTTAATTATAAGATAAATTATTGGGCTAATCATATTACTGATTATAGAGAGATTAATTTCTATATATATATATATATATTGATATATTATACTATTATTGAATATAAAAGTTTTCTTTTTTTCTATATTGTATTTGAGCCAATTTAGAGATATTTTCTTAGAGAGAGGAAAGTCTTTCAAGCAAAAAAATTCTCCCAAAGAGAGAAATTTCTCAAGAGCGAGAAAATTTTCCTAAGAAAATGAGAGTTTTCCTCATGAGAACAATATCTTGTCACTTTTCTTTATTTCTTTTGTTTATTTCATTAGTTTTGTAGTCTTATTGAGCCACTCTTTTTCGTGTTTTACTTTGATTATAATGGTTAATGATAAAATGACTAAGAGCATAGATGTGAAGGCTGTAATTTCAGATGTTCCTGCGACAACAAAGATCCCAAAATACGAACTTAAAGGTAGAAACTATTTGGATTAAAGTAAAAAAGTTTTAGTGTATCTCTATATTGTTGATAAGGATGATTATCTTATTGATAAACCACCATCAGACTTTGAGACAAATAAAGTTTGGTTGGGAGAAGATGCCATGATATTTTTGCATTTTTTGCAAATTTGCAATTCTATAGATACTAAGGCAATTAGTTTAGTTAACCATCAAGAGTTGGTCAAAAAACTCATGGACTATTTGGCCTTTCTATATTCTGATCAGGGTAACTTATCTCATATATATGATGTGTGCAAGGAGTTTTATTGTCCAAAAAAGCAAGAAATGTATCTTATTAAATATTTTATGGACTTTAGATCGATATATGAGAAACTAAATGTTCTTTCTTTTAGTTCTAATGTAAGAACTCAACAATCTCAACGTGAATAAATGATTATTATAAGATTCCACTTATAATTCTGTGTTTATTTCTGCTGGTGAGTTTGCTCCTTTTACTTATTACCAAGCCTCGCTACAGTACTCTACTCGTAGTCTCGTCACCAGTGAAAAGTTAGGTAAACCAACTACATATCTTGTATCATCATCTTGAAAATAAGTCATAGAATCAAGTGCATCATATGACAAAAGACACAAGTCTTCTTTCATCTTTAAATTCTCACAAAATTTTTTCAAATATCACTTTAGTTGATGACTAAACTACAATTGTTATGGATTTTGGAACTATGGTTCTTACACCGACCCTCTTATTCTTATTCGTCTTGTGTTTATTTAATTTTTTTTTCAATTTAATCTATATTAGTAAAATCACTTTAGTCTTAAACTATTCTATTTCATTTTTTTGCCCAATCATTATGTCCTTAATTGTTTTAAAGAAATTTTTTTATCCCTTATAACATTTGTCTTCTTCAAATTATGAATCATGTCACTAGAGCACTCCTTTTTCAAATGAAGGTCCCTGATCAATTTTGGGTTAATATTGTTTTCAGTACCTATTTCTTAATTAATCGTATGTCCTCATGAGTTTTCAATGGCAATATTTTTTTATTCTATTTTGTTTCCCCTTTATTTATTATTCCTAATTGAACCATATATTTTTCAGTGTACTTGTTTCGTTTGTGATGTTTACACTCATATGTTTAAATTAGATCCTTAATCCCTTAAGTGTGTATTTTTGGGTATTGTCATCTTAAAAAAGATATAAGTATTACTCTTCCAAATCAAGTTGTTATTTGATCTTTGCTAATGTTACATTTTTTTTAAACTATTTCATTCTTTTCTAAGTCTTATATGTGTAGTAGTGAAAGGGTGAAAGATGATATTTTAGTATACACTGTAATCACTAATACTAGTTCCACTAAACCCACTAAACTACATATTATTCAAGTGTATTCTCATTGAATTCCATACCATGATTCATACCCTCCACTAACTCCTTTATCTACAAATCCTAGTCTTAATCTTCTCATTACTCTTCGAAAAGGCACACAAAAATTTACTCCATCTTTTTCTTCATTTGTATCTTATAGACATTTGTTGTCTCCTTTGTGTTGCTTTATTGCTTTTCTAGATTCTATTTCTATTCTTAAAATACTAGTTAAGGTTTTATCTAATCGTGGTTAGAAAGCTATCATGGAGGAAGAGATTATGGGTTTAGATCATAATAGTACTTAAGAATTAATACAATTATTAAAAGGTAAGCAAGTTATTAGCTACAAATGGATATTTGTTGTGAAAGCTAATCTCGATCTCAAAGTCAAATTTATTGCTAAGGGGTATACTCAAACATATATGATGGATTATTTTGTGACTTTTTCTCCATTGGCTAAAAATGATTTTGTAAGACTATTGATCTCTTTTGTTGCTATTAATGATTGACCTTTATACCAATTATGTGTTAAAATTTCCTTTTTTCGATGTAATTTGTAAGAAGTTTATGTAAAGAAACCACTTGAGTTTGTTGCTCATGCAGTGTCTCAGTCTAGTGCAGAAGTAAAATATAAAAATATAGCATACATATGAACTGATATGGATATATCAATTACTAAGTAAGATTGGAATTTGAAATTCATTTTTATGAAACTATGGTATGACAACTAAACTACTATTTACATGTATCAATCTAATTTTCCACAACAGGACTAAAAATATCAAAATTAACTGTCATTTCATTTGCAAAAAAATTCAATAAAATCTCATTTCCATTATCTATGTCTTAATTGGAGAGCAATTAGGCAATATTTTCACACAAGCTTTAATCGGTCTTAAGATAAATTATACTTGTAACAAGTTGAGTATGGTCAACATCTATACTCTAGTTTGGAGAAGAGTGTTGTACAGATAATAAGTCAACATATGATTGCATATATATATATATAGTAGGTAGATATAATTACTTGATTATAAGATTAATCATAAGGCTAATTATAGTATTTGATTTTAAGAGAGATTGATCCTTTATTTGTATACATATTGACATCTTATATTATGAACCAATATACAATAAAATAGTTTTTTCCTACACTTCCTTTATTATTTATCATTTTTTTTTTTGGGAAAAGATAGATGGCTAGAAGATCTACACAAAAAGAGTGAAGGATTGACATGACATGTGTGACTTATAATTAAAAAATAAAATTTTCTTTTTCGAAACTCGAAGTTTTTTACTCAAAAACACGTGATGTGCAACAAATATGATACAATGTATAATAAGATATAAATGAATTTTTTAATAACTAGTTGATCATTGTATGATAGTTGTTATACATCTTAATATCATTATTGCACATAATAATATCATATTTTTTCAAATAGGAAACTCTAAATATATATATATTAACTTGTAAGGCATACATGTCACATCATTCTGTTTGACTATATTCTTTAAACATATAGTTGAACACTTTTATTTTATATTATTTTCAAAGAATGGGTATTATACATATTTAGATATACTCCTAGTCATGTCATGTAGGTAGAATTGCATTTATATCTTTTTTGTATTCAATTTTTGATAAAATTTATTCGATTATATAGATAAAATTTAAATCAACTGATTGAGCAATTCAATTATACCTTTAATGTTTAGTTTGTTAGGGATACCTAAATAAATAAATGTAGCTGAATTTCTTTTTTAAATGCTAAAATGAACTAAATTAAATTCTCATTAATTTTCACTCATTTAGAAAAAAATAATTATATTTATCACATTGTTGTATTTTATAGTGATAATTTAATTAAATTCTTGTATTTTAAAATTTTTCCTACCAAATAACAAAATTATTGGGATTGAACTCTTTTGATAAAAATTGACTTTAATAAACTTTTTGTAAGAACTCTTACATTATTCGACTGATCACAGGTCATATTTCCCAAAAAATTGAATTTACAAAATATTTAATTACCGAAACAAATAACATTTTGAATAAAATCAATATAAATTATTCAATATGATAAAGGTAATATAGAAATATTTTTTCTTTCTCAAAAGCATCAATATATTCATATTCTAAAATCTAGAAGTTCTATAAATGATATTCTTTTAGTTATGAAGCTACCTTTTTAGTAGTTAATTTTACAAAAAAAATATTCCATGATCTTATTACAAAACAATAAACACCACTAAAACTAAATTAAGTAAAAATATTATGAAGAACTTAATAATATAAAAAAATATATATATATTTCTTTGATTGGTTATATATATAGGAAGAATATAAATTTAAGTATATTAATAAAATTGTGATAGCCCCTCTTTTTAAAATATTAGAAATAAATCCCAATTTAATGATTATTAACCAATATGATATTAAAAATATATATAATTAAAACAATTATACAAATATAACATTAAATATTATTTCTCAACAAATTCAAGTATTAGAATATAGCATTCCATAATCTTCTATGGAAATTAATAGTTGCATTTAAACCCTTATTTACACTATTAGAGATACTAATAGAAAATCTAATACATTAGGTACAAAGTCGGAGCATATTCTAGGAAATATTAAAAAAAGTGAAGGTGAAATTTAAAAAACAAAATTACATTTTTTTTTTATCAAAGGATAATGAAATAGATTATGAAATAGAAAAATTACAACAACAATTTGAAGAAAACTTAACTATAAATAAAAAATAATAACAAAAGACAATTTTGTAAACAAAAAATAAAACACTTTTATGATAAATCATCATTCTTGATATAGCTAGTAAAGAATAATCTTATCTAATATGTACGAGTTTTAATGGAAGTAATGTATATGAATGGGCATAAATGAATTAAGTGAACAAAATATTAATAATATTTTACAATAAATGACAATAGTGGCAACAATATATCAAGCTAGGGAAAACTTAGATAAAGCCATAACTAATAATTTACTAGTCAAATTTACTACTACATTAAAAAGATGTTAGGATAATTATTTAATAGATAAATGAAAGAAAATAACTATTAAATGCACCTAAACAAGTTGATAGTTGTATACATATTAAAGGAACATCTAATGTACAAATAAAAATAAAATTAAAAGAAATGCTAATGATACTTTTGCTTTATACCATCTATGAACAATTTACTAAAGATTTAAATTGATTCCAACAAAAATCTCTAGAAATACTTTTAAATTTAAGTTGCATATCTATAGAAGACCTTAGATGGTACAAGAACATATTTTTAACCTAAGTTTCCGTTTAGACATACTGTAAATACTCATTTTGAAGAAAAATAAAATGATTCATTGTTGGGTTATTAAAATTATTTACTAAGAAGGTTAGAATAAGAATAAGAAATTTTTATGATGGGAATATACTTTATAATTGATTAACATATGGAAAAATTATTACATACATAAATAATGAAATTTTGTAATTATGTACTAATTTAAAATTAAAAGAAAAAATGAATTACATATAAGTAGAAAAGAGTTAGAATCATTTGTTCTCAGTATGATTATGAAATAAAACTAGTACCTTTAAAGATAAGAAAGAACAAAAATAAAAATTTTAGAAAATTTCAACAGAAAAAGTATAACAACATACTTGATAAATCCTTTTATAAATTTAATAACCTAATAAGTTTAGACAAAAACAAAAAAGAGCAACTCAAACTAGAAAAAAAAAAAAAGAAAAATCATTTGCTATATGTGTAGACAATTAGGACATTATAAAAGCCACTGCAAATTAAAAGAAAATGCAAACCTTAAAGTAAAAGAAAAAATTAAAAGTAAAATTCACCATTTAATTGAAGAAATGTAAAGAAAAATGGAAAATTAATAAATAAATCTAGTGATGGAATATTAGGAATTCAAAAACAATCAACTTCTTATTTAAATAGTAGTGAAAGTGAAAATGGTATGAAACTATATATTACACATGGATGTGTTATTGTTACTATAAAAAATAAATAATTGTTTCTAATAGCTTGTATAGTGATTAAAAGAGAGACTACTGTTATATGGATTTAATATATGAACTTACTTAAGGTAGAAATTTATATGCATTATGGAGATAAATGAGGTCTCATGTTAGACAAATACCTTATAAGTTGCTATATAACTACTATATTTTTGTTGTTACATTATTCTTCTTGATGTAGGTTATTGATTTGCATGTTATGTGAAGTATTCAATTGTAAACTAAATTGAAAGTTAATGTCTCAAGTATGAATTAAATTGAAATTAATGACTCAATTATAAAGTAAATTAAAATTTTTGCCTTAATTATGAAGTAAATTGAAAATTCATGATTCAAGTGTGAAATAAATTGAAAGTTACTAATCAATTATGAAGTAAATTGAAAGTAATTCACCTTTGATTATGTTTACTAATTTTTGGATTATAGGGCATCTTGAAAGCAATAATAGACTATCTACCTAAAACAAAGCACATGTACAGTGCAAGGCATATATTTGTTTAATGGAGAAGAATTCATCAAAGGAATGAATTGCACAAACTATTTTAGGAATGTGCAGAGTCCACAAGCCTAGCAAATTTTGGTGTAAAACATGCTACAAATGAAACTATCTTTTTTTTGCTCATCTAAACATATTGAAGAACCCTTTTGAAAAATGATGCAGAATATACTTCAAAACTAACTTGAAGTGTGATATTGTTAACAACATTTTATGTGAAGCATTTAATGAAAGAATTGTGAGGGCTAGAATCAAGTGTATCGTATCAATACTTGAAACGTCAAGTTGATCATGATGAAAAGATTAAGGACTACTAAAGATATATACAACAAATGGAAGGATGATCTTGGTTACAAAATTAGAATGAAATTAAATTCGGGAAGAGAAGATAACTTTGACTGAGAAGTTTTCTTTAATTAAGTTAATGGGCATTAAGTTGTTCATAAAGGGGTACGGTATATGTTAACCTGCAAAAAAGGAGTTGTCCTTGCAAGGTATAAGATGTTTTAGGGATACTTTGTTACCAAGTCATAACTGTTATTCTAAATAGGGATAAAATACCTATTAATTATTTGTATAAATGGTACAAGTAAAAGTATTTGGAGTTATACTTAGTGATGATGAATCCTATTCAAAGGCAACACTATTAGGCTAAAATTCGCAAAGACCTAATTTATCTACCACTTGTGATAATAAATATGGGTAGGCCAAAAATACAAAGAATAAAAAATAATGATAAGGCATATAGTCACATTGTTACTGTTCAAGAGAGGTATTATCTTGACTTACAAAAAATGTCATCAAGTAGGTCATAACCAAAAGACATGCAAAAATGAACCAAAAATAACAACAAGGCCATTGCCCAAGTTCCTATTTTGAGAAAGGGTCCTATTATAATCTATCATCAACAATTGCTAGATTAAAGGAACTAATGGATAGGAATGGACATTAATCAACAACTGATTCAAGAAGTTCTATTTTAGTGTGAAGAGTTTGTCATATGTTCCATTTTGATTTTATGCTAGGTAGTTAGGGTATATTCCTTTTAAAGAATTTTGTTTTTGTTGGAAGCAATTTGTAACTTGGTATACCAAGGATGCAAAATTTATATGACAATAGTCTTTTAATTTGAATGCAAATTGCATGTGTTGCCTAAATGGTTCCATTTTCATGTTTATATATTATTTCTTTCCTTAATTACATTTTGTAATTCTAGCTAATCAAGTTTCAGTGTACACTCAAGATATAATAGATAGCTTCATTGCATAGGAAACAAATCTTGAACCTTCCATAAGAAGGTTCAGATTTTACAAAAACCAAAATGTAAATCTAGACCTTGCAAGCATATTGCAATTACAAAGATGACCTCCAAAACTTAAACCAACTTAAACATCTACAAAACAAGGCCTACTTCTTATTTCTCACCATGAACAAAACAAAGGTCCCTTTTTCCAATGCTAACACTACCTTCGACTCAATCTATATCTCTCCCCTATTTACTACTTCTTTCAATTACAATTAGGGACAACAACACTCATGTGTGAGCTAGGAAGATCAAAATACACCACGCACGCCTTCTTTCTTCGATTATTACATTCTTAGTAATGGTTGCCCTTCTTAACAGTCCTAGAATAATTTGGTGTGTCCTTGGGGAGAAGAGACCAAGTTTGAAGACATTTGCAATTGCTAGGATAAAAGGGTAGAAGTTTAAATAAAATGAATTGTTTAAAAAATTAACATAAGACCATAGTAAGCTTACTAAAAATGAGGCATATGCTTTGAAATGCTAGCTAAGGTTCAAGTTTGTTTATGAAGTCATTGAATTTTATATTTGTTACAGTACCAATACTTTATTATTATGATTATTATTATTATTATTATTATTATTATTTTAGCTTTTCTTCTCAATTCATTGCTCCTTTTTCTCATGAACGATGGAACATAAAGGGTGTTTTTTTTTGTCTAACACAAAACTAGATTTTAAAATTAAATAGTAAGTCATCATAACTTTAACACGAAAACACATCTAATTTCCTTAACAAATGCCTTGCTTATTTTTCTTTAACTTCCTTAGGGTTAGAAAAAGCAAATATTTTTATGATGGCCATTTTTTCTCTCTTTGTTCCATAAGTTTTCTTATGGTTTGGAAAAGAGTTGGAAAAGAAGGTAATCAAATAACATAAATGTGGAAGGATGAGAGAACTGAAACATGTTGTAAGGAGTTTATATTAGTTCAAGGTAGCTGACTTTGACTCACTGTCAAAAGAAAACTCGCAAACATGTACATAAGGAAATCTAGTAATGCATCTCCTTCAACAAGTTATATGTCCCACAACTGGATAACAATATGAAAAGGAATCTATGAAGGCAAAACACAGAGTAACCTTAAAATTAAACGACATAGCAATAGTGGAAACATAGCACCTGAAACTTGCGCACCACCACACTAGAGGTATGTGTGACTTTAATTGAATGTGGATAAATCTAACATGCAGGAATATAAAAACAATTGCAAGAACTAATAATATGAGTGAGGAATCAAACCTCACGTATTAAGAGGGAGTTGAAAAATAATTTTTTTATCCCTTTTATAAAATTAGACTTTTTAAAAAAATTATTCTGAATTTGTCACTAAACTGAATTTAATCAAATATTAAAAAATAAATAGAAAAGTAATAAAAAATAAGATAAATGTATCATGAAAACATTAGAAAACAAATAAAAAAGTAGTAGAAAATAAGATGAATATATATCCCTAAAGAATTCCATGCCACTAAGAGATAAAAAATGAAGGGACATGATCTAAATATCATACATAAAATATTAAAAGCATATTCTTTGTTACCTATCCTTATTTGACCACTAAGGCTATGACCTCCCTCATTTGAAAGAATTAGTTAGAAAAGAAAGGTGGAAAGAAAATGCAAGCATTCAAGAAACTTAAGCTTTTATATCCTTCCATCATTCTCCTCCTCTCTACTTTTCCATCACAAACTAATTTTACAAGCATTTGTGTCAAAGTTCCAATTCCAAACTCAATTATTTCATCCTAATTAGACATATGATCTTGAAAAAAAACAAATGTGTGCATAAGAAGTTAAATCAAAACCAAACATGTATGGAGCAAAAGACTTGGCAAAATTAGAATTATTTTTCATTAACCTTTCAAGGTCTTTATATGGATCCAATTTCAATCATTTAATTATTACATAATGAAAGGTTATAAAAGTGGTTGACCTTACTCGATGAAGCTCAAAAGTTAAGTAATAGGAAATAGTTTAGTAATACGGTTAATGATGGTTAATCTAGTAGTTCTACCTACTTCTACTATCTAATCAATTAATTGAACTAATTTGGTTGAATTACAACTTAATCATTAAAATATAAACAAAATAAGTTTGATTTCATCCAATGAAACCTCTACTTCAATGCTTTGTTATAGGTTATTACCTTTCTTCTCACTACAATGTAGGAGTTCCAATCAGTAGTAGTACATAAGGAGCAATTATAAAAGTGGTTAGCCTTACTCAATGAAACTAAAAAAATTAAGTAATAAGAAATAGTTTAGTAATATGGTTAAAGATGGTTAATCCAATAGTTCTATCTATTTATACTATCTAATCAATTAATTGAATTAATTTGGTTGAATTATAATTTAGTCATCAAAATATAACTGAAATAAATTTGATTTCATCCAATACAGCCTCTACTTCAATGCTTTATTATAGGTTACTATCATTCTTCTTGTTGCAATGTAAGAGTTCTAATCAGCAGTAGTAATGCCAGTAGCAGTAGTAGTAGCCCCTTCTATAAGCAAAGTCAGGATGGCTTGAATAATAAGGATTATGAGTTTGCCAACAACTCCTCCTTAAATTTCTTGATGTTCATATCCAATTACTTTCTAAGATATTCAAATCTACTTTTATTTAAGGTTTGATCAAAATATCAGCTAATTGGTCTTGAGAGCTATAATGCAATAGTTTTACTTCTCTTTCTTGCTACACTTCTCAAATGAAATGAAACTTGATTTTAAAATACTTTGTTCTACCATAAATGACAAGATTCTTAAAGATTGCAATGGTTGATTGATTGTCAATTTTGATCTTTGTCACTTCCTGTTACTCCTACTTCATATATGACAACATTTTCCTTAGCCAAAGTACTTCATTCACTACAGCAGCAACAATAATGTATTCTACTTCTATAGTGGATTGAGCAATCACTTCCTGCTTCCTTGAAGTCCATGTAAAGATTCTAAAGCCAAGTAAAAACAGATATCCTAAGGTGCTCTTCATGTCATCTTTGCTGCCTACCCAATCATTGTTTAAGAAGTAGATAGCTTTATGGTTATTTTCTTTCTAAACCAAATCCTATAGCTACAAGTTCTTTTAACATATTTCAAGATCCTTTTGGTTGCTTTAAGATGGATTTCACTTGGTGTTTACATATATTTAGACAAAATGCTAATGGCATGCATCAAATTTGGTTTAATTGTTGTCAAATACGGTAGGCTTCCAATCAAGCATATGAAAGTTATACAATTAGCCTTTTTTGACCCATCTTCCTTGCAAGACTTCTCTACAAAATTCAATGGAAAAAGAATAGACTTTCATGTAGTTATTTGATATTTCTTTAGCAGTTCATTTGCATACTTCATTTAATTGATGAAGATGCCTTCAATTGACTACTTGACCTTCATTCCTAATAAGAAGGTCATTAGTCCAAGATTAGTCATTTCAAAGTCAAGTTTCATTCATTGTTTGAATTTATTGATCAAGAATTTACAACTACCAATCACTAGCATGTCATCCATATAAATTGAAATGATAAGCAATTCAGTCTTAATAACTTTGGTATATATGATTGGTTCACTTTGCCTTTTGGTAAACACAGAATTGAGTAAGTATCTACCTTACTATATCAGGCCCAAAGAGCCTATTTCAGTCCATATAATACCTTCTTCAATAAGTATACCATTTGCTTAGCACTTAAGGAGAAAATGTCTCAATATAGTCTATTTTATACTATTGAGAGTATCCCTTCACCACCAATCTAACTTTAAGTTTATTGACTGAGCCATCTGCATTAAGCTTTACCCTTTATATTTATTTCATAACAATCACTTTTTTGTTTATAAGCCAATCAATAAGCTCTCAGGTCTAATTCTTTCTTACCATTCTCAGCTCCTCCTCCATTGCATCCTGGAAAACCTTCATTTTTAATACTTTTGTGAAGTTAAAGGGTTCCAACGTGACCATATGTCTTTAGGAATAAACATTTGCTAGTGACCTTGTTCTCCATATAGGTTCATCATCAAATTGTGCCACTTGGCTTGGTGCTGGATTAGCTTGTGCATAAGAGGGGTTAAAGTCTGAGTTGGATGCTTCTTGTATTTCTGCAAGTTGACCTTTACTCTAATCCTAACTAGCATCCTTATCAAACTTTATGCTTCTACTTGTTGTCACTATACAGCTCTTTAGGTCAAAGACACTGTAAGCCTTGGATTGACTGCTGTATCTAAGGATAACACAAGCCTGAATTCTCTCATCCAACTTACCCTTTTTTCTATTGGAATATGAATGTAGCAGCTACATCTAAAGACTTTTAAATATTGCAATGAAGGCTTAACTTCATGCCAAGTCTGATATGGAGTCATTCCTTTCACTACTTTTGTAGGGAGCATATTTTGAAGATAGTTGGTTATGTTAATGGCTTCTTCCCATAAATGTTTTGGAAGCTTCTTTTCAAACAACAAACACCTAGACATCTTTATCAAGGTCTTATTCTTCCTTTCATTAACTCCATTTTGTTGTGAATCATATGATACAATAAACTGATGATATATACTTGATTCTTCATAGAATTTATTGAAGTTGCTAGCTATGTACTCACCACCATTGTCTGACCTGATGGTTGCTATGCTGTAGCCAGCTTGTTTCTTAATCCAAGTCTTGAATTTGAGAAACATGTGTGAGACCTTTTCCTTGATTTTCAAGAAATATATCCAAGTGTATCTGGTTGCATTATCAATCAAAGTGTAAAGTATTTGCTACCATTCAAGGAAGGAATGCTCATTAGTGCACATAGGTCTGTATAGAGTAATTGTAACTTCTTGGAAAACCCCTCTCCTAGATGTCGGGAATCGATCTTTCCTGCAATAATTTGATGGGAGAGATTCCACTAGAACTTGGAAACCTTAGCACAACCTTAGCACTATTAAGGCGCTAAGCCTATCCCACAACAGGCTGATAGGGCTAATCCCGTAAACTTTTTCAAAGCTGAAGGAAATTGAGAGCTTGGCTCTTTCATACAACAACTTAGACGGGAAAATTCCACCTCAGCTTACTCAACTATACGAGCTAGCTGTTTTCACTGTAACACACAATAATTTGTCTGGAAAGACCCCAGAGATGGTTGCACAATTTGCAACATTCAACAATACAAGTTACGACGATAATCCTTTGCTCTGTGGACCGCCGCTGACAAGAAGTTGCGATGCACGTCCATCACCTCCATCATCGTCCAAGAATTCAGGTAAGCAGGAAGAGGAAACTGGATTGATAAGCATGGATGCATTTTATCCAAGCTTTCTAGCATCCTATAGCGTGGTGCTGCTGGGAATGGTCATTGGCGACGAGCATGGTTTTAGTTTGTGGGGGAATGAATTAACAACTGTTATTATTTTATTGTGAACAATCTTTCCATGTCCAAGTACCAAGCTTGGCAGCCTTGTGTCTAGTCTAGATGTTATTTGTGCATGCATTTCACCTCTTTATACGTGATGTGGAGGACACAAGAAATAGTCACTTTTTTCGAGAAAAGGCAAGACAACATACGTATAGTCTTTTTCTAGACTCCACCGTAGTGTTAGTTTTTTCTTGAAGTGGTAAGAATAACTTAACAAATGAACAAAAATGCAAAGCATAAAATAAATGCATGGGGGATGGAAGAAAAATTAAGAATCATATTTTAAATGTGTTTTACTTTTATAAAAATATATAAAGAGATAAATAGAACAAATTTTATTATAAAAAATGAAAAAAAAATTACTTTTTATATTTTCCTAAAATAGGAAAAGGATGAAATAAATCGCTTTAAATTATTGATTACTTTTATTTTTATATCCTTTGCAAATACTAACAAAATTCAAAATAAAAGATAAATTCATAGCTAAAACTTTAAAATTATAACAAAAAAACTCTTATAAGAGAATAACAAAGAGGAACAAAGAGGCCTCTCAAGCTATATTCTTAATTTTAAGGGTTTAGTAATAATATAATATATAAGATTACAATGTAATTTATTTTATCAAAAAATTATTTGTGATATTTTTCTTTTTAAATAAAGAAGCTAACAAGATAAAAAAAAATAACTAAATATGAAATAAGAAAGTTTCAATAAAAGTGTTTCAATTAATTATAAAACTTAGTGATACTATTTCTATTTTTATTTTTTTAATGATAATTTTTTTAAATTTAATAAATATATTACCTTTTAAAAAATTGATAATAAGAGAATATATCTCTTTCCTCTCATGTGGTCAAATTTGAATTATTTATCGGGTTTGAAAAAATTATATTTAAAAAATAATTTTTTTAAAGGTGAGATAAGATTTTTTTTTCTAGTATTTTTACTTTACTAAAAGGTGGTATGTACTAAGACTCAACTTGTTATTATTTTACATAAAGGATAAATTTTAATTTTTTGTTACTATTTTATTTTGATATTTATTTGTAATTTAAAAAGTTATTATACTTCTAATCATACCACTCATCCTCTCTCCTATTAATACTTTTGTTGTTGGTTGTACTAAAGAGCAAATATATATCAATCTTCCTTTCAGGTGATGATGAAGGAGAATTGAGGTTAAGCAATTTACACTCCCTTGATCTGAGTTGTAATAACATAAACAATAGCATTTTGTCATCTCCTAAAGTGCTTTCATCTCTTAAGCATTTAAATTTTAGACACAAACAACTAAAAGGATCAATAAATGTGAACGTTTAGATATAATTTTTCTACCTATCTTAATTTTTGAAAAACTGAGGGATATATGATACATATATGATTGAGTTTGAGATGGTAAATGTTAAGTTTGTTTATAATTCTTTAGTTTCAATTCCTTATTCTCATAATTACTTACTCTAAGCTAATTGGAGGAGTTGGATATAAACGGAAATGAGATCACAAGGTTTATGGCTATAGGAGGTATAAATCCTAGTTTTTGTTTTTGTTTTTTTTTTTTAATTCATTCCTATCTTGATTCATTGCCACAAGTAGACCTCTCCAGGCCTAAGTTTCTTGGATCAAGTTGAAGTTTCTATAGCAACATATCTTTTAACATACATTAAGTATCAATATGAATTTTACTATCTATATTCATTAATAAGTTTCATTTAATAATGTCTATTCGCATTAAGTTCAAGTTAGGGATTTCTTATTTTTAACATCCTTTTTAAATACCTTGAAATGTGAGGCCATTGGATTATTATTTTATTAAATTAAGTAAATCATAATTTTTCAAAATTTTGTAATTATTTATATAAAATGTCTATGAGGTCTTTAATATATTATATAATATTATATCATACTTATATTTTTCTCATTATATAAAAAAAATAAGATTTCACATTACATATTTATATTTTTTAATAATATTATTATTTTTTATAAATTATATTTCTATAAACTATGTAATTTTTAAAACTTAATACTTTTATCTAAAAATGAAAAATAGTTAGTTTACTACAAAAACAAAAACCAAGTGTTTCACTTAATTGAAAAGATTTATTTAATATGATCTTACAAATTAGCTTCAAATATTACTTGACTGATTAGTACTAAAAAAGAAAATGTTGTTTGTCCACGAGATCAAGAATCTCTTGTATATCATATATTTCCTTTACTTACTAGATAAAAAAGGTCATTGTATACAGCTTTTGGCATTTGCAAACAATAAAAGTTGGAGTAACTGTAGTGTCCTTCACCTCAAAGGAATCAGGAGAGATGCAAGTCCTATAATAAAGCTACAATCACAACACAATTTCTCTCCAAACCTTAAAGAGTCTGTACTTAACATCCTAAAATTTACAAGGAACATTATTTGGTCATTCCCTGACATCTAAAAATGTTTACATTTCTTAACTTTTAGTTCTTGTTTTTACATGTGTGCTTTGTATAATTTATTATTTTGTCTAAATTCAAATGTGCACGTTGGACAAAATAAGTTTGATAGATTTTCTCACAACTGCCTATTTGGTCATATTCCCTTTGCCTAAGAAATGGAAGCACTTGGAATAGAAGACATTCCTCTGATACTTTTTAGATAAGTTCTCCTTTGGTTAATGAATACATTTTTCAAACACATGTGGAGTTCACAACAAAGAGCTTTTCTTATTCCTACAAAGGAAAACTACTCTTCTGCATGTCTGAAATCGATCTTTCCTGCAACAATTCGACGAGAGAGATTCCACCAGAACTTGGAAATCTTAGCATAATTAAGGTGTTAAACCTATCTTACAACAGCCTGACAAGGTCAATCCCATCAACTTTTTCAAACTCGAAGGAATTTGAGAGCTTGGATCTTTCATACAACAACTTAGATGGGAAAATTCCTACTCAGCTTACTCAACTACACCAATTGGAGGTTTTCACCATGGCATACAATAACTTGTCTTGAAAGACCCCAAAGATGGTTGCACAATTTGCAACATTCAACAAGAGAAGCTACAAGGAAATCCTTTCCTGTGTGGACCGTTGCTGACAAAAGGTCACAATACACATCCATCACCTCCATCATCGTCCAAGAATTCAGGTAAGAATGAAGAAGAAACTGGATTGGTAAACATGGCATCTTACAGCATGGTGTTGCTGGGAATGGTCGCAGTTCTATACATAAACCTACATTGGCGACGAGCATGGTTTTACTTTGAAGAGGAATGCATTAACAACTGTTATTATTTTATTGTGGGCAATCTTCCTATGCTATCCAAGTATAGAGCTTCACTGCCTTGTGTTTAGTTTAAATGTTGTTTGTATATGCATTTCTCCTTTTTGTATTTATTGGATATTATATTTAATAAGCCAATATCTGAGTGTTATATATATGGTTTATAAATAAGGCTAGCATAACTCAGTTTAATCAGAATTTGATTAACAAAAAAAGGAAATGTCGTTTGTCCATAAGATCAAGAATGACTTGCATATCATACATTTCCTTTACTTACTAGATAAAAAAGATCATTGTATATAGTTTTTGGCATTTGTAGATAATAAAAGTTAGAGCAATTGTAGTGTCCTTCACCTTAGAGGAATCAGGAGAGATGCAAGTCCCGTAATGGAGCTACAATCACAACACAATTTCTTCTTGAACTTTAAGAACCTTTACTTAACATTTTAAAATTTACAAGCCCTACCATTCTCACCCTGAAGTAAGACTAATTAGTACAACATTAATACTGATAAGTAGAAATCATCCTTAGGTGAGACGGGGCCTTGGTGTATTATTTCCCAGGAGAATATCAAGGTGAATTGACCCTGATACCTAGTGCTTAGTAGGGCGTCATTCCCTAACATCCACAAAATGTTTACATTTCTTAATTTTTAATTCTTGTTTTCACACTTGTGCTTTGTATAACTTATTATTTTGCCTAAATTCAAATGTGCACGTTGGACAAAATAAGTTTGATAGATTTTTCTCACAACTGTCTATCTAGTTATATTCCCCTTGCCTAAGATTTGGAAGCACTAGGAATAGAAGACATACCTCTGATATTTTTTGGATAAGTTCTCCTTTGTTAAATGAATACATTTTTCAAACACATGTGGAGTTCATGACAAAAAGCTTTTCTAATTCCTACGAAGGAAGATTACTCTCCTACATGTCTGAAATCGATCTTTCCTGCAATAATTTGATGAGAGAGATTCCACTAGAACTTGGAAATCTTAGCACAATTAAGGTGCTAAACCTATCCTGTAACAGCTTGACAGGGTCAATCCCATCAACTTTTTCAAACTTGAAGGAAATTGAGAGCTTGGATCTTTCATCCAATAACTTAGATGGGAAAATTCCTACTTAGCTTACTCAACTGCACCAACTAGAGGTTTTCACCGTGGCACACAATAACTTGTCTGGAAAGACCCCAGAGATGGTTGCACAATTTGCAACATTCAACAATAAAAATTACGAGGATAATCCTTTCCTGTGTGGACTGCTGCTGACAAAAGGTCGCAATGCATGCCCATCACCTCCATCATCGTCCAAGAATTCAAGCATTAACAACTGTTATTATTTTATTGTGGAAAATCTTCCCATGTTGTCCAAGTATAGAGCTTCACTGCCTTGTGTTTAGTCTAAATGTTGTTTGTATATGCATTTCTCCTTTTTGTATTTATTGGATATTTATTTAATAAGCCAATATCTGAGTGTTATATATATGGTTTATAAATAAGGCTAGCATAACTCAGTTTAATCAGAATTTGATTAACAAAAAAAAAGGGCAAGATAAAGTATATATAGTTTTTTCTATCCTTGCGATAATGAGGTTAAAAAACCTACTATCCTTTATGCTTGGGAGGGGCGGTAATCCATGGATTCGAACTCAGCCGAAATGGGGGCAATTAAGCCACTCAGTAAGTCGAATGGCGTCAATAAATAATTATAACGTGCACCACTCATTAGCCGTTAGGCAATCTCATTTATAAAGTGAAAATTGGTCAATTACATTAAAAAAGCTCACCCCTAATTCAAACCAAGCACTCTAGCCATACTAGAAGTCTTCAATTTGGGCTTTGGAGTGTTATGTTCCTTCATCAACCAATAACACAACAAAAAATTCTTCATGATAAAGAGTTCCAATGCCTCAGGCTTGAAAACAACACCCATTTTCATATTCCTCTGCCCACAGAAAGAAGAAGACCGGCCATTTAAGCACACGACGGATTCAGTTTCAAACAATGTCTATTACCTGGCAAGGAACTAACAAAGCTGCAAGACGGGCCAGCTCTCCCGCTCGCCAATCCAACAAGACAGATAGCCAAGGCTAAATAGCATCTGAGTCTCACAAACCAGAGTCTTATGTCATGAATTTAGATAGTTCTCGTTCAAGAAACTCTTTTGGCTTAGCTAAAACAGGTTACAAGGACACATGGTCAAGGTATAGGATTCAATCGCTAGTCTTTCCACCATAATAACAACAACAACAACAACAACAACAAAAGAAAAAGAAAAAAAAAAGACTTACTCTAAATTCATGAAACCATTATGACAAGACAATGACACAGGTATTAACTCATAACAGTTTGGTTTAGTTGAGTATAAACAATCTTGTTTATTTTTATTTTCTTCTATCCCGTTTTATCTGCGGAGTGAGATATTTTTATTACAATAATTTGTTAATATTTGCTCGGTTTCGATAGATAGTAATCGGGTAAAAGTGTGTATTTTGCTATTCACTGTGTTTGTGTGTAGATTTCCAAGAACTAATGTTTGGTGAGTTCGCGTTGTTTTTAATTGTTCGATCTATGTCGAATGGTCTTGTTGCAGACGCTATCCGGCAATTTTACTTTCCATTTATTAATATTAGTCTACTGGAGAATGGGCAGCATGAAAAAATTTGTGGATCAAACGCTTATCAAGGTTCATTTTTATCTCCGTTTTACAACGTCAGGCCCGGCCCTTTCGTCCACCGACTTTAATTTTCTAGGCCCAGTCTCCAACCGACTTTCATTCCTCTGTATTGTAGAAAAAAAAGATAGTGCAATGAGAAAAGTGAAAAATTTTGGGCCACCAAAAATCAATTGTTTTCTTGCACTCCATTATTTCTTGTGCAGACTTCTCGGCGAGTGTTCCCTGCAGTACCCGTGACTAAGAAAAATGGCCAATCCACAAGCTTACAACTAATGTGGTTTTTTATAATTTCTTATGGATGATTGAGCATGTCTAGGCCCAAATTTAGGCAGCTTGACCCTAGCAAGTCAAGGTAAAAAACAAAAAAGTTGATGGTACCTGCCAGCTGCCATACAAACCAATTTTCCAGGATAGAACCCGAAGAAAACGAAGAGGGAAGACTTGACTGTTGATTGAGACTTCGCTTTCTAACTGATGTGCTTTTCTATAATTTCTTATGAATGCTTGAGCTTGTCTAGGCCCAAATTTACGCGGCTTGACCCTAGCAAGACAAGGTCGAGGTCAAAAACAAAAAAGTTAATGTTACTTGCCAGCTGCAATGCAAACCAATTTTCCACGAGAGAACCCGAACGGAACGACAGGGGAAGACTTGACTCTTGGATTGAGACTCTGCTTTTTTCCACAGACACGGGACCTTCCATTTGAAAATACCTAAATGCACCTCCGCCTCTACCCATATAGAAGGCCTGAACTTCTCTCAATCGCAACAAATATTACTAAGCTGTAAGAGGTGCTCCGAACATACAAATGGGGCTAGTGGTTATTATTAGGTCATGGATGGTAGTGATATTGCTTTTGCTTTTGTTGTTGGAGTGGGGGAATCAGTGTCATGGTTGTTGGGAACAAGAGCGAACTGCTCTTTTGCAAATCAAGCCTTTCTTCAATCATCCAGTTTCATATGATCTTTTTTCATATGATGACTACACCGTGTCTGGTTGGGGGATAAATGCTAATTGTTGTACTTGGGCAGGAGTCACGTGCGACGCAACAACGAAGCGAGTCATCGAACTTTATCTTTCGTCTACTGCAGATCAGGGTTCTGGAGGGTGGTATCTAAATGCTTCTTTGTTTCTTCCTTTCAAAGATCTGACACGTCTCGACTTGGCAGGGAACAAAATACTTGGTTGTATTGAGAATGAAGGTCCTCTTTCTAAAACTCTCACTCTGTTCATTTTATAATTAGAAGATAAGATGGATTATCTTTTTCTTTTTTTTTTTTGGAAAAAAAAGCAAAAAAAAACCCATAAAGAGGATGGTATACTCTTTTACATCCTTTACTCCTCTCACATATGCAGGTTTCGAAAAATTATCAAGATTCGCCCATTTAGAGACTCTCATTTTAGGCAATAATAAATTCAACGAGAGTATCCTGTCATCTCTACGTGGCCTTTCATCTATAAAATCATTGGATCTATCCTACAATAGTCTAAAAGGAATAATCGATATACAAGGTAAGACTCATGGTAACTACGCTTATACACAACAATAAAAATTAGCTGATAAATTTTTATCTTTTATATATTTTTTTATCTTTTACAAATACATTTTATTTTTACAAATATATATATAATGTTAAACTTAATAATGATTCCTTAGTTTCAATTTCTTATTTCTAGAATTACATACTCTGAGCAGATTGGAGAAGTTAAATTTGACTGGAAATGAGATCACTAGATTTGTGGGTACAGGAGGTATAAATCCAAGTTTTTTATCTAATCCATTATATCCTCTCTCCGATTAATATTTTCCATTGTTGGTTGTACCCAAAAGCAAATATATATATCAATCTCCTCTCTAAGTAACGAGGAAGGAATGCTCAGGTTAAGCAATTTGTATAACCTTGATCTAAATTTTAATAACTTAGTATTTTGTTATTTTTTGAAAGATTATTATCTTATAACCAATTATATTTTGGATATAACTAATTAAAAGGATTAATAAATGTGAAAAGTAAATATTACCTTTTATCTATCTTAATTTTTGAAAAATTGAGAGATATAACATGTTAAGTTCAGTTATAATTTCTTAGTTTCAATTCCTTATTCTTAGAATTACATACTATAAGTCAATTAAAGGTGTTAGATCTGCGTGGAAATGAGATCACTAGATTTATGGGCACAGGAGGTATAAATCAAGTTCCTTTTTAATTTTTATCTCAATCCTTCGCCAAAATTGGATCTCTCTGGGCCCAAGTTTTTTGGATCAATTTCATATCCAAGTTGTAGTAACTATACTAACGTCTTTTTTAATATATATCAAGTATAAGAATAAATTTTACACTTAATAATTTTTAAATTTTTTTAATAATATCTTTTTAGATTAATTTCTAATTTAAAATTTCTTATTTTTCACATTTTTTTTTAAATTCCTTAAAATGCAAGACTATTAAAACACTTTTTTTTTATTAAACTAGATATATTATAATTTTTTAAATAATTTTGTATCTATTAATATAAAATATTTTAAGATTTTAAATATACTAAATAATATTATATTATACTTCTTCTTATATTAAAAAATAAAATATCATATTACATATTAATATTTTTTAATAATAACATCATTTTTTTATATTATATTTATGTAAACTATAAAATTTTTATAATCTACTCATTCTATTTTAAAAAAATAATGAATTATTTAATTTACAAAATAAATATATATTGTAACATTTAATCATTTGAGTTAGGCTATATAAAAGTATAGAAAAATGATATATATTCGGGTTATAACATATATATGTATATATATATTTATTTATTTTTTAATTTTGAAAAAATTTTAAAATATATAGAATAATTATAAAAGAAATAGGGTTTTTTTAGAATTATATATGATTCAACATAGTTTAAAATATCACTTAACTTGTCCATAGGATTAAGAGTCACTTATATATCATACATTCATTTTACTTGTCAAAAAAATAAATTATAATATACAACTTTTGGTATTTGCAGATAATAAAAGTGGAATCAATTGTAGTGTCCTTTCTCTCGGAGGAATTAGGAGAGATGCAAACTTCGCGCCGAAGCTACAATCACTGCACCGTTTCTTTCCAAATCTTAAGAGTCTTGGCTTAACATCCTACAACCTACAAGGAACATCATTTGGTCATTTTCTAATATCCAAAAATACCTATATTTCTTAACTTTTAGTTATTTTTGTAATTGTACTTCATGAAATTTTTATTATTTTGCCTAAATTTGTTAGAATTCTACCATTTAAACAATCTCGAAGAGCTATATCTAGATGATTCGACTATGGATGATAACTTCCTCCAAAGCATTGGGGAACTGGTTTCTCTTCAAAATTTGTCTATAATATCATTGAATAGTTCCCAACTTACTCAAGGTAAATTTTAATATTTTTGTTGATTTTACAATCACTTGTTACAAATCTTTAATTTAACCATTACCCATGATATTTGCAAAACAATGATATTTATGTTATTCTTGTTTAACGCTACACAACAATAGGTTATAAAAAACAAATAAATTTTTTAGATTAAAAAAATAAAAAATAATATTAATTTTTTTAATATTAACATATTTTTAAATAATATTTTTTTATTTTTAATTTATTTAGGTTGGCCTCATTTAAAGAGTCTGAAAAGACTATATATCTCCCAGTCCACCATTTCTATCAATTATAAGATGTTACAGACTATTGGAAACTTAATCTTATTAGAGGATCTTTCAATGTTTGATTGTCAATTGAGTGGCCCTATACCCGAAGGTACGATCAATCTCTCCTAAACCCCCTTGTGTGTATGTGGTTGTGTACTTGTCTCCTTAATTTTAACTCAGTTCCTTATTACCAAATAATTTTCAGGTTTATGCAAATTAAACCAGCTCATAACACTATATATCTCAGACAATAATTTCAGCGGTACCTTGCCTCCGTGTATGGCTAATTTGACATCTCTTCAGCTTTTATATCTCTCTGGCAATCAATTCAGTGGCCCTATACCCGAAGGTACGATCAATCTCCCCTAAACCCCTTTGTGTGTCTGTGGTTATGTGCGTGTCTCCTTAATTTTAACTCAGTTCCTTATTACCAAATAATTTTCAGGTTTATGCAAATTAAACCAGCTCATAACTCTATATATCCCAGACAATAATTTCAGCGGTACCTTGCCTCCGTGTATGGCTAATTTGACATCTCTTCAGCTTTTATATCTCTCTGGCAATCAATTCAATGGCCCTATATCCGAAGGTACGATCAATCTCCCCTAAACCCCTTTGTGTGTTTGTGGTTATGTGCGTGTCTTCTTAATTTTAACTCAGTTCCTTATTACCAAATAATTTTCAGGTTTATGCGAATTAAACCAGCTCATAATGCTATATATCCCAGACAATAATTTCAGCGGTACCTTGCCTCCGTGTATGGCTAATTTGACATCTCTTCGGCTTTTAGATCTCAGCCGAAATAATCTTGGCGGTACCCTGCCTCCGTCTATGGCTAATTTGACATCTCTTTGGCAATTATCTCTCTCTTACAATCAATTCACAGGAAATATATCTCTATCTCCTCTGAGGACTTTGACATCTATTGAAGACCTAGATCTTTCATACAATCAATTCCAGGTTCCCGTGACGGTCAGCCCATTCTTCAACCATACAAAACTCAATTCCTTAACTGCTACAGGAAATAATATATTTGCCGAAACAGAGCAACATAGCTCGATCCCAAAATTCCAATTAACTAGTCTCGACTTGTCTGGTTACGGGTACGGCGGAACGTTTCCTAAATTCCTTTACTACCAGCACAATCTAGAATTTGTTGATCTCTCGCACATCCAACTGAGTGGAGGATTTCCATATTGGCTGTTAGAGAACAACACGGACTTGTCTCTGCTCTACTTGCTTAACAATTCTCTCTCGGGACAACTTCGGTTGCCAAGTCATTCTCACACGAGTTTACGATACTTGGACATTTCAGAGAACTGCTTACGTGGCCATGTTCCGGCAGTAATTGGAGCACATCTTCCAAACTTGGTGTATTTAAACATGTCAGGAAACGGTTTCATTGGGAGAATTCCTCCTTCTCTTGGTAATATGAGTTCAATGGAATACTTAGAATTGTCCAATAATGGATTATTAGGAGAGGTGCCTGTGCAGTTGGCCATTGGTTGCTTCATGTTACGTATGCTCATCCTCTCAAACAATAGTCTGCAAGGCCAAATCTTCCTAAGAAATTTGAACTTGCAGTACTTGGAGTTATTGAACCTGCATGGCAATCGATTCAATGGAACCATCCCGAACATTTTATCTAATAGTTCCTCATTGAGTATCTTGGATCTCAGTCACAACAATATCCACGGGAGGCTCCCACAGTGGATAGGAAATATGTCTGTACTTCAAGTTCTGGACCTTTCACATAATGACATATCTGGAAGCCTATCTTCAAATTTCCCTTCAAGCATACAAGAAGTTTATTTATCTCAGAATAGATTGGAAGGGCCATTGGAAAATGCATTTTATAATAGCTCTAATTTGGTGATGCTGGATCTTGGCCGCAATCATTTTACCGGCAGCATTCCAGTATGGATTGATACATTTTCTAACCTTCGTTATCTCCTTTTGGACAATAATTACTTTGAAGGAGAAATCCCAAAGCTGTTGTGCAGGTTGGACAAATTACGCTTGATAGATTTTTCTCACAACCACCTATCTGGTCATATTCTCCCTTGCTTAAGATGTGGAAGCACTTGGGATGTAATACTTTCCCCTCAAAGCTATGGGATAAATCTTTCTTTCTTTGGTGATTCCAGATTTCAACCATATGCGGAGTTCACGACAAAGAGCTCTTCTTATTCCTACCAAGGAAGACCCCTCTCCTGCATGTCGGGAATCGATCTTTCCTGCAATAACTTGGTGGGAGAGATTCCACCAGAACTTGGAAACCTAAGCACTATTAAGGTGCTAAACCTGTCCCACAACAGGCTGATGGGGCCACTCCCGTCAACTTTTTCAAATTTGAAGGAAATTGAGAGCTTGGATCTTTCATACAACAACTTAGACGGGAAAATTCCTCCTCAGCTTACTCAACTGTACGAACTGGAGGTTTTCACCGTGGCACACAATAACTTGTCTGGAAAGACCCCAGAGAGGGTTGCACAATTTGCAACATTCGACAACAAAAGCTACGAGGATAATCCTTTCCTGTGTGGACCGCCACTGACAAGAAGTTGTAATGCTCATCCATCACCTCTAGAATCGTCCAATAATTCTGGTAAGCACGAAGAAGAAACTGGATTAATAAGCATGGATGCATTTTATCCAAGCTTTCTAGCATCTTACAGCGTGGTGTTGCTGGGGATGGCCGCAGTTCTATACATAAACCCACATTGGCAACGAGCATGGTTTTACTTTGTGGACGAATGCATTAACAACTGTTATTATTTTATTGTGGGCAATCTTCCCATGCCGTCCAAGTACAGAGCTTGGCAGCCTTGTGTCTAGTGTAGACGTTGTTTGTGCATGCATTTCTCTTTTTTGTATTTCTTGGATATTATGTCTAATAAACCAGCCCTGTTGATGTTGGAATATACAATCTGAGAGTTATATATGTGGATTATATTTAATTAGCTTGTTGACATCTATACCAAGAAGCTTGCTGACACTAGCTGAGAAGATACTGCCATACAAGAAAACAAAAAAGAACAAAAAGGTAAATAGTCATTCAAAAAAGAGAGACTTATCTGACACAACTCAATATAGGTTCCCTCCATGACGCATTCAAACAAATTTCTACATATAGCGAGGAAAGCAATCCAAGCTGTGGTTGGGTTGGTAGTTTAGCAGAACATGTCTTTTGAAGACGATGGGAGGGATGCGAAGCACTGATCACATTCAATACTGAGGCATCTTGTGAGGAAAAGAAATGAGAAAAGGAAATACAAGGAAGACAAAAGAAAAATAACAGAGCAAAAAGATAAAACAATAATATTTCTAACCTCATGTTCTGACAATATGAACAAAATTTCAAAGAAATTCTATTTGCTTAGTGCCAGAGGATCCATTGAATGAGCAAGTAGCGATTCTTATAAACAATAGCATTTCCAAAAAGCCTATAAAAAATACAAATGTGTTGTAGAAGAGATTATCACTCTGTGGGGGAATGCATTAAGAAGTGTTATTATTTTATTATGGGCAATCCTCCTATGCTGTCCAAGTACAGAGCTTCGCAGCTCTGTGTCCAGTCTAGATGTTGTTTTGCATGCATTTTTCCTTTTTGTATGTCTTGGATATTTATATTTAACAAAATAGCCCTGACGATGTTGGAATATACCATCTAAGAGTTATCCATAAGAATTATAAATAAGGCTCCCTACTAAGCTCTGACCTGAACGGTCTCCAACCTGCAACTTCGGGTAAGTTTTGTAATTGGCGGAAAGTAAGTTTTGTTATTTCTCTTTGTCCCCTTGCTAAGCTTTTGTACAACATAGATGCACCTGAAATGACGAAACAAATCTGAAAAAACCTTGCCTTCATTTATTGCACTAAAGAAACTATTCAACACAGTCTTAACTCTCTCTTTATTTTCAAGCAAACAAAGAACTGAAATGACGAAACAAATCTGAAAAAACCTTGCCTTCATTTATTGCACAAAGAACACTAAATATTGTTTCGAACCCAAAAAATAAAAAACACCCTTTTCAATTTCAAGAATTTAAAGAAGTCATCACTGAAGGTTATTTTAACGCTCAAAGAAGCTCTGTTTTACCTTTTTTGATATTAAAGAAAAAGAAACAGCAGACAACTTTAGATCACCGCTGGAAATGTATAAACAAACAAGAAAATAAAGAATTAAGGGAACAATAAGTCTCAACCATAACCAAAATTAAGAATCATATTTTTGTCATAATATTTCAAGAAAAATAGAATAAAGAATTAAGAGCTAGTATAGAACATTTCAACACTCAAATAACCTCGGCGTTTTATCTTGTTTGGTGATAAAAGAATAAGAAGAAGGGGAAGGAGAAATAGAATAGAAGATTAGAAGGGCTCACAATCGGCGAATCTTGATTGGAGCTGAACCCAGAAGCCGCTGGACTATTGCGCAGTTGGAGGGCTTGCGGCTAGAAATTAAAAAAAAAAAAAAGACAAAACAGAGAGAGCAAGAAAACACACAGAAATAGAAAATAAAAACAACCGTGTTGGGAGTTTGATCCTTGGAGAAGAAAAGCAAAAGGAAAGGGGAAATGAGATCGCGACCCGTAGGAGAGGAGGGACTTGGACTCTGGAGAGCAGGATGGATCTCCACTCTTGTTTGCCGACGATGAGGGCGCACGGCGGAGCTCAGAGGACCACGCTATTGCAGAGAAAGGCTGCCTTCGGAAAAACCCAGAGCAGAGAAGCCACCATCCTCTGCTATCTCTTTTAAAAACCCAAGGAGCATTCTTTAACACAAAGTGCCAATCCAAACCCGTAACTTCCATAATTATTTTTGGCTTCCACATCTTCTTCACTCTATTGAGAAAAGCTTTGGAATTGAATGATTTCTCGGTCCAAAGACAACCAATGAGCCAATGGCCTGATGGGGCTTTGTTGTTTCCATCACTGTCATTAGCTTAAATTTCGATTGCCTCCTCCTCCTCATCAAAGACATAGGATCTTGGTTCTCCCCAAACATGAATTGGAGTCAAGAGAATAACTTTAACAACTAAAGTAGAATCTCACACATAAACGAGAAACAAACACTTGCAAGATAGTAAGAAGAGACTTTCATAAACGAGAGTTTTTTTTTGGTATTATTAGTTATTAAATGTTAAATTGCATATACTCTTATTTGATATGCTCCTTGTCATGCCTTAAAAACTTTATACTAGGTGCTCCAATAGTTTATTAAACAACATTTGGTCTCCTAGTCTCCTCCTCTTCCTTAACCTTGCTAAGCAAGTCTCCCTAATTAACAAATCTAGAAACCCCCACAACTCCACCACATTTACTTGCATGCAAGGTAATGAAGTTCATTAAAATTAGAACAAAGATCTCAAAGTCTCCCATTTCAACTTTTCAGCCTCACCTAGTAGCTATGCAACAAGGGACTTCCTCACATGTAGTGTGGGACCCTGATGAATTTGGTGCCAAAGGTTCTAAAGAAGACGGGGTACCATGAGTTAGAGAAAAGAGTTGCAAAAAATTTTATCAAAAGAGAGTTAGTAATTATCAAAGGTAATTTAGTAAAAAAAAATATATCATTAGTTGTTATTTCTTTCAAAAAGTAACCTAAATCTACTTTTCTAATCAACTTCTGTTTAGGGCAAACAGTAACGTCAATAACAAATCCAAAAATGTTATCACATATTTTAAGACCCACTTGATTCAATTTTAATGGTGATAGCAACATTCAATAACTAAAACAAATACCCTTTAAATCATGATCATTAAAAGCCTATTTAGCAAGCCCATGAGCAACCATATTTCCCCTCGTTTAACATGCCTCAAATTGAAAGATCAAAAGAGTAGTTGAATTGTTACTCAATCGACTAATAATGCTCCAATTTCTGAAAAGTCAAAAGTTGTATAATTAATACATTTATCACTAATAAAGAGTCACTTTCAACCAAAAGAGAGAAGAAACTCTTGTCCAAGACCCAGTGCATCATTACTCGTAACCTTACTACTTATATAATTGCTAGAGAAGATATTAAAGAAAACACATAGGAGATAGCAATAAGAGTAATACCTAAATGGTCTTGAATCAAAACCCTAACACCAAGGATGCATGGTCCTTAAAAATAGGCTCATCAACATTTAGTTTCAACAATCTTTGAGGTGGGCCAATCCAAAGAGGAGAGACTATTTGTGGAAAGCAGAAAGTAGCATTTAAGCATCCCTTGTGCCAATCCATAATTAGCAGTAGAACAACCAAGAAGTGGGTGAGGGCAAATAAATAATTAGGATGTAATTTATGTGGGACTAAACATTTTTCCTTCACTCAATTTTTTTTTTCCTCTTTGCCTCCACTCAAATTTGAAATTATGAATTGACTAACATAAAAAATTTCAGCTAGAATAAATTGTTAATATAGTCAAAATTTCTTTTTTCTTTTTTTTTTTATTTTCTTAATAAATTAGTTTTTATATTTATTAATTTTAAAACAAATATTGACATAACTTTAGATAATTAATATAATTAAATATAATTTAACTTATAAATAATTTAGATAAATTTATTTGTACCTTTTAGTTTGAAATGAATAAATTAGTTGACATCTATTATATTATTCTTATTACATATGTATTTTAAAGTAAAGGAAATTAATATAATTGGATCTTGACCATAATTTTAACAAATAATAAAGGTAAAGGAACAATATAATTAAAGATGATTAGTAGGTGATTGTAAGTTGAGGAAGTATAAAATTTTTTAACAATACTAACTTATTACTTGAAAGAAAAAAAAAATTGATTGGTTATTTTATATTTGTCACTCTATGTGGCTACTCAAAGTTTAGTCAAATTATTTTTTTTATACTTGAATAAGCATCTATCTGAATCATTTAATTAAGAAAGTTAGAAAGTCAAAATCTATAAAGTTAAATAAACATTCATCTACCCATAACAACTCATAATGTCACATGCACTACACAAAAGTACATTCAATTAATGTAAGAGAGATAATTGATAAATTTAATTATCTAATTGAAAGTAAATTACTTTAAACTTCTTATCTGGGATTGAGGCACTGATGCGTCTACTCTGGAGACGGTCTTCTCTTTCTGTTTGCACATAAAGAAGAGACGATAGTCTGCTATTTTATCACATGGACTACTGGTCATGGTGTTGTCTGACTGTTAGTTCTGATAACTAAGGCTCAAATTGTGGTAGTTACTGAATCAAAAATGAAAAATAAACAACAATGCTAGTCTTTATATGATAACTATACTTAACTGAATTTTGGAGCCCATGTCCATGCACGACTCTCCCCTCGGATAATCTGCTTATTTCGAAGCTATAAAGTTAAGAAGGTTGACGAAGAACAAAACATTGGAATCAACCCTCCAAGGTCTTCAGGGAGCGACGAATAATCCTATGTCTCCACAAGAATTTCTTCCTGGCATAGATTAAGAAAAAAAAAAAAAAAACGAAACAAAACGAATTAATATTAAAATTTTATTCATTTTTTTAATTAATGTGAATAAAAATAAAATTATTTTAGAAATATATATATATATTTTGAACTCTTTTTAATCATCTATTTTTCACATTAGTATTACTTATTAATAATCAAATAAAAACATAAGTTTATCACTATTATCAACAACATAATATGAAACTGAAATGTCACTTTTGCTAAATTTTAGAATTACATGGTAATATTGATAAATTTCTGTTTTGTTTGATTATTAATTAGTAATGCTAATGTCGAAAAGGAGGATTACAATTGTGGCTGAAAAGTCAGCTTATACAAACTTCATGAAGAGCAAATTAATGAAAACTTGACGGACAGTCTCATTTGTCTAAATTGAAAAGTATAGAGGTTTTAGAGAGTAAATTGAAATTTCATGGGAGATAGATTCGAGAAAGACACGGAGATATTACCCTGCAAAAAAATAAAATATAAAAGAATAAAAAAAATTTAAGTGAACGCCCGATGGTCGGCCTAGCCGGCCTGCTACCTCACGTTGCCAGTCGTCGGCTCTCCTCCATCGCCGTCGCAGTTAAGTACTCTTTTTGTTTCGCCGTTCAACACAAAACTTGCTCTGCCCATCCTTCCTTTGTGTGTCAGTAACCCGTTTAACGTTACTCCAAGGCTCTGACGATCTGCCCGGGCAGAGTTAGAAGCAATAAGGAGGCTGTGGCTTTTTGGAGTGGGGTTCAAAGGTATAAATTGATGTTGTTGGAAGCTGTTTCTTGACTCAATCTATCTGACAAGAGCCCTCGGAGTATTTAAAGACATTAGATGTCATGAGGAGGAGAAGATGTGGAGAGGTAGTGTTCAGGTTCAGACCAAGGGAAGCTAATTCGTTTGCTGACTCCTTAGCTAAAACGGGGTTGAGTAGGACGAAGAATATGATAGCCTTGGTTATAATACGCCTTCTGAGCTGAGCGAGCTGGAAGGGGACTTATTGGCGGAAGTGAGGTCTCGGTTCATTGTTTCTGGGTGCTGCATTTTTTCTGGCTTTTTTTATTATTTTTTTAATTTATATATATATATATATATATATATATATATATATATTTTTTTTTCTGGAGCCCTATCTGGATGTTCAGGGGGAATTTTGGTGCTAATCTTTCAGGTATTCCTTCTCAGAGGCATATGTTAGTGTGATGTTGGGAACTTTCCGCTGGAAAGCGTGTACATGTGGCTAATTTTGGCTTTTATACTTCCTGGTTCTGATATAGTCTATTGGTTTTCTGATGCTTTGTCTCCTGGAGCTGCTGGGTTTCCTGGCTGTGGTCCTTTGGCTATATTCTTCGGGTGGATAAGTTCGATTGCTACGGTGGCCTGTTACTGCATTCCGAGATCTGGTCTATTTTATGTTCTTGACGGATGCTTCTACTAGGAAGTGGGAACTAGTGACTGTTCTGTTTTTTAATGATGCTGTTAAGGATTGAAAGTATGACTGATGCTACCTTCAAGTAACAACTTTGACTTTAGGCATAACAAATCGGGGATTTTATCATAGGACCTGTGATGTTTGCTGTCAGCTTTGATGCACTTTTGATGTTTCTGATCTTTCTTTGAAAAGAAGATGATTAGGCGTCTAAGACTTGGTTTTTGAATGGATATACCCTCTCATTTTTCTGAGAAGGATGCTTTGGAACACACATCTGCCCTGGTTTTGTTACATGATACGAGATAAGGAAGCTGATTTTTTGTCCAGTTTGTTGACACTTTGCATTTCTACTTCTTTGCATTTATGCACCATCTAGCATAGGTAACATTGAGTAAAAAGTAAACTCTACATTATAAGTTGATGTTTTTAAAATATTTATCTTATTTTATATTAAAAATTAAAATATTATTTTATATATTTATAAAATAATATTTATATAAGGAAACATAATAAAAAAAAAGTTTGTATAACATGAATGATTTAAATTTAGGCATAACATAGGAGGCCCAATGTAATCCAACATAATGAATAAGTTTTAATTGGTCCACATGTAATCCAAAATATTTTTAGCTATCTCAATTTTGTTAGTTAACTATTTTTAATTGTTAGAAACTGTTACAACAACAAAACCACTAAGTATAACTATTAGTTATTATTTTTATTCTTAATATTCATTTTTATGAGACATAAAACCAGAAGTAATATTAAAAGAGTTTCTTCTTTCTTCTAAAGGAGTAGATTAGTATTTTTTGTTTTTTCTTATACCCTGATTACTGAAAATTATTGGGTTTAATAGACAAAATGTTGTTTCGTTACCTCACTTATGGAGTGTACACCTATGAAAAAAATTATCATATCTTATAAGGATAGTCATCGTAATCTACTATATTGTGATAACTAGCTTATGGGGGCAAAACTATTTTCAAGGACAGTACAACTAAATATTTTAAGTTGATATCTCTTTTTGCATCTTTATCTTTTTTGCATTTATTTATAAAATTTTGTGTATTTTTACTAATAGTTTTAAGGATAATTTTTGTTTTTACAATTATGGAGGTAAATACAAATCAATTTGCTTCTACTACTAACTAAATTGTTTTTATTCCCTTTTGGATTTAGTTAATTTCACTTGCACCTAAGTTCTTGCCAAATATCTCCAAAATTGGTAGTTTTAATGGTTCTCACTTTAATCACTATTATGAATGTGTTTTTTTTAGCTTTAGATATTATAAGTTTTGCTTTGGCTTTTTTTGAACCTAAATCAAAGTTTTGTTTTGAGAATTATGATAAAATGTTTCTTATTTTGAAAAAAGTTAATAAAGTTTGTTGTTACATTATTTTCAGCACATTATCTAATGAACTTTTTGATGTCAATTTCTTTAAAAGAAGTAAAAGAAATATGGGAGAAAATGAACACAAAATATATAGTGGAGGATGCTGGTACACAAAAGTTTATTATTACTAACCATTTGCATTTTCAAATGCTCAACGGAAGGAGTGTTTAGGACCAAATCAATGAATATCATAAGTTACTAGATGACTTGAAGAATGAGAACATTAAGTTATCAAAAGGGCAAGTTGTTTCATTGAAAAGTTTTCACAATTTTAAAATTACTACAATTAGCAACTCAAATTTTAAAAAAAACACATGTTATTGGAGTATATAATTGTTTATATCCTGATTGAAGACAAAAACAAAATTTGAACAAGAGAAGTAAAAGCTAAGAAGATGACATGAAAGACAAATGTGGTGGAATAAAAGAAAAGAGATAAAAGACATCATAGTATAAAAAAGGTATGATAATAAGTCTCAAAAGTATGATAAGCTTAAGACCAATAATTTATCCTTTAATAAAAGAGGTGTTTGCTATGTGTGCAAAAAACTAGGATATCATACCCTTTAATGCAAGTATAAGAAAAGAAATAATATACTTGCCAAACCAAATGTCAATTTGGTGGAAGTATATATTATTGTTACCATCATTTTCCAAGTTAACATTATCATCAATTCAAAATAGTGGGTAATAGATTCTAGTGTTATAAGCCACATTTATGGGGATAGAAGTGCATTTATCTTTTAGACACTAGTAGGAGATAAAGAAAAAAATGTCTTTATGGACAACTCAAGAACAACACCTAGTTTTAGTAAGGGAAAAATCTTTAGTAAGTTCACATCTAGAAAGATATTGTTTTTGAATGATGTATTTCATATTCCAAATATTAGTATTGGTTTGGTTTTTGTGTCCATATTAGGAAAAGTTATAGTAAAAGTCTCATTTGAGTCTGACAAAGTTGTCATGACTAAAAATGATGTCTTTGTAGGAAAGGGTTACTGTAATATGATACTTTTCATTTTGAATATACTTGATGTTCTCAATAATATAAATATGTCTAATTCTTTTTCTTATATTGTTGATTTTCTATGATTGGTGGTATGTTAAATTGGGATATATAAGTGATCCTTATGTTAAGAAGATGAAATAGTTTGGTTTGATCAAGAATTTAAATGAAGATGTGAGTAAGTGTAAGGTATGTGTTAAGGCCAAATCAGTCAAGGTGAGTTGCAAATCAATTTCATAAAGAAACTAAACTTCTTAGTTTAGTGCATTCAGATTTGAGTAATTTAAAAAATACCATAGTTAGAGGAGGTAAACGTTACTATGTGACCTTTTTATATGATTATTCTAAATGTACCAAATCTTTTTGCTAAGAGAAAAGGATAAGGTAAGTGACATATTTATCAAATATAAAAGTGAAATAGAAAACTAATTAAATAAGAAAATCAATACACTTAGGTCAAATAAAGGAGGAAAGTATAGTTCATGGTTGTCATATTTTTGTGAAAATAATGGTATTATACATGAAATCACATCCTCTTATTCACCTGAATCAAATAAACTATTATAAAGAAAGATTAGAATTTAGAATGATATACTAAATATCGTAGTAGTTAGTTTAGAGGCACTTAATAATTTATAGGGAAAAAAATATTTTCTATATATTATTTGCAAAATAAAATTCCTTACAAAAAAACTAGTTAAACTCTAAATGAACTATGAAAGGGATAGTATCCTAATTTGAATTATTTGCAAGTGTAAGGGTATTTCATAAAAGTTTGTTTGCCTAAACCAAAGAGAAGGAAAATAAGTTCTAAAATTTCAAATGACATATTTATTGATTATGTAAAATATAATGTTGCATATCATTTTTTTGTTATTAAAAGTGATATTTTTGAATCTAACATTAATAATGAGATTAAGAATGCAAAATTATTTAAGCATATATTTACAATGAAGAAGGATCTAGTACCATCACTTGTATTTGTAGTTAAGTTAGAATAAGTGTCTAGTAGTACTCTTTCTAAACTAGAATTAAGTAGAAGTAAGAGACAAAGAAAAGAAAAGACATTTGAGGATAACTTTTACACTATTGTTGTAAATAATGATTCCTTGATATATACTAAAATGGTATTCTCTAATGATGCCAATTTATGGTTAGAAGTTATATAGAGTAAGATTGATTCTTCAAAATAAAATGACACATAAGAACTTGTAGATATACCTATATGTGCAAAACCCATAGGGTTCAAATGGATTTTTAAAAAGAAATATAGATCATATGTATATATTGACAAATACAAAGTCAAACTTGTAGTAAAAAAGTATACATAAAAGAAGAATATTGATTATTTTGATACTTTTACTCTTAGTACTAAGATTGCATTTATTAGAGTATTGAGTGCATTATTATCTATTTATAATCTTTTTGTTCATTGAATGGATGTTAAGACTGTATTTCTATATGGTGATCAAAATGAAGAAATTTACATGTTACAACTCGAAAGTTGTATAGTTCTTGACTAAAAAAAAAACAATTTATAGGCTTGTTAAATCTTTATATGGGTTGAAATAAACACCTAAACAATGACATGAAAAGTTTGATAATAGTTTTATCTCTAATGGTTTTTCAATTATTAGTGTTGATAAATGTGTTTATACAAAAGTCAAAAATGGTAATTGTGTTATCATATACTTGTATGTTGAAAACATGTTCATATGTACCTCTAATATGGAATAGATAGCCACTACCAAAACATTGCTTGTATCATGTTTTGACATAAAAGACGTAGGAGAAGCACATTTTATTCTAAAGGTAAGGAACATTAGAGTTCATGCTGGTATTTTTCTATCACAAGAACATTAAATAGAGAAAATTCTTAAGAAATTTGAACATTTTGATGTCACTTGTCTTCTCTCCTTATGATGCATGTACAAAATTATTGAAAAATACTAATAAACTTGTATCTCATTTTAGGTATGTACAAATTATTGGTAATTTAATACATTTAATGAATTATACACATCATGACATTGCTTATACTATGTGTAAAATGAATAAATATACATATAATTTAAACCACGATCATTGAAATGATTTGACAAGAATTTTGAAATATTTAAAACATACCATGAACTATAGTATATTTTATGGTGGATTTTTTTACTATACTAAAAGGGTATAGTGATACTAACTGGATCTTTAATTCATATGAGATAAAATCCATAAGTGGGTATACATTTACCCTTAGAAGTTGAGTAATGGCTTAGAAATTTGTTGATCAAATAATTATTGTCTAGTCCACCATAGAATCTAAGTTAATATCCTTGGAGATGGTTAGTGTGAAGGTGAATTGGTTGAAGAATTTCTTGATAGATATTCTATTACGTGCAAAATTGATATCATTAGTGTCAATGCATTGTGATAGCCAAGCTATTATTGTTTGCATAAAGAGCAAGTTATATAATTGGAAAAATAAACATATTTGTT
Organism: Bruguiera gymnorhiza; assembly: GCA_020883675.1. Taxonomy (NCBI): domain Eukaryota; kingdom Viridiplantae; phylum Streptophyta; class Magnoliopsida; order Malpighiales; family Rhizophoraceae; genus Bruguiera; species Bruguiera gymnorhiza. The sequence continues at coordinate 189,396 of JAIRCJ010000149.1, forward strand.
TGAGATACAAATCAATAGAGTAGTTGCTAAATAGTAGAGTAATATTATTTAACTTTGTAAGGTTAGGGATACACTTGACTAATTCTATGACTAAATTACTAGGTAAAAACCTAGTGGAAAATACATTGAGGAGAATAAAACTAACACCTATAGTGAAAGGTTAAAAGTGATGGGAACCTAACTTATGTGATAAGAGATTCTTTGAAGTAAACTCATATGTATAATAACAAGTTACTGATTAACCTTATATGTATTGTAAAAATTGTAAATTTCCTTCTTATAATGTAAATGGTACAAAAATTTTAATGTTTGAAGTTAAATTATATTCTTAATGAATTTTATAGTCTTTATGGGTGGTGTATTATTGAGATGCACACTCAATAGATTCATTTATATGAGAGGAGAGTGATGCCACTCAATTGCATCGAACAATACTATCTCAGAATATAATATAAAGGTAAGTTCATTGATATTTGTTAAGAAATTATGTTTTATAAATATTCTTAATTCACCATGCTTATGATATTGTAGGTTATATATCCTAATCTTTGATTCATACTTCAAAAGGTACTAATGATCATATATTATATTCTTACTAAAACGTAATAAAATTTAGTCTTTTAAAATATATGAAAGAATGTTAAAAATATGAGTATTTTAAAAAATTTTATCCTATATTAAAAATGAAAGTTATATTTCATATATTTATAAAATAATATTTGTCTTATATTTGTAAAAGAAAAAAAAAATATAAAGGGTTCATACATATGTGAATGACCCAAATTTAGGTTTAACATAGGAGATCCAATGTGACCCATGTAGAGATACTAGCTATTCTGTGCTTGATGAAGGTAAAATGCTTTTATCCCATATTGGTAATTATGAGTAGTAGTTTTATTGTTGTAACAACTAATTTTATTTTTAAGGACAGTTTATTTGCATGTTTTAAATTAATATCTTTTTTTATACTCTTTTTTTTTTTTGCTTCCATTAATAAATTTTTCTGTACTTTTTCCAACAGTGGAGCCCACCAAAACAAAGAAAAAAACGAGAGATTGAGTGAGAGAGAGAAAGAGAAGTCGATAACTTTATGAAAGTTTATTATGTAGATTATCATAAAAGTTATTATCATTTAATATCTCTCATTTATCTTATATATGAACTAAAAATTAAAAAAAAAAGTTATTTTTCCAACTTATAGCCAAAGAACATAAAATAACTCTTTTTTATCAAAAAAAGTTTTACTCAAAAAATATTTTTCATAAACTGATTATTTTTCTGCAATTAAACAAACTCTTAAGTTTTTATTATTTTTCTTCAGTTAGTATGAACAAAGAAATATTTGTTGCTATATGAAAGCAACCAATGAAAATGTAATTGGGGAGTTAACATGACTAATTGTAGCTCTTTTATCATATGAGGTTAAACTGGATTTTAGTTTCAAACAAAGGAATGGTTTGTTAATAAAATAATGACAAGAGGAATTAAAACAATTACTAAGAAGTTGGCTCAAAAAATTTGTGTCAATTTGTTTTCTCCAAGATTTGTAGGAGTTCAATCAAGTAGGGAAACTGAATAAAATGTTTTTCATGGTCATGAACAAACCCTTGAGAAGAAGAAAATTCTTTGTAACAATGAATTAATTGATCTAAATATAATTAACCTAGAAACATAATACAAAAAGACAAGATGCCCAACTCCAACAAGATAAGAGCATCAAGAAGATACACAAGCAAAATCCAAAACCTAAAACCCAAACAAAGAAATTAAAATAATAATAATAACAATCAAAGTTCACTAGGTTAGAGCAAGGAGAATCAAGAATAATGATAAATAGTTCAATTATTGCTTTTCAAATTTGTCCCAAATGATGATGTGAATGGATAATAACAAAGTTTTAAATAAGAGATAGGTGATAGGTGATAGGATAAACAATTAAGTGATAGGTTATAATAACAATTTTGGGACAAACAATTTTGTCCCATCTTTTACTCTTTATTTATGTCCTTAAGTTTTAATGGTACTTCTACAACATTTAAGAAGTGACTTGATCAAGAAAAAAATAATAAAAAGTAGAGATATGATTCTCAAACTTGTAAAGGCAAGATTTTTGAGTAAATATATTATCATAAAATATGAATTTTTTGGATATTAAAATTAAATAATTTCATATAAATAATGTAATAAATAATATAGTTGAATTTGTAAAAATCAAAATTATTAATAAGACTAAAAGTTTGTCTTCACCAAGTGATCAATCTCTCTCCTAACCTTTATTGTAATTATGAAATTTAGATAAAATTTTTCATATGTGGTAGAAAGATTAGTGACTCGTTATATATAAACATAATTTTATAATTTAAATTAGATATATCTATCAATATCTAAACTAAATTTAAGATTATAGTTCTTAATTAACATAATAATGTATATATATATTTTATCAATTGGATTACATTATAATTGAATTTTTAATGAAAATATTATTAAAAAATATTACAATATTATCAATGAAAAATATTCTAACATGTTCATACTTTAACTGTTAAGAATTTATTACATTAATCATTACCCATAAATAACAATAATGAACAATCTTTTGTAATTATATTATAATATAAGAATATAATAAACTATTCAATGTAATTTATAACAGTTATATTATATTTATTCAAAACACCATGTTGTATATATTACAAAACACTTGTAATTTTGTAATTAACTATATAAGGTTATAATTTTATAATAGTTTATAATAATAAACAGTAATATGTACATAATTATAAGATAATAAAAAATACATAATATATATTAAAAATACATCAATGAACTTAAACTGTCATTACATCACACATCATGAATTATCATTAGTAGAGTAAAACTCATTCTGAGAATATGCTCTCTATATAATATTAGTTGTAAGCCTTAATGTTAATTTGCAGCCATAAGATCAATTCCATTATACTTAATTAACACTGTTTATTTCTAAACTATATTTTTAACGATAAAATATTGTAATTAGATTTGATATCATTTTAGTATCTGTCATTTTTGAAAAAAAAAAAAATACTACTGTAATTTTACCATAAAATTTCAATAGTTTGGTAAAGATGTTGACAATTTAAAGTCCTGAAATAAAGTTTTATAACCATAATGTATAAATTATAACTTTCAATGATATCACAAATTTTACTTTTGTAATAATTGAAGTAATCATAATACTACTTCTTTTCTTAATATGAACAAATAACTACAAGGGGAAGGCCCTTTATGTTTGAAAGAACCTTACCAAGTAAATAAAATGATCTTTAATAAAACACTAACAAAATTATATTATACCACACTCACATTAGTAAATCTTTTATTAGAGGAACAAATTGATTATAACTATGTCCAATATAATAAAACTAGTTTAGTTGAATGAAATCTTAATGGCATGACAAAATATCAAATTTTAGTACTATTGCATTACATCATGATGTTTGTAACAGTGTCAAAAATTAAGGGCAATAGTAACCTTTAAATTACTAAATTATTACTAGCAATTTTACAGGCTACTTTAAAGGTTGGTGGGACTTTTATTTATTAAGTGAAACAAAAACTCAAATCTTTATGGCAATACAAACAAAAGATGAGATACAATTATCTGATTGTGTTAATATCTAATATATACTATAAGCAATCACTTTATTAAAACTACTATTTTATTATTAAATAAGACTTGCAAATAGTTTATTAATTATAAGGCAATCACTTTATTAAAACTACTATTTTATTATTAAATAAGACTTGCAAATAGTTTATTAATTTAAGATGTATGAGTTTTTCTCATTTTACGTGGTATATAGAGGTATTTTTCTCAAAACATTTATAGAAGAAGATAGTTAAAATGATTTTTGAAGAAAAATTTATTTTAAAGGTTACCTACTATTTTTGGTAAAAGAGTAAAACTTAGACTTTAAAGCCTATCATTTTGAATCATTAGGTATAATAATTACACTTATGGTGTGTTAGTAATAGAATTAGTTGCTAAAAGAGTTAAATTCTATAATAAAATCAAATTACATTGGTAGTTACAAAATGAACAAGCTCAAAGATAAGAGAGTTTTAAAAGATTTTGTGAATAAAGTGAATTCTCTATTTATAATATTTCCTACAAAAATGAGAAAGCATAAACCTTTTTAAAAAGGGTCAAGATCTTCTAATTAAAAGCCTCAAGAGAGAAAAAAGAAGAAGTAGAAAAGCAAATCAAAAAAGAAGAAAGCAATAGTTTGCTATAATGCAGAAAAATAATTTAATATTCTATAAATGTAAAACAAAACAAAAATTCAAAAAAATCCATTGATGAGGATTTTAAGAGTTCATTAATAAATATTTTCTTATCTAATAGTAATTTTGATCAAGATAATTTAGAAATTGATGTTATTAAAAGAATATTTTACTTCTAATTTTAATTTTAGAAAACTATGTGTAAAAGTAAATGACTTATCAATTTTAACTAAAGAAGATAATATGATATTAAATTTATAGATAAAATTCTAGATCTAACTTATCAAAACAAAAGTTAGAGAATATTTACATCTAACTAAAGAAAGTAGTATGACTAGTTCTAGTAAAACTCTAAAGAAAGTTATAGTTTAAAAATAATAATTTAGAGGATGAAAGAAAGTCCTTCTAGTTTTATAAAAGAACCTCTATA